>CM071568.1:8921558-9229413 GCA_036426205.1 Ascaphus truei
CCCATCGGGCGAGACTTGGATAGAGGAACCGGATGGCGTGTGTGGGCGGTGGGTCAGAGCAGAGAGGGAGGTGAAGGAGGAGGTTGGCGGAAACCTCGTGTGCGCGAGCGGAGGGTCAGTGCCCCGTCCGCTTAGGTGAAAGGTATTCCCCGGCCCGAGGAGTATTCCCCGTCATCGTAGGGTGCTGTTTTGTAAGGACGGCCCTAGTTGGTAGGGACATTTCCCATTAGTGTGGTTTGGCTGCGGAGCTGCGGCCGCCATCTTGGATTGGATACAGACGGCGCGGCAGCAGGAGTGACGGCGAAAGGCTGGAGCAATGCTAGGACCCTGCGTGGAGTGTGATGGTCATCGCAGTGACGGAAGGTTTATCATTGTCTAAGTGCACCTACACCGGTCACCAGGCGCTGATCCCGCCTCCCACTAACTAATTGGGCCAACTGTGCAAATCCTATGGTACCATACCTATACTGGTTATAAGACATACTCCTAGGAGAAGTGGCAGAGCCACCTATGTACAGGACATTACCCAATAAGGTGTGGCCGAGCCACGGTTGTGTGGTGTTTTTTTTTTTTTGGTTAAGGTTATATGTTTATTCTGCAGATCATTTGTTCTTTATGCATGATATATAAAAGGTTGCTGTTGCATAATGCTGTTGTGATGTTCTTGCTCAGGGTATAATCTCTATCATGGGGATCCTGGGCAAGTGGAGGCGCTGCACCGCGATTAATAAAGGTATGACCCCAGGCTCCCAAATAGCGGAGGCTCAGAGCTCCTGAGGACACAGGTACATGCACCACAGTAGTTCCTTATTTCAGGCGTTCACAAAAAGGGCTACATAGGAAAAGAAAAAAAGAGTGCCAGGGAGTTTTAAATGGTTTATTAACTTGCAAACAGGACCGGTTTTTAGCATATTGAAATTTGTATTTTCAGTCCCTCTCACTATGGGGGCGATTCACAAAGCAGTGATAAAATCAGTGCTTTTGTGTCCGAATATGATTTTTTTTTATCACGCTTTAAAACATGAAGCCAAAAGCGGGATTCAATGAGAAGTGAATGGCATATCCCAGCGGGCCGATAAAAAACCTGCACTATGGTGCATCCTGTTTTTTGTATCAGTGCTATCGTGCTATAAATTCTATTGCGCGATAGCTGGAGAAAAAGCAGCCTGTAGGAGCTGCATGAAGACGCTGCGTCTCCATGCAGCTCTTATAGGCGATCGTACAGTAAAAATATAGATGTTAATAATAGTGTGTAGAGAGTTGGGGTGCTCAAACCCGCAGCAACTACAACCAATAACATAAATAATATTGCCCCTGGAGATACCAGTGGGAGTGGGTAGGCAAATGAAGACTTGTAAGTATCACAATGACAACAGTCAGACTTAACTATAGCAGTCTAAACCAATAAGCCCCACTCACGTCATCTCCAGGGTTTCTCTGTCCGCGTGCCAGCCAAGAAGGATCCAGAATCCAGACACATCCAGTAGAAAAAACGAATGGCGCACAGCCAGGGAGTCAGGTGTGGAATAAAAAAACTTTTTCATTATTGCAGCATGATGAAAGACAAATTCACCCCCTTGGGGGACACAGACAGGGCCTCCCTACAGCTCTTATAGGCGATCGTACAGTAAAAATATAGATGTTAATAATAGTGTACATGGACAGGGGGTCTCCTGAACTGAACCGCATTGTTTCAGCCTCAGGGATCCCTACTTCCCGAAATACGGGTCCTGGGCCCCGGTATGGGGTGCCGGAATCCCCTGTACGTTTAAATCTCCCGTGCCACGCGACCGTGGGATTTAAATACAGCATGGGGGAAATTTTAAGTTACAAAAAGAAAAAAATTCTGCAGGGGGATACCGGCACCCCATAACGCGGCCTGTATCTCAGGAAGTAGGGCGTCCCTGAGGCTGAAAACAATGCGGTTCAGCTCAGGAGACCCCCAGCTGTACCATCTGACCCTAAAACGTGACGTTACAGGCCATATATAAGGCCTTGACGTCTCATTTTACATCAAGAAGCCGACGAGACAACATCGTGTTGTGGATTTACAATGGGGCTATGGATTGACAGATGAAGATAGAAGATTACAGAAAAGAAAGACATAATGACAGATGAAGAAAGAAGACGGTGATAGAAGATAAAAGAGAGAAGAATTTTGTTACCTGTTCCGGATCTTCAAAGTGGATTAAGGGGTTAGGGGCCATTAGATTGTATTTTTTCTTGTATTCTTTCTGGCAACGGAGGACATGGCCCTGTAGTATGCTGATGAGGACTTCCCTTCTCCTGGCAGTAAACCCTGGTAAATACAGGCCTGCCAGGACTAATCTTGGGTTTTCCCCACCCCTAGCAGCTACAGTGAGTCACAGGGGAGGTGGTGCAACTAGGCATTGTGTCCAATCAGGGACTCAGACGTGGTTCCTGCTTTTCCTGTACTTAAGGGGCTGTACTACCAAATTCAGCAGTTGTGCCTCTACCCTTGAGAGAGGCTGGTCTACCCAAATAACTGTGCAGGGCTCTGCTAGTTGGTACTCCCTCCCTTAGGGGAGTTGAGTGGGAGACTATTCCTCTATAGTCAGGCTCTTGGCTGTGTGGCCTGCCCCTCTCAAGTGGGTAGAGGCACTACAGAATTTGGAGCGGCACTGCCCATAAGTACAGCCAGGAGGAGGGCACAAGGTCTGTCTCATGATTGGTCATGCCCAGGCCTGATTTCACCGCCTCCCGCAGTCACTCAAGTGTAGCACCAAGGAGAGGGAAAACCCCCAGATCAACTATTGGCAGCCTGATTCTAGCAAGGCTTACTGCCAGGAGTAGGGCCGGACGATGGCGATGCGACGTCGCCCAAAAATAAATGCATTGCTGCCGTGTGCGCTTATAGTAAGCACGACGGCGACAATGTGACCCGAGCGACGTCGCGTCGCGAATTTTGGAAGCTGGCAATATTTGATTTTTCAAGGGCTGTTGCCTCATGTGACAGCCCCTGGACCAATCAAATGCCAGTAAGCCCGCGACGCCGCCGCAAAGTGAAATATAACTTTCGCTAGCGGCAATGGGTAACGTCACCTGTCCCGTCGCCCGTCGCGGGCACTATATGCGCGGCCTTAGGCAGGTTAGTAGCCAAAGTTGGCATGGCTACACATATATACAGTACATACACTAATTTGGTTAACAAAAAAAATCATTTTAGCCAAAATATGAAAACCCAACACAATTTACAAAATGGATATTCTCATTTAACAAGGGTATATTGTAGGTTGAACTTGATGGATGGATGTCTTTTTTCAACCTCATCAACTATGTATATGTAAGAGCTGGTTTCAAATCTTATCTTATATTTTAGAAACTATCTTGTATAAATGCTTTAAAACTATGTATTCAGTTACAAATGATTTTATGCGGACGTACTGAATGTTTACATGTATACCCCTCATTCAAGTTGGGTCACTCCAGCATAAACCAAAAATAAGAGGTCAAAGAAAGGCGAAGGCCGAGGAATAAGAAAAAATGCAAGTGGCATTGAACTAACATGATCTATCGATTTACCTTTCAAAAGATGAAGCGTTGTTGGGGAGTTCAGCTTGATTGTGACATGTGCTGTAGTTAATGATTCTGCCTGACTTCATCAAAGTGCCAGGAGAGCATGGTGTGCTGCCGATGGTGCCCGAAGCCTGTTATACACAGGCACTTTTTTTGACATTTCAATCTTTGTGGCAACATTTGATGTGAAATCAATGAACTAAGATTTTCTACTTCAACTTTAGCACCCTGTAAATACCATTGGAAAGGAATCATTAACTTTCTTTCCTTTCAAATTCTAGAGACCGTTTGATTACAAAAGGCTGGATGGATTAGACATTCCAGACTCATAAAAACTCTTAATTGTTTAATATCTTTTGTTTTTTGCTTTTGCCGTCATCACAGATACCTTTTCTTGTACTGTCTGTATCCCCCTCTTGGTTGGCTACAGGTTGCTATAAGGGATTAATTACTTGAAAGGGTTAACTATGTGGGCTCACTCAGGTTTCTCCCCTCCCTCTAGCTACCTTGTGATCAGTGATGTCAGTTTAAAAGTATAACTAACCGCCCCCCTGTTCCAGTAGTAGGTTCGTCAGGGTTCTTACTGGGGGCCTCATGTAAGTCCTGTAAATATGTTGTATATGTGTCTAGTCTGCAGCTAGTTATGTCCTGTCACTATTTGCTATTTTACAGTTTAGTAACGTGCCCTGTTCATTAGTAAGTGCCTGTTAGAGGATCAGGAAGCTATTTACTCATGGGAAGAGTATGCAGCATTGTTCTTATAGGGTTACCCCACTGTAACCTGAATGCATGTTCAACCGGCCAATATAGACGGTTCTTATTGCATCACTGTCTTCCTTAAGAGTTGTTTCCACTTCAGCCTTTTGGACGGGTAACACAAGATAAGTGCCTGCTCTGGATAGAACCGGAATCTACTAGAGGATAATTCCCTGAAGCTTTTATTTGTCACGTGTGTGGTGTCGGACTATCAGTGAATATCTATGCGAAGTGTTTCCGGACTGCGTTCAAGGAACTCACTTTGTTTGATAAAAGTTCCTGGCGCCTTTCCTATTTTTGCTTTCGTACACGCCCGGCCTTCACCTACCCAGCACCCATTTATTTGGCATGATAGACTAAGTATTATATGGTGGTAGAAAAGGATATATAACGGCGCTAGATAATATTGATCTACAATGGTGTAGGTGGGGCCTAATTACATTGACTTACCACGAATTTCTGCTGCTTGGGTAAATAGTGGAGGATTCTCAGGTCCCCAAAGACAGATAGTGAAAAGGAAATAGCATAAACCCTAGCGCATGAAATTAGTATCTCAATTCACCAGAAGCATATACAGGCATACCCTGCATTAACGTACGCAATGGGACCGGAGCATGTATGTAAAGCGAAAATGTACTTAAAGTGAAGCACTACCTTTTTTCCACTTATCGATGCATGTACTGTACTGCAATCGTCATATACGTGCATAACTGATGTAAATAACACATGTGTAACAGGCTCTATAGTCTCCCCGCTTGCGCACAGCTTTGGTACAGGTAGGGAGCCGGTATTGCTGTTCAGGACGTGTTGACAGGCGCATGCGCGAGCTGCCGTTTGCCTATTGGGCGATATGTCCTTACTCGCGAGTGTACTTAAAGTGAGTGTCCTTAAACCGGGGTATGCCTGTAGTATCAAGGTTTCCAAGGACACAACAATTATTTGCATGTAACACAAATTTTAATAAAATATGCTTAAAAAACAAAATAAATGCAGAATAGATATAAAGTAACCACCAAAATAAATAACTTGGTGTACGTAGACTGTGTTCAAGCTTGAACTGTAAACTAGCAACCGCAATAATAAAATACCCCAAAACTATATCTCAATTCTCAGACCATACCAATATTGCTGGTATTGTAGCATAAAAATATAAATGAGAAAAAGAAAACAATCTCCAGCATATGCTGAAATGCCTGAGAAGGGATATATAGGTTATAGTGACGCAATAATCGGCTGAAAACTCCAGTGCCTCCGCACGCCTGCGGATGCTCGCGCGAGCCCCCTCTCAAGGCATCCTCATTGAGGATGCACGGGCTCAGTGCGGAGCGTCCGCACGGCTCAGCATGGCCTGTCCGTCTATGGACTCGGCCTAATGGAGGGTTTTTGATGGTATAATTGTTTGGATGTTGTTAGGTTGAAGTTCCTTCAATTAGTATCTTTGTGAGTATGTACTGTATGTCAACAGAGTATTTGTAACAGTCTTACCCTTCTGATATTTTTTCGGATCTCTCAAATCCACGATTGCCACATCTGCTAGGTGCTGTATTCTGCTAGGTGCTGTATTCTGCTAGGTGCTGTATTCTGCTAGGTGCTGTATTCTGCTAGGTGCTGTATTCTGCTAGGTGCTGTATTCTGCTAGGTGCTGTATGCTGCTAGGTGCTGTATTGTCGTCTATTCCGTTTTCATTATATTGCTATTTCGTTTTCATTATATGGTGGTAGCGATGTGACTCCCTTTGGTGCCGTAATAGGCTGGCGTGCTAAAAATAAATGATAATACTAATTATGTGGGAAAGTATGATTTGACTCTTGAGATATATATATATATATATTTCACACGTATATATTAAACGTGTGGAGAGAGAGAGAGAGAGAGAGAGAGAGAGAGAGAGAGAGAGAGAGAGACACACACAGACACAGACACACAGGCGCAAATATTGCTATATAATAGAAAATAGAGCATAACTTAGATTGGGAACAATGGCTGATATCTTTGGTGAAATCTCTGAAATGAATAAGAAAGAGACAGAATATGGTGAAGTACGTTTTGTATTCTTATACTGCGCAAAAGTAGAAAGCTACTTACAAAGTAGCAGATGATTTAGGCATGTAGGATACAAAGTATCCTCTCCTTCCGCTCTGCGTGGCAGTCTGCCTCTTCACCACGTGGAACGCCACGATTCTCCGTGCTGTAACAGATCCGTCTGCAGCTACCTTCCAGTTCTCTTGTGTTGCTCCTCAGGTCTCGCGAGATAGCGATCGTGACGTCACTCGGCTTGTGTTTGTATTGGAGCACCAGGGAGTAATGTCCAAAGTATAGACTATACTATATCTGGAGGTCAAAGTTTGACAATTCTGGGGATAGGGAGAGCTTATTTCTTATTAATTCTTATTAAGAATAATATATTATTAAGCTTCCACCCTACGCGTTTCGTCCTGGTACTAGGACTTCATCTTTCCCCTCACTCTCCTGTGCAGAGCTCTCTGTAGGCAGGGAGGGAGAGTAGTCAGTGCCTTCTGTCCAATCACCTCCTCTCTCTAAGATCAAATTTCACTCTTATATGTATGTATATATATATATATATATATATATATATATATATATTAATTGAAAGATTCAACAGCGCCTGGGTGTGTACTAGCCCCAGAGTAGACTCCTGACAACAAACAAATCACAACAAATGTTAGCACAGATGACCCGTATAAAACAATTGTACAAATGTATTATTATAAAATATATATAGGAACTCAGATGGTGGTCATAAGTATTGATGGTGAGTGTGTGTAAAATGTAAAAAATGTAAAAATTGTATATGTATAATTGTTGTGTGTTAAAAAATATTGAATAAAAAATGATGAATGATGAACTATTATTGCAAAAAACACAAAAAAATATGATTATAAAAATATAATCTGATTAGGCGAAATGTATTAACCAAAAAATGAAATTGTTAAAAAATGTAAAATAAAAAAAAACCGTGTAAAAAATTAACTAAAAAAATATATATGTGTTTTCCACAAAAAAAGTTGATGATTTTGTATGGAGATTACAACGTCCGGGCTGCTTCTTCTTTGGGGTCAGCAACCTCCCAGCAAATTCTATAGGAGAAACAAGAGAAAAAGCGCCCGATCCATGTGTAAAATCTGGTAACAAAATTATAATAAAAAATCACAAGACAAATGCACACTCACAATTTGTCAATGCAAATTAAGCATTGAATCGGTAAACCCATGCGCCAACAAGTAGCTGCTCGCCGAATGTTTACTTCAGTACATCAGACCTCACTGCTACCGGTGCATCAAGGTCAGATGTCCCTCCGGAAATTCAGGTATACAGTCTGTTGTTCCAGCATTAGATGCTGTGTGTGGCTCAGGGAACGTCCTCCCTCTCCTGGCAGCAGACGCACTAGCTATTCCACCAAACGTAGCTCCTTGAAACCACGTGCCCTACGTGTACGCGTTTCTTCCGATTGACGGATTTCTTCAGGATCCCCAGGAGAAAGAGGACGTTCCCTGAGCCACACACAGCATCTAATGCTGGAATAACAGACTGTATACCTGAATTTCCGGAGGGACATCTGACTGTGATGCACCGGTAGC
This sequence comes from Ascaphus truei, assembly GCA_036426205.1. Lineage (NCBI taxonomy): Eukaryota > Metazoa > Chordata > Amphibia > Anura > Ascaphidae > Ascaphus > Ascaphus truei. Next base: position 8,929,451 of record CM071568.1, read on the forward strand.
AGTGAGGTCTGATGTACTGAAGTAAACATTCGGCGAGCAGCTACTTGTTGGCGCATGGGTTTACCCATACAATGCTTAATTTGCATTGACAAATTGTGAGTGTGCATTTGTCTTGTGATTTTTTATTAAAATTTTGTTACCAGATTTTACACATGGATCGGGCGCTTTTTCTCTTGTTTCTCATATATATATATATATATATATATATATATATATATATATATAATCACAGATATATGTCCGTCTAATACACTATACATTGATGGAAAATTACTTGCAAGCATTTTGTGACAAATGTTGGAATTTTTAATTTATATACTTTGACCCAAACTCTTAGCCAATTGTGTTTGAGTTTCCAGTCTTCCAGCATCAGACTGTGTTTATTCCATTGTCCTTCTCTGGAAGTCTTATACTGTAGGTGACTTCAAGGCTTCCGATATAAGCATGGTACTAACTGTACAAAGTGCAGGGTTCGTCCAAAATTTGTATCACTTGTGTTACATGTCATACGGGATGTATGCAGGCGGTGATATTTTAAAGGAATAGGGGTGACAAGGGGAAGACAACAGAGAATCGAAGCCTTTGCTTGGGGTAGGATTGTCACGGGAGACCAGGCATTTCCAACTTTTATACCGGGATCATAACACTAAGCAAAACAAGATGGTAAACAAATTATCATTTAATCACTTAAAATAGGCTAACACACAGTGAAAGACACACTTACTGGGGGTCTGGGGCAAAGAACTAGCCTTTCCTGGTTGAAATAAGCAAAGAAAGTTTAGTTGACCGGACTTGGCCCGGAATGTCCTGGAACTTAAATCGGCATGAAGTTATCGGCCTGAAGTTCCTGACGCCACCGCTCCCTTCCGGAGGTGCTGAAATCCCTTCACTGGGAGTTAGTCCCGAATGTCCTGGAACTGTTTTCGTCTTGCAATCCTAGCCGCGACCACTACATTCAATTTGTAAAACTTGGTCCTGAAAAGTGGGACTTAGAGAAAATATTAGCGTCTCGCTGCTATTTCTCTGAGAGCATCTTTTGGTTGTTTCAAATTTGCCGCTGCTGTTCTGGCGCCTAGAATCTGACCTCCGGATTGGCTGAGGGTTTCCAATAGTATTTCAAAGTTCATTCATGAAATACTACAGCCAATCCGAGCGTGTGAAGTTTCCTACCAGCCAATCAGAGCGAAGCCCGTCTACTGAAACCGGGCAAGCGGGACTTCGGAATCAGCCAAGGGCATGCGCCAACCTGGCCCTTAAGCCACTTGCTATTCAGAAGCCACCCGCTTGTTTAGGCTCTGCACAGTCTGGGAAGGCAAATGGTAGCCCGAGGGCTTGCCATTCATCCCAGGACGTGGGGGCTCAATCTAAACCTCCTGCCCAAATGCTCTTCACACCTCTGGCATCCTCTGAGGCTTTCATGTCCGATGTCTGGGTAGACACAGTGGCACCAAGCTGGTAGCCCAGTGACTCACTCAGAACATCGGTCCGGAAAGACCCAGCTCATAATACCGTGCACAAGCATATATGTACTTTAAACACACTGTTTAATAAAATATACATTTATATACTTTTCTAAGTCTTATGATTATGGGGAATAGAATAAGAATCCTGCACTTTATTCCTACTACGTGTTTTGTGAAGGTGAAAAGAAAGGCGCTAACTCTACTAGTGTACACTTGTAATATACAGTGAGTGATAATAATCAAATGATTAAAAAACAGTGATATCGTGATATACAATGTGGAAAAATTGAATTAAAACCCCCCTGCTCAAACCCAGCTGGTAGGGACTGGTTCCACTAGTCCCACATTTCGACGTATTCCTACTAGCCATATTCCCCATACACTATACTGGACTTAGACTTTAAAAGCTCCTTGCAACCTTATGTATTCTTGGAGCACCCCCAGAAGCCCTATACCGGGTTCTGGGTGACATGGGCATTAACTGGGCATCCCCTCTTAAACTAGGGACCCCTTTACCGTTTCACGGACATCACACATACCCACGCCCCATTTACCTTTCTGGTCTGTGCTGAAGCAGGGAATCCTAGCAGTGAGTCGCGCAAGCGTTTTCAAGGGGAGATTTTGCGGAGCAATGTGTCTCAATGTATCTTGGAGTCCGACCTGATTTTTGGGGTCTCCAGCAACTCTGGAACCCGGCTAGCTAGACACATTCTGACAACACATTCTCCGTAAAAAAAAAAAAAATTGAAACTCATAGCCCAGCAACCTCTGCTTGCTGGCACTCCTGGAAAGGTAAAAACACATCAATTCTTTATTGTCGCATAATTTCATACAATGCATTTACAATCACTAGGCTCAAGAGCTGACACTCCCGAACCCCAATACATGGATCAGAGGTAACCAAACGGCTTAAACCTTTATTAGTGAGCCTGGTTACCCCCTCATCGTCACAAGGATATACCACAGTGACGCTGGAAAAAATATAGGGAACATAGTTACTGCATCTGTTGGATTACGATGTGTATGCACTAAAAGTGTGGTAGGTGCTTGGATGAGATGCCCAGCAAAGGCAGTAAAAGCAAATACAATTAAAAAATACATTAGAATATGTTTTGAACAGAAACATGTACTGTAAATATCTGATATGTTGATCTAAATTCTACTTTTTTTTATGTATTCATTATTGATGTTCATTAACCAAAATATTTCAAATAACAATTATTTCTAAAACAGTTAACGAGATAGTGCGTCTGATATTTGTATTGAGCTTGTGATAACATTCTATTAAAATGCCTCTTAGGACCAAAGTGACATCTGTACAGTAAGTACTGTATTTAGAATATTTTTTTCAAGTTAGTTTGAAACATGGCGAGCTGAGACTAGCAAGAGGTTCATTTCCTCTGGCTACTCCTATGGTGTCTAATGTCACTATATGTTCACCAAGAGCCAGCACCCTCTCCCAGTATTCCTCTGATAGGGACAAAGCGGGCTAAAGGGTGAAAAACAAAACAAATCGATTGACAAATAGCCATATACAGTATCTTCTTTTAGCAGGGTTAGAAGTGTTTAAGTTAGATTAGCCAAATAAAGATGTGTGGTTTTTTTTGGGGTCGGCTATATGGCATTGCTCCTTTTAAAAGTTGAATTTTCAGACAGGACTTGAGGATGGTCAGAGTGTATTTGATATGAATGCGATGAAACACTTGTTACAAGTCTGTAACATGTTCCTCTCTCTTTCCTGTTACACTCCAGGACAGCCGCACCGTGTTACACGTGGCTGCTGCTCACTCTAAAGACGAGATCGTTCGACTCCTGCTTGCTAAGAAGGCAGACCCAGCCATCCCTGGAGGGGTAAGTGCATGTGCTCTTTTATTGTGGGCTACATAGTTACAAAGTAGAGGAGGTTCTAAAAACAAACATACGTCCATCGAGTTCAACCGATGTTAAAGCAGCAGTCCAAGCTGCCGTGCAGTCCAAGCTGCCGTGCAGTCCAAGCTGCCGTTGTAAAAAAAAAAATATTTTATTTTTGTTCCCTTTAATATGTGCATCAATACAATCCACACAATGATAAGTAATTAGCTAAGTTGCCGGTCGATCCATTCTCCTGTGATCGTTCGGTGAAGACTCGGCTTGGGGGTTCAGTAAATGACTGTCAGCGCAGCAGAAGAGGACCAAAGATGCAAAGTTCTGTGGGGAAGATAATGGGACCAGGCAGTCACTAGATACAATTGGTGCACGGCTAGAGAGAGGGCAGGGCTCAAAAAGGGGTGTGCCAGAGCGTGTCTTAGAAGAGGAAGTGGATGTGACTTTGTAAATGGTTGCTATAATAATAATAATAATAGCATGTTCTTGTATAGTGCTGCTAGTTTTACGTAGCGCTTTTACAGAGGCACACGGAGATAAAGTGACTTGCCCAAGGTCACAAGGAGTCGACACCAGGAACTGAACCAGTTTCCCCTGCTTCGAACTCAGTGCCAGTCAGTGTCTTTACTCACTGAGCCACTCCTTCTCCACAATATAGAAACAAAAAATGCTTGTTACATTATAATACATTCAAAATGTCATTCAGAGTTTGAGAAAATAACTAGTAGCATTTTTTTTTATAGTACAGCACTGATTTATTTAAAAAAACACAGAACTCAGTCTTCAATTGAGCCACTGATTGAGCCACCTGTGCTGAAGCAGGGATATCCTGAAAAGCTGACCTGTTTGTAGCCTTTGATGACTGAGTTTGGAGACCCCTGGTCTAGCAGAATCTCATTTTTTCCCAGTTACTACTGTATATTCAGATTTATATTTTCATAAAACAGATGTTCAGAAATGTTACATAGTAGACAGGGGCGGTCAACGCCAGTCCTCAAAGGTCACCAACAGGTCAGGTTTTAAGGTCATCCCTGCTTCAGCAGTCAATGACTGAGCCACCTGTGCTGAAGCAGGGGTATTCTTAAAACCTGACCTGTTGATGGCCCCTGTACTAGACCAAGTCAAACTTCCTCCAGAAAGTTTACAAAAGGGATTTCAAGAAAATGGCAGTAATAATTACAATGGGACTATTTGACATTGATATGACGTCATTCTGTTCATAAGCGGAGTTACTGAAGGACAGCACTGGCGTCACGTGCTCTCATTTCCAATGCTCGGGACTGAAATGAGGCGATCCGAAATGAATGGTCGTTCAGTGGCGGCGGCCTGTTTGGCGGGAAAGCCCTGTAAGATTAGACTTAATTACTGAACCGATGCCAATGGGAGTTTTTGTAATTCTCTGCACAGTACAATGATTCTATTCACTCCAAGCCAGCCCCTCTCCCGAGATGCAGACGGATTAACCAAAGGCAATATTAAGTGGATGTCTATGAAAGCTTGTTGATTGTTACTTTATGTATAATCAGTGGTCAAAGTGCTAAAAAAAAAAAAAAAAAAAAAAACAGTATTATACCTATTTTCATGAAATTCTAAACCTGTGAAACATTTCAGCATAGTTATTTTAACCACGTTGAAGGCGTATTTAAGCAATATATTTGTTATATAGAAAGGGAAAAATAAATAAATGGTTGTTTAAAAAAAGATAAGACGATGTAAGCTCTAAAATAAATCTAGGGATATACTGTATCTGAATGACCTCACACTCTGATCACTGTGTATATTTATTTTATTAATGCATTTTTTTAAAACAAATATTTGTATATTGCGTCATTTGCCGTACAGTACTTTAAATATTGAAAATAGAACAGTAATTCTGTTTACAATTCATGTTTTCACCCCCCAAAAAATGTAATTGGTGTTTGTTATTAGTTGGAGTGGGGACCAACGACATAGTGGGAAGCTAGTTAGGAGGAGATTACAGTAGCTGAGACGGGACATTAAGAGGGGGTAAATTAACACTGGTTAAATCTGAGGTCAGGATTGGTACAGATTTTGGCAATGTTGAGGAAATGGAAGTGGTACAGTTTGGTGAAAGGCTGAATTTGGGGATTGAAAGAGAAAAAGGAGTAAACAAAAAAAAAGTATGGGGTATGTATGTATATCTTTATTTTTATAACGCCAGCTATGTACTTAGTGCGTCACAGGAGTAATAAATGTGACAATAATATAACACATAATGGGAATAAATGCTTCAGTAAAAGTAAAAGTAACATTAGGAAAAAGAGTACCTGCCCCAAAGAGCTTACAATCTAAGTGGTAAGTAGGAAGAACGTACAGAGACAGTAGGAGTTTGTTCTCCGGTAAGTGTGTCGGCAAGTATGAAGTGTATAGTATCAGCCATGGAGCTACCCATATGCTTCGTTAAAGAGGTGGGTTTTACGATGGGTCTTAAAGGGAAAGAGAGAGGGTGCTAGTCGGATGTTGAGGGGAAGGGCATTCCAGAGGTGTGGGGCAGTCAGTGAGAAAGGTTTTAGGTAGGAGAGGGCTTTATTTATAAAAGGGGTAGAGAGAAGACATCCTTGAGCAGAACGCACTAGTTTGGACGGTGCATAGTGAGAAATTAGGGCTGAGATGTAAGGAGGGGCAGAAAAGTGTATGGCCTTAAAAGTGAGGAGGAGAATTGAGTGTGTGATATGAGATTTGATAGGAAGCCAGGAGAGGGATTTCAGCGGGAGAGACGCCGAGACAGATTTAGGAAAGAGTAAAGTGATTCTAGAAGTAGTGTTTAGGATATACAGTACAACAAAACACAAAAAGCTACAATGCATCATACAAATTATAAAGTATATAGTAAAATACTTATCTGTTGTCATCTCATAAGTAAGGGTAATTTAGTTAATCTCTTTGGCCAAAGCATTTATGCACCTGTTGAAAAATGGTCTATGACATTTCTCCCTCCATTACAGAGATACATGAGAATTTTCACAGTTAGTGTTAGGACCTGTAGAGTGGTCATGCCGTGACGTGGCTGTGTCACGGTTGTGCTCGCCACAAACTCGGGTCGGACCGCGTGGCTGAGGTGGGGTTGTTAAAGCACCGACCTTAAACCTCGCAGGCTGATCCGGATTGCGCAGTTCATAGTCGTACGTAGCAGGGTCAGGATTGGAGAAGACAGCATCGTCGTTGTACAAGCCAGGGTCAGTACAGGAGACGTCAGAATAAACATTGTCCAAGTAGGCGTTCGGCAACAGGGAGTCAGGAAAATTCCCGCTTCAGCTTAGGAGCGCGGGGGTGGCCTCTGCGCGTGCGGCGACCATGGCCCATGGTACTGGTCTCAGGAGGTGGAAGACAGACCAGATTTACACACCGCCTAGCTGCACGGTAAAATCAGTGCTACAGCGCAAGAGTCCTGAGCGGGCTAGGGAATCCTCTGTAGCAGCGCAGGAACCAGGACATGGCCTCTCTAGATTAGGGAAAGAGTAGGCCCCAGGAACCAGGAAGCTGTAGATACACAGGGAAACCTCCGCTTCAGTGCAGGAATCCAGGAGACTGAAGGACGCAGGGGCGAAACCTCCACTTCAGTGCAGGAATCCAGGAGGCTGAAGGACGCAGGGACGAAACCTCTGCTTCAGCACAGGAGAACAGGAAGCTGAAGGACGCAAGGGAAACCTCCGCTTCAGCACAGGAAAACAGGAAGCTGAAGGACGCAAGGGAAACCTCCACTTCAGCACAGGAAAACAGGAAGCTGAAGGACGCAAGGGAAACCTCCGCTTCAGCACAAGAGAACAAGCAAGAGCTTGTGGCAGAACAGTTGGTGACATCCGGTAAGGACTGTGCTCGGCAGGGAGCATTATGGGAAAGCAGTACTTAAAGGCCAGCGGGTCAATCCCCGGCGGGGGTGTGAAGGTACTGCTCCAATGAGTGAATGCAAGTATAGGTTACAGTGATAGGCTGCACAGCTGCAGTAGATACCAGAGGGAGTGTGTATTGCTTTGGTGAGTGAATCCAGGCTGCAGCAAACATCAGGAGAGCTGTTCCAGAACTGCACCGGTCTGCAAGGTAAGGCAACCAGTAAACCGCGGAGCGGATTCCTGACAGTATCCCCCCCTTCACGTGAGACCTCCGGGCGAACATGAGCACTCATAGAGTTGGAGGACCGGGAATTGTTGCTGAACCGTCTAGGATTGGGGTTAGAGTCGTGGTCCAGAGACTCGTGGTTAGCCCTTAGTGTACCCCCACCCCCGGTGAGAACTGCGGCCAGACAGGACCATCCATGGGTCTTGGTGACATAGAGTTGTTCCTAAAATTCCTTAGGTGGAAAGGACATCCGTAAACGAGCATTTCTTTGGTGAGTACAGTTCTAGGATATGAGATAGATGGAAGAAACATCCTTGGTACATGGCTCGCCTCGCAAAATGTCTTGGAAATCCAGGGCTGTGAAGAACCAGAGAGTTCCAGAGCAGAAACGGCAGAAGAACCCCCACTGAAAGCCCAGTCTTTAATAAAGGAATCGGAATCTAGGATCAGCGGCCCTGATAGTTGATCGAATATACCAGGAGGAACTTTGTAACAGAAAAAGTCTTGGCTGACCACTGCATGTTGGAATTTGCGAGGAATTTTTCCTCTAGAAGGCTCCCAGGTAATGGTTAGTAAGGGTATAGGCTGGTTGGAAGCTTCTCCCGGTATTGGTATGGAAGGTGACAAGGCAAGCAGTAAACCAGGCATAGGGACCGAAATCTTGGAATACGTACAGAGTATTTCCAACTGAGAGGAAATAACAGAGGCAACAGAAAAATCCGAGGCCCCAAACCATGGTTTAGCAGGAGCAGAGAAGCAAACAACAGTAGAGCTCTCCAATACTGGGAAATCTTCATTGGAAGATAGTATTGTCAGTGAATCAGGAATAGACCTTGGAATTTTCATATCAGGAGCTTGAGAAAAAGGCAGAGCCAGGGTAGTGGTGGGAGGGAAGCTAACATCAGAAGCTGAAGTCTGTACCTCAGTGACAGGGACCTGAAAATCAACAAGCAGCAAGTATGAACTATGAAAACTCTTAATGACAGGCACCTTAGGAGTACAAGGAGTCTTTTCCGAAACTGCAAGGGCCCTAACCACAGGGGTACCTAACCTGACAAAAAGGTTAGGTGTGTTTTCTAGTGCAAAATCTCTGATCCCAGGACTCCTAACCGATAGTGAGGGTGTCTGGGTTTGATTAGAGAAAAAATCAGATGTATTGATAAGTGACTTAGAAACAATTACTGAGGTTCTAGATTTGCTGGACATGTGAGAAAAAATACCCTTTAAGACAGGAGCTTTAATTTCTTCCCAGAGTAACCCCATGTTTGCTGGGGCATATTTAGACACAGTACTGAGGGACTGGGTTTCAGCAAAGGCAGGACAGCTAAATAGCTCAGATTTAAACCCCAAGACTTGTAATATATGCATGGTGACCTCAGACAGTACTAAGGGAGTGACTACAGATATGCTGAACCCTGAAGGATTAGCCTGGACAGAGAAATCAGGGGGACCCCCAGCCAGGATAACCATTGTAGGAAGAGATTCAGAATCTGAAGGAGAATCATTACCTCTCAGAGTCTCAGGGCCAGTAAGACACAATTCAGCGAGAGGGGAAACAGTGTGCAGGCTTCTTACTAGTATATATGAAAAAGCGTCATTTTTGAGAGAAAGCCGTGTGTCAGCAAACATTCCTGGGAACACAACATGAACCCCAGGAGAGACATACAGACTACTGTATGCTTTTAATCCTAAGCTTAGAGAAGAGGAGAACCCAGACAGTACACGGGGGTTAAACCTAACTGTACTGGTCTCTGAAGTAGGTATTTGGTAAGGAATGTCTGGGAAACCAGAAATGACTGCAGATTCCACAATGTGGGAACTATGCGCTGAAGCAGGGATCACCGCTCTCTGGGCGACAGACTGGTTCAGTGAAATACCCGGGAGGAGGAACTCTGCGACCAAGCTTAGGGAAAACCCTGACTCCTGAATACCTTTTACAGGAACCAGAACTTTAGCTGAAGTCTCCGGAGGCGAGACTGCGGAAACTTGAGCTGAAGCAGGGGATTTATAGCAAAGAATTTCTAAGGAATCCGTAAGGTTAGGGGAATCCTTCAATGCAACCTCTGCTGTCTGACTTGTGGACTCACTCTTTGAGGCTAAAACGAAGGCATTAACTTGAAGGCAGCAAGAATTTACAGGGGTTAATTCATACCTGAGAGTAGAACATAGAGAGACTTCTCTCTGAATTGGGAAAGACAAGGGATTTCTCCTCTGGAGCTAGGGGCGTGACCATGGCTGGCAGAGAACAGGGAATTACCAAAGGAGACTCAGAGAGCTGCCCCACAGGGGTTAATACAGAAATGACCCTGGGAACAGAACTTAGGGATTCTTTCTCTGACGGGGAAGCCTCACATGCCTGATTGGCTGGGGTTACAGTAGACATATCATTGGAATCAGGGAACCCGGGCAAACAATCAGGGCTAGGGACCGTGGTAGTTACTACGTTGGGGAGCAATGCTAGTGGGACAGTTTTGTCATTTCCTGGAGAGGGAGGTATGTCCCCAGATTTAGCGACAGGACTGGCAGCAGAGCGGGACCGCCAAGCGTCAGCGCAGCTGGCGAGGAGGGAATCCTGTTCTCTTATGCAAATGTCCAATGTTATGGAAAGTATACAGAGTATGTTTTGTGCGTGAGCAAACATGAGGAGAGGGTCCTCTGGTACTACGTGAATGTCCAATGATAAGGCCAGGGCATGGAGTGTATTACGGGCGTTGGCCAGTTTCACAGGGTTCACATTATCCCAGGATAAAGGGGAATCAGGGAAGGGAACACTAGCGGCCAGAAGCTGTTTTAAGTCCTTGAGGCAATAAGCCTTCATAAAGAGATCCTTACGGCATTTTTTTTGCAAAAGGGTTAAACCTTCAAACATAAACGGATCTTCCATCCGAGGTAGTATTTCGCATAGGTACTGGGACTGGTCTGCAGGCCGGGACAGGAGTTCAGACAGAAACTTACCAACCCTCACCACAGGACGGTCCGAGTTTGTGGTACCGATTGAGCTCAACGGCTATCTTGGAACTGTATGAAGTGTTAAGAGAAGATTTAGAGCCAACAACAGACAGGAGTCATGCAGTGCCTGGCCTTGTTAAAATGCTGAGCTCATTACATTTTCTTGCTTCTGGGTCATTTCAGACAACTGTGGGCATAGTAGGGTGGGTCTCGCAGTCGGCATTCTCACGGGCCTTTAGCCAGTTTCTATGTGCACTGACTCGACGTGCTAGTGATTATATACATTTTCCTAGCGAGCAGATAGAGTGGCAGGCACTGAAGTCTGCATTTTATAATGTAGCTGGGCTACCCAATGTGATGGGTGCTATAGATTGCACACATGTTGCGGTGGCCCCGCTATGTGAAGAGGAGAGGGATTTCCGGAACAGGAAACATTACCACTCGCTCAATGTGTGTCACGATTGTGCTCGCCACAAACTCGGGTCGGACCGCGTGGCTGAGGTAGGGGTGTAAAAGCACCGACCTTAAACCTCGCAGGCTGATCCGGATTGCGCAGTTCATAGTCGTACGTAGCAGGGTCAGGATTGGAGAAGACAGCATCGTCGTTGTACAAGCCAGGGTCAGGACAGGAGACGTCAGAACATACATTGTCCAAGTAGGAGTTCGGCAACAGGGAGTCAGGAAAACCCCGCTTCAGCTTAGGAGCGCGGGGGTGGCCTCTGCGCGTGCGGCGACCATGGCCCATGGTACTGGTCTCAGGAGGTGGAAGACAGACCAGATTTACACACCGCCTAGCTGCACGGTAAAACCAGTGCTACAGCGCAAGAGTCCTGAGCGGGCTAGGGAATCCTCTGTAGCAGCGCAGGAACCAGGACACGGCCTCTCTAGATTAGGGAAAGAGTAGGCCCCAGTAACCAGGAAGCTGTAGATACACAGGGAAACCTCCGCTTCAGTGCAGGAATCCAGGAGACTGAAGGACGCAGGGGCGAAACGTCCGCTTCAGTGCAGGAATCCAGGAGGCTGAAGGACGCAGGGACGAAACCTCTGCTTCAGCACAGGAGAACAGGAAGCTGACGGACGCAGGGACGAAACCTCTGCTTCAGCACGGGAGAACAAGCAAGAGCTTGTGGCAGAACAGTTGGTGACATCCGGTAAGGACTATGCTCGGCAGGGAAGCATTAGGGAAATAGCTTATTACTGAAAGGCCCGCGGAGCCAATACCCCGGTGGGGTTGCAAAAACGGTACGGTCTCCCAAAGTTTCATTGGAATTGCACAGTTATGGTCTGGTTGCAGTTTGCTTAAGCGACTAGGTTGCACAGCTGCGTACTGTACCATGATGGGATTGCTGTATCATGCTTTGGTGAGGTGAATCACGGCTATTTGCAGCAACACATCAATGGAGAGCTTGCTTTTCCAGAACTGAGTCCACGGTCTGATCCAATCGGGTAAGGCAACCATAAACGCGGAGTCGGATTTTCTCCTGACCGTCTTTCCCACCTTTATATGTCCGCTAGACCTTCCGTGTTGTCGGAACTCGAGGCCACGATGTTTTCACCATTTCCACCCCCCAAAAATGTAATTGGTGTTTGTTATTAGTTGGAGTGGGGGACCAACGACATAGTTGGGAGAGCTAGTTAGAGGAGATACAGTAGCTGAGAGGACATTAAGAGGGGTAAATTAACCACTGGTTAAATCTGAGGTCAGATTGGTACGATTTTGGCAATGTTGGAATGAAGTGGTACAGTTTGGTGAAAGGTGAATTTGGTGATATAGGATTGAAAGAGAAAAAGGAGTAAACAAAAAAAAAGTATGGGGTATGTATGTATATCTTTATTTATTAAACGCCAGCTATGTACTTAGTGGTCACAGGAGTAATAAATGTGACATAATTACACTAATGGAATAATGCTTCAGTAAAAAGTAAAAGTAACATTAGGAAAAAGAGTACCTGCCCCAAAGAGCTTACACATAAGTGAAGTAGGAAGACGAACGTACAGAGCAGTAGGAGTTTGTTCTCCGGTAAGTGTGTCGGCAAGTATGAAGTGTTAGTATCACCATGGAGCTACCCATATGCTTCGTTAAAGAGGTGGGTTTTACGATGGGTCTTAAGGGAAAGAGAGAGGGAGAGGGTGCTAGTCGATGTTGGGAGGGGAAGGGCATTCAGAGGTGTGGGGCAGTCAGTGAGAAAGGTTTAGGTAGGAGGGGCTTTATTTATAAAAGGGGTAGAGAGAAGACATCCTTGAGCAAACGCACTGTTTGGACGGTGCCATAGTGAGAAAATTAGGGCTGAGATGTAAGGAGGGGCAGAAAAGTGTATGGCCTTAAAAGTGAGGAGGAGAATTGAGTGTGTGATATGAGATTTGATAGGAAGAACCAGGAGAGGGATTTCAGCGGGAGAGACGCCGAGACAGATTTAGGAAAGAGTAAAGTGATTCTAGAAGTAGTGTTTAGGATATACAGTACAACAAAACACAAAAGCTACAATGCATCATACAAATTATAAAGTATATAGAAAATACTTATCTGTTTGTCATCTCATAAGAAGGGTAATTTAGTTAATCTCTTTGGCCAAAGCATTTATGCACCTGTTGAAAAATGGTCTATGACATTTCTCCCTCCATTACAGAGATACATGAGAATTTCACAGTTTAGTGTTAGGACCTGTAGAGTGGTCATGCCGTGACGTGGCTGTGTCACGGTTGTGCTGCCACAAAACTCGGGTGGACCGCGTGGCTGGTGAGGGGGGGGTGTTAAGCACCGACCTTAAACCTCGCAGGCTGATCCGATTGCGCAGTCATAGTCGTACGTAGCAGGGTCAGGATTGGAGAAGACAGCATCGTCGTTGTACAAGCCAGGTCAGTACAGGAGACGTCAGAATAAAACATGTCCAAGTAGGCGTTCGGCAACAGGGAGTCAGGAAAATTCCCGCTTCAGCTGAGGAGCGCGGGGGGTGGCCTCTGCGCGTGCGGCGACCATGGCCCATGGTACTGGTCTCGGAGGTGGAAGACAGACCAGATTTACACACAACGCCTAGCTGCACGGTAAAATCAGTGCTACGCGCAAGAGTCCTGAGCGGGGCTAGGGATATCCTCTGTAGCAGCGCAGGAACCAGGAAATGGCCTCTCTAGATTAGGGAAAGAGTAGGCCCCAGGAACCAGGAGCTGTAGATACACAGGGAAACCTCCGCTTCAGTGCAGGAATCCAGGAGACTGAAGGACGCAGGGGCGAACCTCCACTTCAGTGAGGAATCCAGGAGGCTGAGGACGCAGGGACGAAACCTCTGCTTCAGCACAGGAGAACAGGAAGCTGAAGACGCAAGGGAAACCTCGCTTCAGCACGGAAAACAGGAAGCTGAAGGACGAAGGGAAACCTCCACTTCAGCACAGGAAACAGGAAGACTGAAGGACGCAAGGGAAACCTCCGCTTCAGCACAGAGAACAAGCAAGAGCTTGTGGCAGAAACAGTTGGTGACATCCGGTAAGGAGCTGGCTCGCAGGGAGCATTATGGGAAAGCAGTACTTAAAGGCCAGCGGGTCAATCCCCGGCGGGGTGTGAAGGTACTGCTCCAATGAGTGAATGCAAGTATAGGTTACAGTGATAGGTGCACAGCTGCAGTAGATACCAGAGGGAGTGTGTATGCTTTTGGTGAGTGAATCCAGGCTGCAGCAAACATCAGGAGAGCTGTTCCAGAACTGCACCGGTCTGCAAGGTAAGCAACCAGTAAACGCCGGAGCGGATTCCTGACAGTATCCCCCCTTCACGTGAGAACTCCGGGCGAACATGAGCACTCATAGAGTTGGGAGGACCGGAATTGTTGCTGGAACCGTCTAGGATTGGGGTTAGAGTGTGGTCCAGAGACTCGTGGTTAGCCCTTAGTGTACCCCCCACCCCCGGTGAGAACTGCGCGCCAGAGACAGGACCATCCATGGGTCTTGGTGACATAGAGGTTGTTCCTAAAATTCCTTAGGTGGAAGGACATCCGAAACGAGCATTCTTGGTGTGAGTACGTTCTAGGATATGAGATAGATGGAAGAAACATCCTTGGTACATGGCTCGCCTCGCAAAATGTCTTGGAAATCCACGGGCTGTGAAGAACCAGAGAGTTCCAGAGCAGAAACGCAGAGCAGAAGAACCCCCACTGAAAGCCCAGTCTTTAATAAAGGAATCGGAATCCAGGATCAGCGGCCCTGATAGTTTGATCGAATATACCAGGAGGAACTTTGTAACAGAAAAAGTCTTGGCTGACCACTGCATGTTGGAATTTGCGAGGAATTTTTCCTCTAGAAGGCTCCCAGGTAATGGTTAGTAAGGGTATAGGCTGGTTGGAAGCTTCTCCCGGTATTGGTAGTGGAAAGGACAAGGCAAGCAGTAAACAGGCATAGGGACCGAAATCTTGGAATACGTACAGAGTATTTCCAACGTGAGGAAATAACAGAGGCAACAGAAAAATCCGAGGCCCAAACCAGGTTTAGCAGGAGCGAGAAGCAAAACAACAGTAGAGCTCTCCAATACTGGGAAATCTTCATTGGAAGATAGTATTGTCAGTGAATCAGGAATAGACCTTGGAATTTTCATATCAGGAGCTTGAGAAAAAGGCAGAGCCAGGGTAGTGGTGGGAGGGAAGCTAACATAAGAAGCTGAAGTCTGTACCTCAGGACAGGGACCTGAAAATCAACAAGCAGCAAGTATGAACTATGAAAACTCTTAAGACAGGCACCTTAGGAGTACAAGAGCGTCTTTCCGAAACTGCAAGGGCCCTAACCACAGGGTACCTAACCTGACAAAAGGTTAGGTGTGTTTTCTAGTGCAAAATCTCTGATCCCAGGACTCCTAACCGATAGTGAGGGTGTCTGGGTTTGATTAGAGAAAAAATCAGATGTATTGATAAGTGACTTAGAAACAATTACTGAGGTTCTAGATTTGCTGGACATGTGAGAAAAAAATACCTTTAAGACAGGAGCTTTAATTTCTTCCCAGAGTAACCCATGTTTGCTGGGGCATATTTAGACACAGTACTGAGGGACTGGGTTTCAGCAAAGGCAGGACAGCTAAATAGCTCAGATTTAAACCCCAAGACTTGTAATATATGCATGGTGACCTCAGACAGTACTAAGGGAGTGACTACAGATATGCTGAACCCTAAGGATTAGCCTGGACAGAGAAATCAGGGGACCCCCAGCCAGGATAACCATGTAGGAGAAGAGATTCAGAATCTGAAGGAGAATCATACCTTCAGAGTCTCAGGGCCAGTAAGACACAATTCAGCGAGAGGGGAAACAGTGTGCAGGCTTCTTACTAGTATATATGAAAAGCGTCATTTTTGAGAGAAAGCGTGTGTGTCAGCAAAACATTCCTGGGAACACAACATGAACCCAGGAGAGACATACAGACTACTGTATGCTTTTAATCTAAGCTTAGAGAAGAGGAGAAACCCAGACAGTACACGGGGGTTTAAACCTAACGTACTGGTCTCTGAAGTAGGTATTGGTAAGGAATGTCTGGGAAACCAGAAATGACTGCAGATTCCACAATGTGTGGGAACTATGCGCGTGAAGCAGGGATCACCGCTCTCTGGGCCGACAGACTGGTTCAGTGAAATACCCGGGGGAGGAACTCTGCGACCAAGCTTAGGGAAAACCCTGACTCCTGAATACCTTTTACAGGAACCAGAACTTTAGCTGAAGTCTCCGGAGGCGAGACTGCGGAAACTTGAGCTGAAGCAGGGGATTTATAGCAAAGAATTTCTAAGGAATCCGTAAGGTTAGGGGAATCCTTCAATGCAACCTCTGCTGTCGACTTGTGGACTATCTTTGAGGCTAAAACGAAGGCATTAACTTGAAGGCAGCAAGAATTTACAGGGGTTAATTCATACCTGAGAGTAGAACATAGAGAGACTTCTCTCTGAATTGGGAAAGACAAGGGATTTCTCCTCTGGAGCTAGGGGCGTGACATGGCTGGCAGAGAACAGGGAATTACCAAAGGAGACTCAGAGAGCTGCCCCACAGGGGTTAATACAGAATGACCCGGGAACAGAAACTTAGGGATTCTTTCTCTGACGGGGAAGCCTCACATGCCTGATTGGCTGTGGGGTTACAGTAGACATATCATTGGAATCAGGGAACCCGGGCAAACAATCAGGGCTAGGGACCGTGGTAGTTACTACGTGGGGAGCAATGCTAGTGGGACAGTTTTGTCATTCTGGAGAGGGAGGTATGTCTCCCCAGATTTAGGACAGGACTGGCAGCAGGGGGACCGCCAAGCGTCAGCGCAGCTGGCGAGGAGGGAATCCTGTTCTCTTATGCAAATGTCCAATGTTATGGAAAGTATACAGAGTATGTTTTGTGCGTGAGCAAACATGAGGAGAGGGTCCTCTGGTACTAAGGAATGTCCAATGATAAGGCCAGGGCATGAGTGGTATTACGGGCGTTGGCAGTTTCACAGGGTTCACATTATCCCAGGATAAAGGGGAATCAGGGAAGGGAACACATAGGGCCCGAAGTGTTTTAAGTCCTTGAGGCAATAAGCCTTCATAAAGAGATCCTTACGCATTTTTTTTTGCAAAAGGGTTAAACCTTCAAACATAAAGGATCTTCCATCCGAGGTAGTATTTCGCATAGGTACTGGGACTGGTTGCAGGGCGGACAGGAGTTCAGACAGAAACTTACCAACCCTCACCACAGGACGGTCCGAGTTTGTGGGGCCGAGCATACTGTCACGGTTGTGCTCGCCACAAAACTCGGGTCGGACCGCGTGGCTGAGGTAGGGTTGTAAAAGCACCGACCTTAAACCCGCAGGCTGATCCGAATTGCGCAGTTCATAGCGTACGTAGCAGGGTAGGATTGGAGAAGACAGCATCGTCGTTGTACAAAGCCAGGGTCAGGACAGGAGACGTCAGAATAAACATTGTCCAAGTAGGAGTTCGGCAACAGGGAGTCAGGAAAACCCCGTTCAGCTTAGGAGCGGCGGGGGTGGCCTCTGCGCGTGCGGCGACCATGGCCCATGGTAATGGTCTCCGGAGGGGAAGACAGACCAGAATTACACACCGCCTAGCTGCCACGGTAAAACCAGTGCTACAGCGCCAGAGTCTGAGCGGGCTAGGGAATCCTCTGTAGCAGAGCAGGGGAGGGAGTGAGAAAGGGGGGGGCCACAGGGGTGCGGAGGAGGCTGGACAGAGGCAGGGAGTGGGGGGGGGAGGAGGGGGCGTGGAGTGTGAACCACACATTTCGGCCTGAGAATGGGGTGAAGGTGAGGGCGCCGGCGGGCGGTGGGAAAAGGGAGGGAAGGGGAAGACGGAGGGGGAGAGGGGGGGAGGAAGGAGGGAGGGTGGAACCAGGACACGGCCTCTCTAGATTAGGGAAAGAGTAGGCCCCAAGGAACCAGGAAGCTGTAGATACACAGGGAAACCTCCACTTCAGTGCAGGAATCCAGGAGACTGAAGGACGCAGGGGCGAAACCTCCGCTTCAGTGCAGGAATCCAGGAGGCTGAAGGACGCAGGGACGAAACCTCTGCTTCAGCACAGGAGAACAGGAAGCTGAAGGACGCAAGGGAAACCTCCGCTTCAGCACAGGAAAACAGGAAGCTGAAGGACGCAAGGGAAACCTCCGCTTCAGCACAGGAGAACAAGCAAGAGCTTGTGGCAGAACAGTTGGTGACATCCGGTAAGGACTATGCTCGGCAGGGAGCATTATGGGAAAGCAGTACTTAAAGGCCAGCGGGCCAATCCCTGGCGGGTGTGTGAAGGTACTGCTCCAATGAGTGAATGCAAGTATAGGTTGCAGTGATAGGCTGCACAGCTGCAGTAGATACCAGAGGGAGTGTGTATTGCTTTGGTGAGTGAATCCAGGCTGCAGCAAACATCAGGAGAGCTGTTCCAGAACTGCACCGGTCTGCAAGGTAAGGCAACCAGTAAACCGCGGAGCGGATTCCTGACAGGCTGCAAGCTTATAACTCTTGGGCAATGGGTTTAACTAAATGACCCTTTCTTATGAGAAGACAAACAGATACGTATTAAACTATATACTGTAAGGGTTCCAGTCCAGGGTTTTGCTGGAACTTGCCCTTACATGGCTGTTGTGGCCATCTTGGTTCCTGCCAGATCTCTTTCTGGACTTGGTAATTGGCTGTACCTGTCCAAGGGCTTAAATAGCAGTCAGTGACTCCCAGACCCTGCCCGAGCATTGTATGATTTTCCTTGTGTTCCTGGCCCCCATTATGCCCTGTTCCTGGGCCTGCCCTGTTCTTTTGAATTCCCTGTAGCCTGTGACCATGACCACCGCTCCTGTGCCGCCTGCCTTGACCCCAGCCTGTGTCCTAACTTTGCACCATTGCCACCTGCCTTGACCTCTGCCTGGATCACGAATACGACTACTCTAACTGGATTCTATCCCCTGGCTGTGGTCGGTGATCATATACCCCCACTTCAGCCCTGCGAGTCCGCCTTCTATCGGAGATGAGCACCGTTATACAATGCTCGGACCAAACAAGGACCAAGCTGAGGTAGGGAGAGTGTTGTCGCTCCTACAGATGCAGCCACCAGTATTAGAACACTTGTACCTGGGAAATTCTGGGAGCTTCTGGGGCAGTCTCACAGTAAATGCCTCAACATTGCTGCAACAATGCCTCAGCATTTCTGTGAGATTCTTAATGACCCATCAGATTAACACAGTGGGGGGTCCCTGCAGTCCCATTCAAACTAAATGGGACTGCAGGGACCCCCTGCTGTGTTAATCCCATGGGCCATTACGAATCTCACAGAAATGCTGAGGCAATGTTGAGGTATTTACTGTGAGACTGCCCCAGAATTTAAAAGGCAAGAGCTCTAATACTCGTGGCTGCACCTGTACTGTAGTTAACACCTAGTTACATTAGGATGGAAGATGGCCACCATCTCTGCTATGCTGCAGTCCCTCTGCAGTCAAGTCTGCGCCTAACCCACTTGGGGTACACCATTTTGTTTACTTGGGGGGCCCCAAGCTGACCTTCCATTCCAGGAGCCAAAAGATGAATTCTCCACGGTTCCTTTTCCAAAGTCAAGTACACCTCTCACTGTTTCCTCGTCAGCAATTGCTGTAACCCTTGATGGGTCCAAAGCCCTAGATTTAAAGGCAACTTCCCCTTTCTTTGACTCCCCTGCCGTGCGGGATAAACCTATTACTAATTCTAAGACTCCTGCTTTAATATCTGGTTTCCCTTTCTGCGACCCCACTGCAGTGTCTGAGGTCTCTATTACTGAATGTAAGGATCCTGTTTCAAAGTCAGCTTCCCCTTTCTCTGCCTCTCCTGCAGTACCTGCTGTAACCCTTGCTAGTTATAAAGCCCCAGATTTAAAAGCAGGCTCCTCTTTCTCTGACTCTCCTGCACAGTAGTATTTGATATACCTATTATTAATGCCAAGACCCAGCTTAACTTTAAAGTCAAGTTTCCCTTTTTCTGATTCCCCTGCAATGTCTGAGGTCCCTTTGACGGATTCTAAGGTCCCTGCTTTAAAGACAGGTTCACCTTTCACTGAAGTTAAATATATTAAACATGGTTAAATATACCTGTTTCTGATTCTTCTAAGACGAGTTCCCCTACTGCTGGGTTCCCTGCAATGTTTGATACATCTATCCTTGATTCTAAGGGGCTTATTCACTAAACTTCGATAAAATCAGTGCATTACTGAGCGACTTTGTATTGTTTTATCGCGCTATAAATCGTGTGAAAACGGTATTCACTAACAAAAAACACTATTTTTTTTCAAAGTTCGTTAAAAAAAATGCAACATCGCACTGCTTGTTTTTTTTGTTCTTTTTTAAGTGTTATTGCGCTATAAGTATTTGTTTAAACTGCAGCATGGAAGCGCTGCATGGAGACGCTGCGTCTGAGCCATGCCCGGCTCTCACAGGCGATCGTGCAATTTAAATATTCATTTTAATACTAGTGTACGGGAGCAGGGGGTGTCCTGAGCTGAACCGCATTCATTTCAGCCTCGGGGATCCCCTGTTTTCAGAGACAGGCCCCGCTTTGGGGTGCCGGTATCCCCCGCCATTTTAAATCCTCCGTGTCACGTGACCGGGGGATTTAAATACTGCAGGAGATACCAGCTCCCTTTACCGAGCCCTGTAACTCAAGAAGCAGGGGGTCCCCGAGGCTGAAATCAATGCATTTCAGCTAAGGAGACCCTCTGCTCCAGAACACTAGTATTAAAAAAATAAAATAAATCATTATCTTAGCGGCTAGCTACAACAGATAACAGATAAGTATTTTACTATACTGTATACAGAACCTGAGGAAGCTTGGTAACGAGCGAAACGCGTTGTTCTATTCGGCGTTGGATTTTGGACCTCCGAGGCCACCATAGGAGGGGAGCAGAGCCTGGGTTCCAGTTTCATGCGTTCGAAGCGCCGCCCGGATGCGGAAGTGGCGCATGCACGGATTGAACGGTGAGATGTGAATGCTACCAGAGGAGAGGGATCTTATACAGAGGAACCATATTACCACAACACCACCCCCGGCTAGGAGAGGGTTAATCCGGTGACCCAAGAGGTACTGAAGACTACACACGAAAACAGCAGGCGGAGGAGAAGTGACTCGACCCACACTCCAAGAAGTGACCAAGTACCCTGTGATGTACTTGTGCTCACACAGGCCCGTCCATGTGTGGAATACAAGATATTATAAATGTATAAGGTAATTGACTCGGGTGCCCAGACATCCACAGACATTCATATAAAATAGCAACAGTTCGCACTCCAGAGGTCTGGAAAAACATGTGAAGGTTTAATGTAGTATCTAAGGAAGAACTGAAACATTGATCCTACTGGAGCCATGCCTGGCTTGGCTATTAATCTACCCTGCCTGACATGTAAGTCCTGGTATCAGTGCAGGCAGTGTTAGGCCCAATGCAGGGGTTGCCCCACCAGCAAGCACATCCCTTGAGTGACAAGGGTGGAGGCGTGCTAAGGCCTGTGTTCTGCCCTCTAAGGGTCTCAGACCTTGGACCCGCCCCATCGGTACTTAAGGGGCTGCACACCTAAATTGATTCAGTGTTGTCTCTCCTTTGAGACTGACTGGTGTAACACTGTTTCTCCCCCCCCCCCCCCCCCCCCCAATCTCATATAGGGACCACAACTGTGGATCTACACGTATTACTGAGTGTGTGGTGCGGTACCTGTTAGGCTCACAGGAGTACTGAGTCGTCTGCACAGATGGTAATGAAACCAGGACAGGCTTAGGTGGATCTCTGTGTTCTTATCAGTGGTTCAGCGCCTCCAGCGGTGATGAGACCCATGGTATATGGATGTCAGTCCCCATCACTGGACTCTTTACCCCTCCTGCCCAGGAACTGACACCAGGCAGAGGTATAGTTGAACAGGGTTTATTGTTGTGCATAGCTGCAGCAGCTCTTCATAGCAGCAGTATATTGTCTCCTGAGGCTGGAGACCAGTGAATTGTACTGTCATGCTGTGCTCTTTATTGAGAAGAATAAAGACTGTTCCTGTTACAAATATACTCCTGCCTGAGTCTGCAGTCTATCAGGGGGAGTGTGAGAGAGTTCTTCCGCAGGAACTTCAGCACTTCTGGAGTCTGCGGCAGATGGAGGCGCTGACACCAGAATGAAGGGGAACCAGCTATCACCCCCAAAGCCTGTCCTGTTTCCCCAACAACATCAGCGGGATTTCAGACCTTCTGTGAGCCAGCAGGTATGCAGCATCATCACACACCTGGTAGCCAGGAAATTTCCCATAGGGTGGGGGAAACACCACTACACTGCATTAAACCTTCATGTGTTTTTCCAGACCTCTGGAGTGTGGACTGTTATTATTTTATTATAAATGTATAAGAAAGGTATTGTAACTGGACGTTTCAATCGTTTAGTGTTGATATTAGTAAGAGTCAGTTATTAAACCAAGCAATCCTCACCATGGCATCACCCGGCAGTGAGAAATGGAAGGATGGACCTCCTGCCGGGATGGACCTCCCACCGGCATGGACCTCCCGCCGGCATGGACCTCCTGCAGACATCAGCCTCCCACAGGCAGTCGAAGGCTTTTACTGTATCCAGAGCTACAGCATTGTGCTTTTCTGCCCACTGCTCCGGGGACAGTAAATTGGGATTGTTCTGTACATATCGCTGGCCATAATGTATTACTTCATCCACTAAGTCACGTGACGTCCACACACACACACACACACACACACCCCCACACCCACCCACACACACTCACACACACCCACACACAAACCCACACACCCACACACCCACACACCCACACACCCACACACCCCCACACACACCCACACACCCACACACCCACACACCCCCCCTTTTATATAAAAATATACAGTAGGTAAACTCCTTGCCTCACTCCTTAAATAAACTCAATTTAAAAGGAGCGATCCAATCCGTTCTTTTTTCCTTTCCCCGTACAGGTTTGAAGCAGGGGGTCTCCGGAGCCGGACCCTGTGAATGTCACCTCCGGGTACCCCCTGCTTCCTGAGATGCAGCCCTTCGAAGTGGGTGCCAGTTTCTCCTGCATCACATGGGCCAATAGGAAACTGCACGTGATGACATCACGGCTTCCTATTGGCCCACAGTTTGTGGCAGCTTTAGTGGCCATAATGTGAACCCTGGAGAGGCTACCGGCACCCAATACGGTGGTATCTCTGGAAGCAGGGGCTCCCCAAAGCTGAAATTAATGGGGTTCAGCACTGATGACCCCCATACTTCAATCCTGTCTTTAAAAAAATACAGAATGGATTGCTGCTTTAGGGCGATGATAGTTAATATGGGATCACTGAGAGAAAACCCACATAGGGGCTCCGAACCCTGGTATGTGTCTAAATCAGGCCTGCAGAACTCCAGTCCTCGAGGGCCCCAAACAGGCCAGGTTTTTAGGATATCCCTACTTCAGCACAGCTGGCTCAGTATGACTGAGCCACCAATTGAGCCAGCTGTGCCGATTTAGGGATATCCTGAAAACCTGGCCTTTTTGCGGCCCTCGAGGACTGGAGTTGTGCAGGCCTGGTCTAAATGGATGGTAATGCTTTTTGTAGCCTTGCATTGTATCATGCTTGGTGAGCCCTGCCCTCTGTTGGTCATATTAGGTAGTACAACTCGATGGATTAACTGAGACACTAACTTTGTTCAAAAGATTAACTGGGCCCACAACACTGTGTATATAAGACTTTTAAAAGTCAACTATGCCATTCTTTGGCTTAAAACCTGAATCAACAGCAAATACTGCACAGTGCCAAACAGACTTCCACAATAACATGTCAAATACCATATTAGTGCAACAAATATTTGTAAATTATTTAAAGTTACCCAAATATGTTACAGGGAAATAGATGATAGTTCATACAGTATTTACATCCTGCACTTGTACTGTAATTATACCTTCTCTAAGGAAGAAGCGTAAAAACAGAGAGCCCAGATAGTGCGGCTTTTACTTAGATATCAATAAAACAATAGAAAATATATCACTCACTAGCAATGCCAAATCAATAGACAGATTGCTACAGCAATATCAGCCGTGGAGGTGGCCCTTCACTCCTTCCCCTCCGCCATGCTCTGTCCAGAGCTTGTCACGTGTTATCCAACGATGATGTCATGAAGCTACGGCGAGTGGGTTGCAACACAGCCATACCCACTCTCCATAGCGCCATCATCTGGAGGACGTAAAGAGGTCTGAGGTTATCTGCACAATAAGAGGACAAATCAGAGGATTTTACTAACTGAGATAGGACCCATTTATTGATTTACTAACAAAGGAAGGACTTACCTGGATGCTGGAATTCACTTTTGAGGATTATGTACCCTAATTGACTAAACCATTAACAACTTTATGTATGTATGTGTAACGGTTTTTCTGGACCCCCCTTGACCCACCCAATCTCAGATTGGCCCCTGTGGTCTACTCTATTCTCTGAATTTGAACATGTTCATATCGGACCAAATATTTTGTTCATTTATATATTTTTTACATGGTTGTATCTTGTGGTGTACCTGTTGGCTACAGGACTCCTGAGTCTCCCACATGATGGTAGTGGGAATATCAGCAAGACAGGCAGCTGAGGAAGTGT
The DNA here is from genome assembly GCA_036426205.1 of Ascaphus truei. NCBI lineage: Eukaryota > Metazoa > Chordata > Amphibia > Anura > Ascaphidae > Ascaphus > Ascaphus truei. The sequence continues at coordinate 8,953,869 of CM071568.1, forward strand.
GCCTGAGTCCTACCTACATCCAGTGCAGCGCCTCCACCTCATCAGGATCTCTGCGTCCGCAGGGAGATAGATCTGATGAGGAACTCCTTCTTGGTGCCTTCCTCTGATGAGTAACTCCACACTCACACATGAGGGTTTTGTTGAACTTGGGCATCTTTATTTGCATGGTTAAACAGACTGCCCCTCACAGCGGTCGTCCTAGCCGCTCATTGTCATCATTGGCATCCTTTTAGAAGGTTCTTCCCTCCCAATAGAGTTGGATCACCTCTCCCCTCAGGGAGATCACCACCTGTGTTAGGTCCCTGATCACAGTGCAGATACTAATCATTAACACACACTTGGAACTCCTAGTTAACACACTATAGAATCTCTGGAATCACACTAACTTTAGACAGTGCTGTGTTTTATATAACTTAGGGAATAGCCACACCCCCTGTGTCACTAACAGTGGACACAGAGTATGTACCACTCCCCTGGTGTACATATGACACCTCACCAGGGTGTGAGGGCAAACCTCCATGATTGATGCTGGCAATCCTGCATACTTACCAGGTTTACTGCCAGCATGAGAGAGAACTGTATACCATTTTTAAACATGGCTACATATGTCTTTATTTATATAGCGCCAAAATGTACATAGCGCTTCACAGCAGTAATACACGTGACAATCATATAAATAACAAATAATACAAATAACAGATCATGGGAAAAAGTGCTTCAGATATAAAAGTAACGTTTAGGAAGAGGAGTCCCTGCTCCGAAGAGTTTATAATCTAATTGGTATCTAATTCGGATATCCAATCTAATTGGTAGGTATGAAGAACGTACAGAGACAGTAGGAGGGAATTCTGGTAAGAGCATCTGCAGGGGGCCAAGATTCATGTATCATGTGTATAGTATTAGCCACGGTGCTACTCATATGCTTCTTTAAGCAAGTGTGTCTTAAGGTCGGTCTTAAAGGTATTGAAGGGAAGGGCATTCCAGAGGTGTGGGGCAGTCAATGAGAATTATTATTATTATTATTATTACTGTTGAATAAGTATTTTTGCTATCTATTCACTTTTTACGTTACAGCTTTTATGTTTAGGCTCTTTGTCTTAATATAGGTGAGTGTTCCATACATTATTATTTAGGGCAATTTGAGTAGAGCCCGTCCCACCTCTCTCTATACATTCTCATTTTCACGTAAACATAATCCACAGTACATGTATAACGCCTTTCTTTTTTCAGCCTAGGGATCAGCTTCCGCTCCATTACACTGCTCTTCGTCCCAGTGGGGCCATCAATGTAATCCAGACACTGCTAAAAGCATCGCACAAGGATGCAAGACTCACCCAGGACAAAGTAAGTGGGGAACATTAACCCACAAAACCCAACAATGCATCAAGTACTGTATGTTCAGTGATTTCATTTGAAATGTATATATACACATATAAAAATATAAGAAAAAAAGAGTGAGAAGCGCAAGCTCCTTAGCATAATCCTGTGTACAATTTATTAAATGGTTAAAAAGAGATTGTCTGAAGGACCTGCTCTCACAAGGGGAGATAAAACCAGACCATTGAGAGAAAATCTCTGCACGAGTGAGTCACCAGATCGGAGTCGAGGTCGAGAGCTGATATAGCTGGATGCACGGAGAGTTAGCCGTCTGATTCCGTCGGAGCTTGCCTCAGGGTAGATCCACTTCAGGGTGTGTGAAGCTGTGGATGAAGATCACAGCGCCCTCAATACCTGCAGTGTGCGGCTTGTATCCAGGAGTATAGCGTTTGCAATCAGCTGCTGTAGTGTAGAGACAATTTAAACCTCCACGCGTTGTCACCGTCTATGTGGTGACGTCAGTGAACGTGCACATATATATATATATATTATTTTTTTTATTATTATTATTTTTTTTAATGGCATCTTTCCCTCAAATCCTTATTGCACTGCCTCAAAGTGGGAAAGGTGCTTGCCTTATTCCCCAAATATAGAGCTCACTGAAAGGCAATGCCCTCATTCTCCAGAGGTTGGACTATCCCTGGGCACGTTCGGGATGAAGGCAGGGAGTGCTAAGAATCCCCAGAGGTTAAACAAAAGCTGTCATTTAAATCTAATCTGGCTAACTACAACTCCCCGGACACTCTCCAGTAAAGAACAACTGCAAGACGAATTTGAAAAGAATAAATGGGATGTTCTTGGCTTTGGTGAAGTACTGTAAGAAGAAAAATATGAAGACCTCACTGAATTAAAAAGTGAACACCTGTTATATTACATGTAATAGTATTTTCCCCCACCCTACGGGATATTCTGCCATCACTGGTCGTGTGGTGCATGATACCTGCTGGGAACAGGAGGGCTGAGTCATCCACCGATGTTTGTGGGGACACATGACTAGGCTTTGTACCCTACATATTCATACCCTACATTGACAAAAAGAGAAAAAAAGACAGTGCGCAACTAAAACAAGACCCGCGTGAAAAATGACAAAAGTAACAAACTAATTGCCTTAATAATGCAAATAAACCTTACAATATTTGGTGTAATGAATTGCGTCTGCAGCCGTCGTATGGGGTGGCTCAACACCCCTGGAACTAGGAGAGTGAGACAAGAACACAGCACACAACGCAAAATCGTGAAGTATGAAATAAATTGAGTATATATTAAAACATTAAAGGTTCTGCGTACATCAATAAAAAATCAGTAAGCAATCATCGAGGCATAATAGGGTTACCACTCGCCGGATCAGGAAACCGTAGATGATATTGACACCAGAAGAAGTAGCGTCCGCGCTACGAAACGCGTTGGATTTATGCCATATACTGTTTAAATAGTTATCTATCCATTCTTTGCCTCAGTTGCATTGTTAGCCCCTTTGATTTTCCCCCGCTTGGTCATACTGCTCCGTTACACTCCTGGACTACCATATCAATTGGACTGTCATCTAGCCTGTGAGAGAGGCTCATTACCCGTGTGACGTCATCAGCGGGCGCCTGCTGCGCCCCAGTCACTTGATCGGAGGTGCGGTTCACGGAGTTTGGAGCAGGAACCAGGCGGACTCACGGGACTTCACTCGGGGGAGCCTACCTACGGCCCCTTCCGACATCGTTGCTACGAGTGCTGTTGGACTCCAGAGGAGCTTTTTGAACGGCGCCTAGGAGGTTGTACCCAGCCGCTGCAGGATTACTGGTGTCAACATCATCTACGATTTCCTGATCCGCGAGTGGTAACCCTATTATGCCTCGGTGATTGCTTACTGACTTTTTTATTGATGTACGCAGAACCTTTAATGTTTTAATATATACTCAATTTATTTCATACTTCCCGATTTTGCATTGTGCGCTGTGTTCTTGTCTCACTCTCATACCCTACATATCTTTAGCAGTGCAGCGCCTTCATCTGCCGTAAGCTCCAGTGAACCGAAGATGATCTCCCACGGTAGAACCGATAACCTCTCCCCCGAGTAAGTTCACACACCAGGCCGGGGGTATAATAACAAAAACAGTTTATTGTCTGTACACCAACAGCAGTACATGGCAATCTTCTGCCCAATGCAGTTCCACTCTCAGCTAGCCACTGAAGGATGGTCCCTGGACCTTCACTACAGGCCAAGGGCACCGGCAGCAGTCCCAGCTCTTCCCTGCCCCTCTAGCAGAGGCAGAGGTATGGTCCACACTCACTCTCCCCTGAAAGGAAGAGGACCAGAGAAGGCCCAATGGTCAGGCTTTTGGTTGTGTGACCTGCCTCTCTCAAGGGGGTAGAGGCACTACTAAATTTGTGGTGGCACCACCCTTAAGTACAGCCAGGAGGAGGGCATCAGGTCTGTTTCATGATTGGGCATGCTCAGTCCTGATGTCACCGCCACCCTCTGTCACTCAAGTACAGCACCAGTGAGTGGGGAATTCCCCCATATTGCCTACTGACAGGCCTGCTTTACCAGGGCTTACTGCCAGGAGTAGGGCAGGTTAGTAGCCATAGGTGGCATGGCTACATACAGATGTACGGAAACAAGAAGAATCTGGGGAGTAGGCGTCATTGTTAACAAGAGATGGAGAAACAGCATAGTGGAGTATGAAAGCTCATCAAAAAGAGCAGCAAAAATGTTCATTCAGTTCAAAGACACACAGGCTTGAAGTAATTCAAGTGTATGCTCCAACATCAAAGCACACAGACAATGAAGTGGAAGATTTCTACCATGAAATGAGCCAATTTAACAACACAGGAAATTGTCACTTCAAGATAATTATGGGATATTTCAGTGCAAAGATTGCTGACCAGCAGAAATACTAAGCATCACTTGGCAGTGGCGGATTTCCCATTAGGTCCGATAGGCCTGGACCTAAGACCGCCAAACTTGGGGGCGGCAGAATTTGGAGGCAGCACGCGTGACCTGCATGCGTGATCGGTGCTTGCCGGCCGCTCGTGCGCATGTGAGGGCCGGCAAGGGGCGCGATCGTGCTTGAGCGTCTGGCAAGCGCCGATCATGCATGGCGGTCATAAACGCCGCCTAATCCTGCCAAATTCTGTCACCCCCAGCTCTTGCTGGCCGTCCGTGGGCATTATTGGGTAATTATAGTTACAGTAACTGGAATGAACAGATTGCTCCAACTTTCGGGAATGAGAAAACTTCGACATCAGGAATGAATTCCCCAAAAAGTATCCGCATAGATAAAGGACGTGAAGAGGAACCTACGGAATCAATAATTAAATATTCTAGCTGACAAGAAACATGTGATTGGAGACTGCACAGTCCTTTACCATTTCGACACAGGAGCCTAGAGTAATCAAACTGCGTTAAAACCGACTTAATATCCCGCCCAATAAAAAAGAACAAATATTGGGTGCATTTACCACAATTCTTTTGACCCAAGTCATGAAGATTGCGCTCATATTTTACCTGGTGCAATATTTTAAGTGGAGTAGCGATGCTGTAATTAACGCAACTGATGATTAGGAATAATTACCGCATTGTGATAAAATGGGAGGATAATGTAATATTTGTACTGTATTATTACATAACCTTATGGTAGAAAATACATTAACTAGGCACCACAGGGATTCATATTACCGTTAAACTGCACTGCCGTGCAATGGTTTACTACAGCAAACAAGAGGTTAACCCCTACCACCACCTCCCAGGGGTCCTAACCACCCTTCAATAAACACACCCATACTGTACCACCACCACCTAAAAAAAATTATCCCCCCTTTCGAGTAATGATCAGTAGCCCTATTAGCCAAATGTACTCTAGAAGTACACAAATATTACAATAATATACATTAAACATACATTCACATTAATAGCGCAATATATCAAAAATAAATTGTAAACATAAACCCATTGATTGTCACTGTGGCTACCTTGGCCAACTCAATGGGATCCTAGATAGCCACATTGGCACTCAATGGCAACCTGTAATTTAAGCTTCACGTCCTATCCCTGATGAAGGCCATCGTCCTCTTCAGGACTTGGCCCCCCGGAGGAACTAACCTTAAAAATGGGCCAATGTCCAACCTTTAAAAAAGTCGAAAAATTAATCAAAGGCCCGATGGCCCCCCCCCCCCCCCCCCCAAAAATGAAAAAAAAACAAATTAATTAGTATTATATTAGGTTTTTCTTTCCATGTTTTTTTTTTTAATGTAAGAGAATTGATGGTATAATGGCTGTTAACATTAAATGAAATACCATTAAATATCTTTATTTTCAATTTGCAGGATGGCTGCATCCCTTTGTTTTTAGCGGTGGAAGCAGGTAATCTTGGAGTGTGTAAGGAGCTATTGTCAGCACACACCGAAGCCCAACTAAAAGCTATTAGCAAAGTAAGATGCTAAATCATTGTGTTCTCATCTCACAACAGACATGAAGCAATGTCCCGCACATAACATTTATGGAGCTTACGGGAGCAGGTCTTCGTCTTTGTTCTGGGCGCTGTAGAAGTTCTTCTGCCAATCCTACATGTTGTTCTTTACATAGTGAATGTTGATCTTCTCATTGTACATGGTTTTTGAACATTAAGCATCAAACCGAGGCTCATTTTTGCTTGAGACCTTGGGAATGCATTTCATTTTCTACTTATGTTACATCGAACACCATAAAATTCTGTATGAGATTGGTATTCCTTTCTCAGGCTTCATTAATGCCAGCATGGCATCATCAGATCATCTCTTGAAGTCTAACATAGGCCAGTTTCATACAGTTAATCCAAACAGTTTTCTTTTATTCTAATATACCAGTAATAAAATGTAGACGTGACAGCTATTAGTGTAACCTTTAACACATTAAGGTGGGAAATCCATAACGCCACACTGCCACATGACAGTGTCCTGATTGTATACTGATGCTGTACTGTTTGTTGATGCTGTATGACTGTATGCTGATGTATGACTGTATGCTGATGCGGTATGACTGTATGCTGATGCTGTATGACTGTATACTGTATGACTGTATGCTGATGCTGTATGACTTTATGCTGATGCGGTATGACTGTATGCTGATGCTGTATGATTGTATGCTGATACTGAATTACTGTGTGCTAATGCTGTATGGCTGTATGCTGATGCTGTATGCTGATACTATATGACTGTATGCTGATACTGTATGACTGTATGCTGATGTATGGCTGTATGCTGATTTATGACTGTATGCAGATGTATGCTGATACTGTACGACTGTATGCTGATACTGTACGACTGTATGCTGATGCTGTATGACTGTATACTGATGCTGTATGACTGTATGCTGATGCTGTATGACTGTATGATGATGCTGTATGACTGTATGCTGATGCTGTATGACTGTATACTGATGCTGTATGACTGTATGCTGATACTGTACGACTGTATGCTGATACTGTATGACTGTATGCTGATACTGTATGACTGTATGCTGATACTATATGACTGTATGCTGATACTATATGACTGTATGCTGATGTATGACTGTATGCAGATGTATGACTGTATGCTGATACTGTATGACTGTATGCTGATACTGTACGACTGTATGCTGATACTGTACGACTGTATGCTGATACTGTATGACTGTATGCTGATACTGTATGACTGTATGCTGATGTATGACTGTATGCTGATACTGTATGACTGTATGCTGATACTGTACGACTGTATGCTGATACTGTATGACTGTATGCTGATACTGTATGACTGTATGCTGATACTATATGACTGTATGCTGATGTATGACTGTATGCTGATGTATGACTGTATGCTGATACTGTATGCTGATACTGTATGCTGGTACTGTATGCTGATGCTGTATGACTATATGCTGATGTATGGCTGTATGCTGATACTGTATGCTGATACTGTATGCTGATACTGTATGCTGATGCTGTATGACTGTATGCTGATTTATGACTGTATGCAGATGTATGCTTATACTGTACGACAGTATGCTGATACTGTATGACTGTATGCTGATACTGTATGACTGTATGCTGATACTGTACGACAGTATGCTGATACTGTATGACTGTATGCTGATACTATATGACTGTATGCTGATACTATATGACTGTATGCTGATGTATGACTGTATGCTGATGTATGACTGTATGCTGATACTGTATGACTGTATGCTGATACTGTATGCTGATACTGTATGCTGGTACTGTATGCTGATGCTGTATGACTATATGCTGATGTATGACTGTATGCTGATGCTGTATGACTGTATGCTGATTTATGACTGTATGCAGATGTATGCTGATACTGTATGACTGTATGCTGATACTGTATGACTGTATGCTGATACTATATGACTTTATGCTGATGCTGTATGACTGTATGCTGATGCTGTATGACTGTATACTGATACTGAATTACTGTTTGCTAATGCTGTATGCTGATACTGTATGCTGATGCTGTATGACTGTATGCTGATGTATGACTGTATGCAGATGTATGCTGATACTGTACGACTGTATGCTGATACTGTACGACTGTATGCTGATACTGTATGACTGTATGCTGATACTATATGACTTTATGCTGATGCTGTATGACTGTATGCTGATGCTGTATGACTGTATACTGATACTGAATTACTGTTTGCTAATACTGTATGCTGATACTGTATGCTGATGCTGTATGACTATATGCTGATGTATGACTGTATGCTGATGTATGGCTGTATGCTGATACTATATGACTGTATGCTGATACTATATGACTGTATGCAGATGTATGACTGTATGCTGATACTGTATGACTGTATGCTGATACTGTATGACTGTATGCTGATACGGTATGACTGTGCTGATACTGTATGACTGTATGCTGATACTGTATGACTATATGCTGATGTATGACTGTATGCTGATGCTGTATGACTGTATGCTGATACTGTATGCCTGTATGCTGATACTATATGACTATATGCTGATGCTGTATGACTGTATGCTGATGCTGTATGACTGTATGCTGATGCTGTATGACTGTATGATGATGCTGTATGACTGTATGCTGATGCTGTATACTGATGCTGTATGACTGTATGCTGATGCTGTATGACTGTATGCTGATGCTGTATGACTGTATGCTGCTGCTGTAGTATGCTGTATACTTGATGCTGTATGACTGTATGCTGATAAGCTGTATGACTGTGATGCTGTATGACGTATGACTGATATATGCGTGTATGCTGATTACTGTATGTGATACTGTATTTCTGTATGCTGATGCGTATTTGATGACTGTATGTGATACTGTATGATGTAGCTGATGCGTAGGAGTATACTGATGCTGTAGACTGTATGCTGATACTGTATGACTGTATGCTGATGCTGTATGACTGTATGCTGATGCTGTATGACTGTATGCTGATGCTGTATGACTGTATGCTGATGTGAGGACACTCATGACAAGGACACTGTAAGTGCTTGGGATAAGGCTTGATAAAGGGCCAGGATTGGCTGGAAATGTTGCCTTCCCCCAAAGACTTATTTGTTCTGACACCAGTGCGATATTAGAACATGTGTGACTGCAGTGAGAATATGCGGTACTCAGTGAGAATATGCTGTACTCAGTGAGACTTGACTGATAGTAGAATATGCTGTACTCGTGGATATGGTGGTACTCAGTGAGAATATGTGGCTACTCAGTGAGAATATGCTGTACTCAGTGAGACTAGCTTGTAAGCCAGTGAGAATATGCTGTACTCAGTGAGAATATGCTGTACTCAGTGAGAATATGCGGTACTCAGTGAGAATATGCTGTACTCAGTGAGAATATGCTGTACTCAGTGAGAATATGCGGTACTCAGTGAGAATATGCGCTTACTCAGTGAGAATATGCTGTACTCAGTGAGATATTGCTGACTCAGGTGAGAATATGCTGTACCTCAGTGAGAATATGCTATACTCAGTGAGAATATGCTGCTCGTGAGAATACTGCAGCTTTGTACTCAGTGAAATATGACAATATACTCAGTGAGAATATGCTGTTACTCAGTGAGAATATGCGGTACTCAGTGAGAATATGCTGTATCCAGTGAGAATATGCGGAGGATGGTGACTCCAGTGAGAATATGCTGTACAGTGAAATATGCTGACTCAGTGAGAATAATGGCGGGACTGTACTCAGTGAGAATATGCTGTACTCAGTGAGAATATGCTGTACCAGTGAGAAAGTGTACTCAGTGAGAATATGTGTACTCAGTGAGAATATGCTGTACTCAGTGAGAATATTGCGGTACTCAGTGGAATATGCTGTACTCAGTGAGAAATATGCTGTACTCAGTGAGAATATGCTGTACTCAGTGAGAATATGCTGTACTCAGTGAGAATATCTGAACTCAGAGAATATGCGGTACTCAGTGAGCATAGCTACTCAGTGAGAATATGTGTACTCAGTGAGATGCATGCTACTCAGTGGTAATTATGCTGTAGTCAGTGAGAATTGCTTGTAACTCAGTGAGAATATTGCTGTACTCAGTGAGAATATGCTGTCGTGCAAATCTGTTATATGAGAATTCGTACTCAGTGAGAATATGCTGTACTCAGTGAGAATATGCTGTACTCAGTGAGAATATGCTGTACTCAATGAGAATTTGCTGTACTCAGCTGTGTCATGTGGAACTTCTGTATTTTTTTATTCAATTTAGCAAGTCACTTTTTGCATAGCCTCTGTTGCTTAATTTTCCGATGTGAGTGCTGGAGAGCCTCTTATTAATACTATAGTATTTGTTATATTTTTGTGGGTACATAGGGAGATATCCATTTCCTCAAAACCCTATTTTGTCCTGTAAAATATAAATAAAATAAAAAATACAAACCAGTGCTGTCTGGACCAACATATGTTTTCCCATAATGCAATATTTAGGTTCCGCTCTAGTAACTGAGCCCCACACAAGGGAAATCACATTTTGTCTGATCTCTGATCTCTAATAATATTACTAATATAATCTCCTAATTTGTTAATGGGTTTAATAACAGCTGCTTCATCTGTATGCAGCTGTTCCTATCCCAAAAATTAATTTACATAATTAGAACCATGTGCATTGGTCCGATATTCAAAACATATCTACAACTGCCAGCTAAAATTGCAGAGGCTCTCTCCTAATAAATTTGAAATCCTTTGCCTGTAAATAGTCATTGGTAAGAGAGCAGATTCCATGTGAAGCGTTGACAGCTTGTTGGCTAAAACATTTAATTCCATGTTACATTGCAACAACTAAGCTGTACATCATAGGATAATCTACCCCTGTTTCTAACTTACTGTCTGTCCGTAACAGAAATGTGGTGATTCGGCTCTCCACGCATGCTGCAGGAAAAGAGATGTGGAACTTGCCAAGCTTCTGGTGGAATATGGAGCCGCTTCTGACTGTCAGAATGTAAGTGTGTTACAATCTTCTTCACCAGCGCACCTTTGCATGTGTAATAGTTAAGCAGAAGAGATGGGCACATTTTATTTTTAATTCGGATTCGCCTCGGATTGGGCTGTTGTTCCTTTGCTCGGCAGATTTACGTCAAACAGTCTCAAAAAAGGCGATTTCGTCTCTTTACGGATTTTTTTCCTTCATTATCACTGATAATCAAACCAGTGGATTTAAAAAAAAAAAAGGGATTCTGCAGGTTGAGATCTTAAAAATCTGTGTGGATTGTATCCAATGGCGGTTTCTGGATTCTTCCGCGCGGATTGAAACTGGAACAATCCGTCGATGGATTTGACACCGGGGAATGGATTTTGAATGGAAAGCTCGGGGAAATTCCCGGGAAACTGATTGTGACGGTTTCGCCCGTCTCTATTGACCAGAGCCTTTAACCGCATGAAATACTGCAACTGGGTTGTAGTCTGTAAGATACAGTGGTAATGCAATGGCTTTAGCACACACTTGTAAATGTCACATCTTTTGCACAAACACTATGCACAAGGACACACACTGCTATTATTCTTCACAGCTACATACTCTTCATGTCAATGTGCTATTGATTTGTTTTGCGTTATTAGCTTCATAGATATTGTGGCCAACCAAAAACCTTACTTTTGGATGTGCTTTGTTGAACATTAATGTACAGTAGCACAGCAATGTCCTTTACCAAAATAAATATTGTGCAGAATCAATTACCCTGGTAATATTTGTAGTGCAAGATATATATATATGTATACACATACACACACACACACACACACACACACACGGTCCGACGGTCTTCTTTCTGTAGAACGGCTTATCCGACACCGCATAATGAAGTCCACTGGACGCATTATCCGACATCGGAACCGCTTACGCGACGCTCACCGCCGCGTATTAACATGTACCCGCAATCCGATGGCGGTTTGCGGGTCGGATTCCGTCGGATAAGCCGGAATATATAGCAATGTAACGCTTATATTACAATTGAACACCTTTATGTGTGGATGAGTTGAAGGCCTTCCACACCTACGGCACATATAATATTAATATGGTATAGCTGATAGTTAATTCAACAGGAGTTTAATTGCTGTCTGTGAAATCAATTGTTTCAGTATGTTTTGCTTATATACAGGAGGAAGGTCAGACTCCCTTACACATTGTGGCCTGGGAGGGTGATGAAATAATGCTGAAGTACTTATATCAATGCAAAGCCAATCCTAACTTAACAGACAAGGTAAGTATGAAGGTTGTGTAAACCTTTAATATACTGTAGTGAGATTAAAAGAATTGCATTCAAATGATCGGGATGAGATTAGGAGGAATTTGATAGAAATGTGCAGTGACAATGATACTCAGCTGCTAAATGGCCAGCATACAAATTTGTCATAGACTCTCTCTGTATTTTAGTCTTTGGCATCTTTAAAGTCATTTATTCTTCTCATCCTCTCCATTGAGAAGTAAAGATCTAGTTTTCTGAAGAGTTAGATGCAGATTATAAATCTGTGCACTATAGATAGTATGTTAGAGCACGATTGTGAATACCACCATCAAATTGGGGGCCAATTCTTATATCCGACTGCAAGACTTGGGCTGCATCATCAGAGGGGCCGAAAATAAAAATAAAGTAGCATACAGGCCTAACTAATTTGCATGGTCAGTATAACCTACATGTACAATTTTTTCTTGAGCATTCCTTATTAAAAATATGTAAAATATCACTTGTATGTTTCTCCCCCCTATTCCCCCCCCCCCCACTAAAACCTTGATTGTTCACAGTGTTTGTTGGTCTTCTTGTCTGCAGCTGGACCGTTCCCCGTTGCACATGGCTGCTGAAAGAGGCCACACTAATATTGTGGACATTCTCACCGAGAAGTTCCGGTCCAATGTTTTAGCTCGGACTAAGGCAAGTGGATTTAGAATGGTCTTTGTATTAGTAGCTCAGGGGGAGCATCTAATTTTGTATCAGAAAAAGGTTGAAGAATAAATACAAAAAAAAAATTTGGCTTGCAATTTATTAGTGAAATGTAACATTTTTGATCTGAAGTCTTTTAACAAAGAAGTCATTTGGTTGCATCTTTTGATCCAAAAAAAAAAAAAAAAGATTCATGCTGCTAACCCCATCAAGGTAGACTTAATTTAAGCAGGTACCTACACTAAACACATACAAAGATAAAGAATACCATCTGGAATCATTCATAGAATGTGCATACTGACTAATCTTTCTCTGTGTTCAGTTGTCCAGGGTTATTCCCAGATTGCATACAGTCGTACAAATACCGTGATAACGATGTTCAATCAGAAATGGCTATGAAATAGTTCCATATTAATGTTAGTCATCTATTTGATTAAACAGAAAATGGATACAGACATACTGTACAGTATATAAGCAGGGAGGACCCCAACCTCCTCTCCCCCAAAAAGACACAACAATAACAGTGTTGGAAGAACAAGGCCATTGAAATGTATACAAAATAAATCAATTTAACAGTAGAAGGATTGCCTGTCAGATTGCTCATTACCGTTAATGTGAACCTATTCTGTAGCCACAGGGTATATGCTAGATATAAGTATGGCCAGATAGCTGAACTCGTCCCCCTTTGAAAGCACAACAAGTCCTTATGTCTTTTCTTAACTTTATTGAGGGAGTCACAGAAATGAAAAGGGTTCTTGTGGATGTTGTTGTGCGGATAGAGAGTGCTTCTCTATGTGAAGTGCTTCTGTATCAAGGGACGGTCAAACAGATTGCTTTGCAAGGGAGTAGGTAAGAATGGTAGTACTCACTCAGTAGCTTGGGTAAAAAGGAAGTGTGTAATGTTTGTCACACAGGAATAGGGACATGACTAAACTACCTGTGAATACAGACAGGGGAGGATGGAAAAGTCCACTTTAGCAGACTGGAGAGAGGAAAGTATCTAAAATTTATCAATTCCCATATGCACTGGGAGTTACAGCTGCAAGGAAAGCTTACATCCATAATTGAGAAGGCTGGCAGTCAAAACTGCAAAGGGGGGAACAGAAACAAACAATCCTGTTCCAGGACAGAACCCAACAACCTTGCCCTGTCTAGTTACTCCATGCTGCTCTACCCTTGCCAGCAGAGTTAACTTACTGTAACTTACAAGTACTCTCCACAACAAATTGCCCCTTGTGGCATATAACCATGTCGAGTGAAGCATAAGGGATCCAGTCTTGCAGGCCTCCCTAAACACTGTTAAAGGCCAGGCCATTGACATCTTTCAATTGTCTTGGTCTCCACCAAGAATTGGCCTAATTCCAGGCTATTTTGTAAGTTTGAATTTAAAATATCATTATTAATTTCTGAAAGGTGAGTACCATCAATCTAAACAAATCTGCATCCTAATAAATAAAAAATCGAAGTGTACTGGCATGGGACCAAATTCTGACTGTACAGTATATACGTTTTTGCTAAGAGAGATCTCCCGACCAACAACATTGCATCATAAAATAAAGCATACCTCAAAGACTGTCATTGACTGATGCCCGGGAACAAAAAGGTGCTGAATTAATATTAAGTCTCCGGATCCTTTTTTGGAACAACCCTGAGTAGACATATACAAAGACCCTGAATGGGAGTGTGGATAAATTGTATTGTATTGTATGTCTTTATTTATATAGTGCCAAAAGTGTACTCAGCGCTTCACAAAGAATACAGTACAGGGAATTATAATTATACAATAAGTGCAGCAAAATCAGACAATAGGAAAGGACATCCCTGCCCCGAAGAGCTTACAATCTAAGAGGTTTAATGGGAAATTTACAGAGACAGTAGGTGAGGGAGTAAGTGCTGTAGATGGCAGTGCTTGGTCACAATGGGTGGTGGGAGTGAGAGTGTGGGACAATAGCCATGAGTGCCCACATATGCACGTAGAAGAAAATAGATTCAAATAGGCATGTAGGTATAATAACCACTGTGAAGGAGACGGCCACACATCACTCAAGACTTTGTACGAGTCTTAATAACGGCTCCTTGTGGGGTAATACATTGGACTGCTACATGACCCCTGTAAGAGGCAGGTGCAGACGTGCACACAAGGAAACAGTTTGGGGAAATTAAAACACGGCTTTATTTAGCCTGTGGTTTGAAGGGTAATGCTGCACTCCCCAAGGGAAAAAAAATGATATAAATACTGGTGCTCCTGGTTCAGGAATCTCTGCTAGGTACTCCCAATATCATGTGTGAAAGGAAAAAACCTTGGCACTGCGGATTTCTGCATAGAAAATAGTTGACGTTTCGGCCTCAAGGGCCTTTCTCAAAAGGAAATGGCATAATTCTGCCATTTATTTAGCCTGTCCCTTTAAACAATGTACAGCAAACAAAAATATACAAAAGAAACAAACACCCATCCCTGTGTAAGGGCTAACTTACTTCCCCAGTCCCTACCTATAAGACTGTGAGGAAAAGCCCCTTACCAGCCTATCCCCCAAAGTTTCAAGCGCTACCTTAAAGGGGGTGGCCCTTCGGGTGAGTGGTGTCCGGGTGTCTTGATCTCAGCACAGCCTTTATTCTCAAGACTTAATCTCCCTATGTTAGATCAGTGTGTCTGTGCTAAAGAGTCTTCCTGGTCTGTGCCCAGCAGAGTTTTTTTAGCCTCCTCTAAGACCCATCCACAAGTCCATATCTTTGTCATCCCATGTAAGCTGGATGGGATTTCGCACTGACCTATTCTAGCTAAACACCATGAGCCAATTTCCAAAAGTTTTGGCAGGCTGTTTCTTATACTGCTCATCTTACTTTGGACAATAACACCTTTAGTGTTATTGGGGATTCTTTAACTACTCAGCAAAGATAATATACTCACAAACTCACCCGTCCAGATCTTCCCTTTCACAGACATGGGCAAGTGCATACCCAGAGGACTGGACACACACACATGCAGTCACATGAACTCCCTGAGCCCAAGGAGGAGGGCGGGTCACCTCAAGTCATAACGCACCCTTAATGGAGTGGCCACATTGGCATAAAACAATGTGGCCCATATCTAGTAAACAGTGAGAAGATACCTTTTACATGAGTGGACACTGGAAAGCATACTATAAAATAGCACTGCTTAGTACCCTATATGCTAGATCCATCCATTGATATGCTATTGTTACTGCTTGTTGCAGGGTACATGCAACCACACACACGGGTTCTCTTGATAAGGCTTATTTATTGAGCCTTAAAAACATACAGCACACAAAAACAAAATAGCTTCTCTTCAGCAAACAAAAACAAAATAGCTTCTCTTCAGCATAGAAAACAAGGCAGCTTATTTTCAGCATGCAGGACACAGACAGTTATCACACATGTATTTTGAAAAACAGACCTTATAGCAGTAATCTCTTCAGTATTTCAGTCCTGTCTCCTGACCAGCTAGCTTGCATGTGTGTACAGCCTGTGGGTTTTAAAACACCTTGATTATGCAGCTGGGGTCAGACTAATTAAGCAGCCCTTCTCAACTGAAACTTAACCTCGTCACTGCTGCACTGCAAGCCTAAACATAGGTTTGCCAGGTATATGGCTGGTGATGTTCATTCACCCTGTCACATTCCTCCCCTGTTAGTGTGTGGCTGGGGCAACGCACGGCTGAAGCCCGATCATCCACCCCTTCTCTAGAAAAGAAGTAAGCATTTGCATTTTCTTTTCCAGGCCTGTGCTGAATCTCAAATGAGAAGGGTTGGAGGGCCATATACCACCTGGTCAATCTAGCATTGGAGTCCTTCATACTATTTAACCACTTTAATGGAGCATGGTCCGTCACCAGAGTAAAATGAACTCCTGACAGGTAATGCCTCAAAGCCTCGATTGCCCACTTTACTGCGAGGCACTCCTTCTCAATCACTGAGTAGTTTTTTTCCCTCTGGAACAATTTCCTACTCAGAAAAATGATCGGATGTTCCACTCCCTCAAACTGTTGTGACAACACTGCCCCTAGCCCTATCTCTGATGCATCGGTTTGCACTACAAAAGGCCTGTTGAAGTCTGGACTTCTAAGGACGGGACCCTCTGATAGACACCTTTTTATGTCCTCAAAGGCTCTCTGACACTCCCTTTACCATACCACTTGTGTAGGGGCACACTTTTTTGTGAGGTCCATTAATGGGGCTGCAACGTCCGAGTAGTTGGGGATGAACCGCCGATAGTACCCTGCTAAACCCAGCAGATAGCGTACCTGCGTTTTTGTTTGGGGGGTTGGAACTTCTTTCAGGGCAACTACCTTGTCGACTAGTGACCTTACTTTTCCACCTCCCATTGCATACCCTAAGTATGCCTTATACCTAAGGCACATTTATAAGGATTGGCTGTGAGCCATTCCTCTCTTAGAGATTTGAGGACCGCTTTCAGCCTATTTAGATGGGCCCGCCAGTGTTTACTATAAATGACAATGTCATCTAGGTAAGCCCTATGGGGTCTCAGCACTTTATCCATGAGTCTGTGAAATGTGGCTGGGGCTCCATGCAGTCCAAATGGCATTGTCACACACTGGTATAAACCCATGGGAGTGGCAAAGGCTGTTTTGCACTTGGACTTTTCCTCTAAAAGTATTTGCCAGTATCCTTTTGTGAAGTCCAGCGTGGATATATATTCCACGTTACCAAGGGCGTCAATTAACTCGTCCACCCTTGGCATCGGATATGCGTCAAACTTGGATACCGCATTGACCTTTCGGAGGTCCACACAAAATCCTACCTTCCCATCAGGTTTAGGGACCATAAGTAGTGGACTACAGCACTCACTGCATGATTCCTCAATCACTCCT
The DNA here is from genome assembly GCA_036426205.1 of Ascaphus truei. Lineage (NCBI taxonomy): Eukaryota > Metazoa > Chordata > Amphibia > Anura > Ascaphidae > Ascaphus > Ascaphus truei. Next base: position 8,971,482 of record CM071568.1, read on the forward strand.
AAGTGTAACATTTCTTGTACCTCCTTCTCTACCAGGGCCCTACGACTTTCAGGCAACCTATAAGGACGGGAACGTACTTTTACCCCAGATGTCTTGATCACATGTGAAATTAAATTAGTTTGCCCTGGCAAATCAGAAAAAACATCATGGAATTGTGTAATTATTTCTAACAAGTCCGCTTTTTGTTCAGAGGACAGCTGTCAACCCATTGGGATTTTATCATCACCCACAATGTTCTCCCGTGGGGGCTGAGGACCCAAGTCCATTTCCTCCTCCACCGGGTGGATGAATAGAGACCGCTGCATCCTCCAGGGTTTCAGCAAGTTCACATGGTAAATTTGTTTACCCTTCCTGGACCCTGGTTGAGCGATCTCGTAATCCACATCACCCGTGCGGCGGAGTACTTCGAATGGGCCCTGCCATTTGGCTAGGAGTTTGCTCTCACAACTGGGTAACAACAACATCAATTGATCTCCTGGGTGAAACACTCTCATACGAGCATTTTGATTGTAATGTCTCTCCTGACTGTCCTGGGCTGATCTAAGATTTCCCTAGCAAATGCCTGACACATCTAGGCGCTTCCTAAGGTCCAATACATATTGCAGGGTATTCTTAGAAGGGGACCGCTGTTCCTCCCAGGACTCCTTTAGGGGCCTAGGATAACCCCGGGGTGGGCGGCCATAACAGCAATTCAAATGGTGAGAATCCTATGGAGGCCTGGGGAATCCCACATGCACAGCAAGAAAAGGGAGAAGTTCATCCCAGGCTCTCTTCTCTGAATCTACAAATTTTTTCAGCATCCCTTTTAGAGTTCGGTTAAATCTTTCACCAATCCGTCAGTCTGTGGATGGTAGACCGATGTCCGAACAGACTGACCTCTAGTTAATTTTAGACATCGCATCAGTTTAGCCATAAATTGTACTTTGGTCTGTCAACAACCTGGGGAAGTCCAACCCGTGAGAACAGCTCTAACAAATTGTTGGCTACTTGCTTCGCCGTTGCTATTTCAGGGGGAACGCCTCAGGATATCTGTTTGACATGCAAGTAGACAGGAAGACAATAGGTAAATCTTCCACAGATCCCAGATAGCTGCACACAGGCTAATAGATATATTGTACAGATAGGTAGCTGTATTGCTACAGGGGGTGGATTGAGGGGAGGGGTCCTGGTAATTGTACCCAAAATTGGGAAGAACAATCACCTAAAATGCCCTATGGGCAAAACAATAAACTTTATTAAAATCATGTAGACGCACATTGTACGACGCAAAAGGTAGGGAGTATAAAAACAACTAAAACACAGGCACGGATGTTAAGGAGGTGGTGGTAGGATTAATAGAGGTATACCACTGCTTAAATAGATACCTCCATAGGTGGCTCCGATAGGGGTAGTGGGCGGTGAGGAAATGCCTAATTGAGAACTAGCAATATATGCTGATGAATCACCCTAAAGCCCTGGGAGGGTATGGGGTACTATATACAACTAGTGTATAGTAACGGAGGAATGAGCCTCAGTTAGGTGGATCAGAAGTGCTGCCGTAAGATACGGGTGCATTACCCACTGCTCTGGTGATTGCAGTGTCACCTCGTGCAGTCTGTACAGACCTGCTTCCTGTTACATAGAGTGGCAAGTGCCAGTATGGTGCTCAATTCAGGCAAAGTAACTGTAGTTAGGAGTAGCCAGTACAGCACAAAACCCTCCCTTCCCTGTCAAGGAGCGATCTCTCCGTGACCTCCGACGTCAGCGTGATGACGTCATCCCGACGGACGTTTCGCGCTCGGGGCGGCGCTTTCTCCTACCTTGAGAAAGCGCCGCCCCGAGGCGCGAAACGTACGTCAGGATGACGTCATCACGCTGACGTGGAGGTCACGGGGGAGATCGCTCCTTGACGCAGGAAGGGGGGTGTTGGTGCTGTACTGGCTACTCCTAACAGTTACTTGCCTGAAATTGAGCACCATACTGGCACTTGCCACTCTATGTAACAGGAGAGCAGGTGCTGTACAGACTGCACGAAGGTGACACTGCAATCACCAGAGCAGTGGGTAATGCACCCGTATCTTACTGCAGCACTTCTGATCCACCTTAACTGAGGCTCATTCCTCCGGTACTATTACACTAGTTGGATAATAGAACCCATTACACCCTCCCAGGGCTTAGGTGATTCATCAGCATATATTGCTAGTTCTCAATTAGGCATATTTACCTCACCGCCCACTACCCCTATCGGAGCCACCTATGGAGGTATCATTTAGCAGTTATACCTCATATTAATCCTACCACCACCTCCTTATACATCCGTGCCTGTGTTTAGTTGTTTTTATTACTCACTACACTTTTTTGCGTCGTGACAATGTGCGTCTACATAGATGTTTAATAAAAGTTTATTGTTTTGCCCATAGGGCATTTTAGGTGATTGTTCTATCCCAATTTTGGGTTAATTACCAGGATCCCCCTCCCCTCAATCCACCCCCTTAGCATACAAGACTACTCTATCTGTTACAATATTTCTATTAGCCTGTGTGCAGCTATATGGGATCTGTGGAAGATTTACCTATTGTCTTCCTGTCTACTTGCGATGTCAGTACTATCCCTTTGCACCGGTTACATTATTTGCTATTTGGTGAGCGGTGTACTACCAGTTATTTTACATATCTTGTTGCATAGTCAACTATTACAAGAATAAACCTGTGTCCTTTCGCAGAAGGTTCTAGAGGTCCTACAAGTCTACCCCAATCCTCTCAAAGGGAACTGACACCAAGGGTAGAGGAACCAAAGGGGCTGGTTTTTGTCCCTTTGGACTAGTTAGCTGGCACTCCGGACATGCCGCACATAATTTAGCAATATCACTATGCATCCCTGGCCAATAGAATCGGGACGAAATACGGTCCAATGTTTTATCCCTGCCAAGGTGACCACCCCAAGGGACAGTATGAGCTAGAGTGAACACAGATTTAACAAACGCCTTGGGAACCAATATCTGTCTGGTGACCTCCCCTGTTTGTGTCTGCCTATTCACCCTATACAGGATATCATTCAATAATTCAAAATGGGGGAATACTATCACCCCCTGTGCATTCAATCTCTGCTCATCAATTTTTACCACTTTATCATACTGTCTAGCAAGGACTGGGTCTTCCCTTTGCCTCTGGCAAAATTCAGGGAGGTATAGGTCTGGTAAATCTCCAGGGCCCATATCCCCCTCCCTCTGGCCATCCCCAGCCATCACTTGTGACTTCTGGCTACTAGAATGGTCACCTTGAGACCCAGATTTCTGCAACCAGTCCTTTTTGTCAGAGCGTCTTTGCTTCCGAGTCTTTTGAACCCAGTGTCTACTGGGAAAAAGGTCTGCCGAGAAGGGGAACAGTTTGCCAGGGATCTCCTGAGCCATAGAATAAGGCTCCTCGTGAGAGACTGGAGCCATTAGTTCCGAAAAGAAAGGCCAGTCCCGGCCGAGCACAACGGGGGCAGGGAGCCAAGGAGCGACTCCTACTTCGAGGTAGGCCTCCTGACCTTTTACCTGTAGCCGAATTTTGGTCGTCAGATACCGTTTTACATCGCCGTGCATACATTCTATACTCCATGGGGAGGCAAAAGAACACACGTTAGGCGGTAACAGTTCCTGGAAGACCAGAGTTTTCCCAGAGCCCGAATCTACAAGGGCCTGGATGGTTTATCCCCCAACCTGGGCTGGAAGTAGCCAGGGCTTGTAATTTTCTCCAGTGAAGGCCGAGGCGACGGTCCTGCTGAAGGAGCAATCCATCTGTGGACAGTCCACATGCCGGTGGCCTTGTTCTCCGCAGGCGGAACATGGAGAGGGTTCCCTCGCAGGAGGGTGCCGCGGATAACGCTCCGCTGGACCGGATACTGGAGACCAGGCATCTGGTGGGTCTTATAAGCGACGTCCTCGGAAGTTCCTCTCATTTGGTGACAAGCCGACATCAGGAAGGGGATGAGGGTCTCGGCGGTGCCCGGCGTTTTGACTTCTTCCTTGTTGGAAGGACTGCTCCTTTCGTGGCACTTGGCGGTTGCGTATGGAGGTGCCGTAGTTTCCCCGTTGTTCCAATCTCCCTCTTTGGGTCTCCGCAAGTGCTGGTGAAGTTGGATCCGTCGGGTCCAGGGCACTCGCCTGATCCTCAGCCCCAAGGAAGTTCTCAATGAGTCGGACCGCCAAAGCTAGGGTTTCAGCAGCATGGCGTTTTACCCATGAGCTTGCGGAAGGGGGTATTATCTGTAGGAATTGTTCCAAAACCACTTGCTCGAGAATTGGCTCCTTAGTGCGCTCCTCGGGTTGTATCCAGCGAGTACACCACTCCAATAATTGCTGAGCGAGGACCCGGGGTCTCATCTTAGCGGTGTACTTCAGGTTCCGGAACTGCTGCCGATAGGTCTCTGGGGTCAGACCTAAGCGATCCAGTATGGCGGCTTTCACTTGTTGGTAGTCCATTGCATGATCTGCTGGGAGGCCCTGATATGAGGCCTGGGCTTCTCCTATGAGGAGCGGGCCAAAGCAGTTGCCCAGCGATCTGCAACCCAGCCCTGAGCTTCGGCAACTCTTTCAAATGTCAGTAGAAAAGCCTCTGGATCCTCGTTTGGAGCCATTTTCCTCAGGAGGACCGGGGGTTTGTTCGCAAGTTCTGGACTGGCTGACCCCTGGAATTGGGTCAGCAGCTTGGCCATCCGCTCATCCTGTGCTGCCTGCTGCTGGGTTAGGAGCTGGGTGTGCTGCTGCAATAGTAGTTGGGCCTGCTCCTGCATTAACAGTCCCTGCTGTTTGGTCTGCTCCTGCATTAACAGTCCCTGCTGTCTGGTCTGCTCGCACAGAAACTCTTTTAAAAATTCTTCAATTTTTCTCATTTTTGTGTGTGTGTGTGTGGCCCTTCAACTGCAGGGGCCTCTCAAAATCCCGGCACTTCTGACACCATATGTTGCAGGGTACATGCAACCACACACGCGGGTTCTCTTTATAAGGCTTATTTATTGAGCCTAAAAAAAATACAGCACATAAAAACAAAATAGCTTCTCTTCAGCATACAAAAACAAAATAGCTTCTCTTCAGCAGACAAAAACAAAATAGCTTCTCTTCAGCATAGAAAACAAGGCAGCTTCTTTTCAGCATGCAGGACACAGACAGTTATCACACATGTATTTTGGAAAACAGACCTTACAGCAGTAATCTCTTCAGTATTTCAGTCCTGTCTCCTGACCAGCTCTCTTGCATGTGTGTACAGCCTGGGGATTTTAAAACACCTTGATTATGCAGCTGGGGTCAGACTAATTAAGCAGCCCTTCTCAACTGAAACGTAACCTCGTCACTGCTGCACTGCAAGCCTAAACATAGGTTTGCCAGGTGTATGGCTGGTGACGTTCATTCACCCTGTCACACTGCTGTAAAGAGATATTTACCTGTACATGGATGGCGCTATATACACTGTAAATAAAGATATACATATATAAGGTTAAATCATGTTGACCTGATTTGCAGATACAGTTTTGCACTCTGCGCCATTGATGAATCAGATTATATTCACATAAACTAATGTGAATAAGAATCTATTCCATCCCGGCTTTACTTCCCTTTCCCACTCGATAGAACGCTATTATTTCCCATCTATTAAAGCATTTTAGACATGCAGTCGTGTGTTGGAATCAGCTGCCACTATATACGGGGTATGGCCTTACTCACAGAAATCCTATTCAATTTTGCGCAACTTGATTAGCTATCGATATTTAAATAAATCAATAAATAAATCTTCTTACAAACTGTAATGCGTGTTTCCCTTCCCGGGCGGGTAGGATGGGAGTACTCTTATGCACATCGCCTCTCAGTGTGGGCATCCAGAAACAGCCTTGGCATTTCTGAAGAAAGGGGTGCTGCTGCATATGCCCAATAAGGTAAGCTATTAGAAATGGATATGTGCACTTGCTTAAGGTTGTAATATAGAGCTTTAAAGTGTGTATTCATCTGGCCAATCTGCAAGCCGGAAGGGGTTTCGTCACATTTAATTTGTAATTGGTTGCTTACTTAAGAGTGTCACTTTCTGACTTCAGCATACTTAAGAAGCCTTTACTTAAGAGTGTCACTTTCTGACTTCAGCATACTTAAGATGCCTTTACTGAAGAGTGTCACTTTCTGACTTCAGCATACTTAAGAAGCCTTTACTGAAGAGTGTCACTTTCTGACTTCAGCATACTTAAGAAGCCTTTACTGAAGAGTGTCACTTTCTGACTTCAGCATACTTAAGATGCCTTTACTGCAGAGTGTAACTTTCTGACCAGCATACTTAAGATGCATTTAAAGTCCAGGTACAACTGGAAGCCAACATGAAAAAAAATCTCTATTTTCTATAAACCTCAACTCTACAGTAATGCCAGTGATCTTATTGTGAAATATGGATAGAGGCGAATCTCGAGTTCAGAATCATTGCAGAGGTGCGAATTGTAAAACCATGAAGATCCACAGCAAAAAATACCCTCGAATAACTTAATCTGAAATTGTGCTTACGTTCAGGTCATGGTGCAGTATGAAACCAAACCAAAATACCCAATGTGACAAAAAATATATAGTTGAATACTTATCTGTTTGTCTTCTCATAAGTAAGGGTCATTTAGTTTAGCTCTTTGGCCAAAGCGTTATAAGCCTGCGGCCACGTCACGGCATGACCAGTATGCAGCCACGTCACGGCATGACCAGTATGCAGCCACGTCACGACCAGTATGCAGCCACGTCACGGCATGACCAGTATGCAGGTCCTAACACTACCTGTGAAAATTCTCAGTTACCGCTGTAATGGAGGGAGAAATGTCTCAATAGACCTGTCTTCCACAGGTGCAGGAAAAAAGCTGCTACTTAAAAAGTGGGGAGGAGTGAGCTTAAACCTGGAGAGGAGGGGTCACTAACCTCCAAACAACTGTTACTAGTTGACATTTTACAAACACACACAATCCCTGCAAGCTCCAAGCCCAACACCCACCATATCATATACAGAAAGGACATTTCTCCTTCCATTACAGAGGTAAATGAGAATACATTAGGGTTAGGTAGCGATGGGTGAATCTGCCCAAATCTTTTCCCCGGATTCTCGCATTTTCCCCCAAAAATCCGTTTTGCGGTGAAAAATTCGCGGACGGATTTGTTCGGTTTTAACTTGCACAGATTCACCAAAATGGATACAAACCGTGGATGGATTTGTACAATCCAATCCGCTGATTCAGCAATCCGTTGGCGGGTTCTTAAAAATCCGCTAATGGACGGCTGAGTCTGTGAATTGGATTCTACAAATCCGTCCACGGTTTGTGGAACCCGCGGAGTGTATTGGTAACAATAATAAAAAAAAATCCGCGATTCGCCCTTTTTGAGATTGATCCGTGGAAATCTGCGGACCAAAGGAACCTGCCGGTCCGCTGCGGATCCAAATCCACCAACAATTCGCCCATCATCTCTAGGGTTAGGACCTGCAGAGTGGTCATGTCGTGACGTGGCTGCAGGGTTATTATGGTTTGGCCAAAGGGTTTCTAAATGACCCTTACTTATAAGAACAGTTAAGTATTTAACTATATACTATGACATATTGGATGTAGCATTGGAAATTGTTGCCTTCTGTTGTATAGATTTGGTCACACCCAGTAGCTCTCCTTTTGACACAACCATATATGGTATGGTGCAGTGGGTGCTGGGGTTAGAGCGTGCAGGGATTGTGTGTGTGTATCAAACCAAACCACCAACATTGTTTACTGAAATGCTAGAAGATAATATTTCACCTAACTGTTATTGTAACTCCCTTCAGCTAGCTTCCAGGCCTGCTACATATGCTGTGTTCTCTCCTCATGTGCCACCAATACAATGTACAGACAGGGAAGTTACTTGCTGTTTGTGGCTATGGAACATATTGTATTCCCCGTGACTAAGCTACCCTAAACAATTAGTGCCGTATATTCATTATTCCTGCTTTGTGCTTATTGTTCCATAAATAGCAGCTTCATCAAAATGTTGAATAACATTTTTTATTGATTAACACCAAATAAAACCGTGACACTCATTGTTTTGTCCCTTAAGTCGGGTGCAGTGTGTCTCCATGCCGCAGCCAAGAGAGGACACACTGCGGTGGTGAAAGCCCTTTTGCAAAAGGGCGCTCACGTAGATGCCCGGACCAAGGACCACTACACAGCCCTACACATTGCCGCCGAGAACAGCAAACCTCAAGTTGTACAGACTTTGCTTGGCTTTGGAGCTCAAGTGCAGCTGAAAGGAGGAAAGGCAAGTTTCCCAGACCCATGAAAATGTGGAGACTCAAATATCCCAAACCAGGGATCCACAGGTTCAGTCCCTGGGAGCAACCAACAAGTATACTTTCAAAATGTATCTAATGAACACTTACCCAATTAACTTACAGTAGCTCTAATTATGACTAAGAACTTGTTTATTTATAATGCCCTGAAAATATGACTTGTTGGTTTCTGGATTGATGAACTTTTGGGAGCCCTGTATGTCATCCTTATTCTTTTGACATGGTATACACCGCATGGCCACCGGGTGGCGATAAAGTCACGGTCTACTTTGATGGAAAAATTCAATAACCTATAGTGTTAATATTTAATCTATATCACAGATATGGGCCTGTTTGGTTTTAATGTGCTTAAAAGCAATAAAGAAAATGTTGAAATGCTCTATTGCTTTAGATATATTAAAGAAGACATTTATAGCGTAGTGAATTTAAAAATAAATATAGTACGAAAGATCATACAGTATATGCAGTGTGATTATATCCACCATAGGGCGTTATTCGTTAAACTGACACCTTCAAGCATGGCTTAGCAATCTTGACATCTTTCAGCCTATTCAAGTGGATGGGCTTTAAAGTGTCTTCTAGCATGGAAGGAGTCTTATACATTAGCACTTAGAAAATAGAAATAGAGGCTGTATTATATTAGTGACTGTCTGCTTAAATAGTTTGATGATACTGCAGGATTGCTGTTGCGAAACTCCTCAGTGGACCGGCTGTAAAGGGCAGAAGGTCATCAGTAACTCCTCACCCCAAATCCTGATCCCTGCAGTTAAATACACAACCCAGCCTATTCATTTTTAAAATGCAGCAAGGCCCCGCTTCTCGGTGCCCCGCTTTTCGGCAATCTGCCGATATGTAGGCACTGAGAAGGGGGCCGACATGTCTGCGCATGCGCAGAACGGGACAGTCCGATGTCGCGTATGCGCAGAACAGGCCGGTCCAAGGTCACGCATGCGCAGAACGGGCCGATCCGAGGTCACGCATGCGCAGAACAGGCCGGGGTCACACATGCGCAGAATGGGGGGGGGGGGTTGCCGAGATTGTGCATGCGTAGAACGGCGCATTGCCGGTCTGCGCATGCGCACACACCAAAAATCGCCGGTTCCGCTTTCTGGCGATTTTTCGCTTTGCGGCGGGCCCTTAGAACAGAACCTGCCGCATGCCCGGGGCCCTCCTTTATCATCAGACACAAGGGGTCTCCAAATGCATGATGTTATTCAGCATTGGGCTGCCAGATGGTAATTGCTATTTCTACTAATGGCGTACCGTATGCTACAATCAATGTGCAGGGAAATCTAATAAATAGACTTCATAAATCCAGGTTCCTTAACCTTTGTATTTTATTTTTTTGTAACAAATAAATAAAATCCCCTTGGTTTTTCTCAGTCACAGGTTGAAGGAAGACTATTTTTCTGTGTAAAATAAGCTTGTCGTGAATTCTCCTTAATTGCAGTATATAAACTTGCTGTTGTTCCCCTTGGTCAGAAGTCACATAATCCTAGGCATTCCATGTTATGTGGGTGTAGTGATTGTGAGGTCTGGTGTTATTTCTTTAGGCACAAGAGACTCCGCTACACATTGCAGCCCGCATAAAGGATGGAGAGAAGGTGGCCGAGATGCTATTGAAGAGTGGAGCTGATGTCAATGTCGAACAGGAGGTAGAGGAACTGTTGAGCCTCACGTCTGCTTATTTATCAAGTCAGGGGTACTCAATACCCCCCCCCCCCCCCTAATTGAGCCACCTGTTCGGAATCAGGGAAATCCTTAAAACGTGACAAAGTTTTGGGGCTCTTGTGGACTGGAGTTGAGAACTTCTGCACTAAGTTAACATAGCATGGTCTGTCTCCATCACTGCTGTACATGATCAACTTGTACATTGAATCTGCTTCATTGAAACAAATTAAATAAATGTTGTCTTTATTTCGCCCAAAGCTTTAACAACATAAAATATTGCTTACATTCAGCATATAAGCTGACTACACAGAACATAGTCACTAGCTATGGGTTGGCGGGGGGGGGGGGCTAAGCCACATACCAACAGTAAACCACAAGGTCCGTCTGAGGTAGGTCCCATGCATTCCTCCTGGTTGGGGTGGTGATTGTGAAGGTTCAAGCAGGGTGATCTCTCCTACACGGTCCAGATCCAGTACCTTACAGATCAGAGAGAGCAGTGTGGTCCCTCTTGTACGGTCCAGGTGCATTCAGCTTCCTTGCTCAGAGAGTCTACCTGCAGTCACTACTGCAGGGTTTTTAAAGTCTGCTAATGAGCTAGTTGGAAACTAGTTAATTGCATCAAGCTGCAGATTAACCAGCTGCCCGGTGGTCTCTGTAGCTATAGATAGGGAAAGTACCCTGTCACAAGAGCAAACAACACTTTCCTGCTGCATACTGTTTGCAATTACTACATGAATGCATTATTCTTTATTAATAGAATGGGGAGACAGCAATGCACATAGCAGCTCGACATGGCAACCTAAAGATGATCACTGCCCTGATTGAAGAGGGAGGGGAACTCACTTGGCAGTCAAAGGTAACTCTTACATAACTATTCTCTCATTGCTTGCTGCAGTAACCATTTCCTGCTATCTCACTAAAGCCCCACGTCTACTCCAAACGAGAGGCAATATATGTAACATTACATCCAATCAAATGTGTTACATTACTTCTGCATTGGCTTTAAATTAAATATACAGGTGGTAAAGCGACATTGTTCCCCAATATAACCCCACATATCCCTGCATCAGAATATCCCTACGTTTCTACAGGATTCAATGGTAATGCTGGTACGAAATATTGCAATATATCCAATCCTAACACCAGAGAGAATAGTGAACTCCATCTGTAGTTGAGGCCAATCAGAATGCTGCTTAAACATTCAGAAATTTTTTTACTTGTACTAACTAGAGATTCAGGTAGGTGAAAAGAGTATGGTTTTTGTTAAGCACTGGAAAATAGTCTCAGAATTAAATTCCTTCATATCAAGTGAATGTGCCATAAAGGGTCATATTTATTTACCATTATTACTCCACAAGACACCTTCCACCTTCCATGCCAGAAGACACCTGATGGGCTACTAAGGACCATATTGTCTATGTTTTGCTGGAGGGGCGCTGCTTAGTAATTGCGGCCCTTACTATGTTAACGTGACATTAGTTACTCGCATGCTGATACAATACAGCAGACAGAAAATGTTACAAGATGCTCCGCGGCTAATCGTGTCCTATATGAGCATGACAGTGATGTGTTTCTAATCTCCATGCTTCACCAGGAGCTCAATTTGTTTTTTCATCTCTGAGTCAAATCATATATGTTTAAGATTTTTGTATATATCAGTGCTGACGTGTTCACAATATTGTGCGTCTCTGTGCAAACTGTAATTATTAATCAGCAGAGTCAAGTTATTACAGGCTCTTATGCTTTTATCAATTTGTTTGTAACTGTTTAGTATTCTGTGTGGTACTGTGATTGGAAGTAACACTAATACCTGTATACAGTATGTCCATGTTGATAACTGGGAGCGCACCTTGTGTTGTAATCTTCCTTCTGCAGGCGGGGGAAAACCCTCTCCACACTGCGGTGCGACACTGCCATCTGCCAGTTGTAAAAGCGATTGTTAACTATTTGGCGAATGGAAAGAGCAGAGAAGATGCTGTTGTGTGTGTCAACCAGGCGAACAAGGTGAGAAGGCCGTCGTTGTGTATTTGTTTGCCCTGGCATTTGCACTTCTAAGAAAACATGCAAGCGAAAGCGTACCAATGCCTTTAAAGATAAATACCTAATAAACGTCTTTAGTGCCCTGTGGACAAACAGTGTACATCATGAGGGCCAGCCCACCCTGTACGTCAGGGGTGCTCAACTCCAGCCCTCAAGCCCCCCACCCCACACACATATACAATTCTGTAGGTTTACAAATAAAGAGTCAGTACAAGCAGCACTTGCTGTACATTATTTTTTTTATTTATTGTATGCAACCTTTAATTACCTTTATTGAAAGCGAATTACCTAAGGGGTGCTCAACTCCAGTCTTCAAGCCCCCCCCAACAGTTCAGGTTTTCAGGATATCCCAGCTTCAGCAGAGGTGGCTCAATCAGTCAAAGACTGAGCATCTGATTGAGCCATCTGTGCTGAGGCAGGGACTGATTGAGCCACCTGTACTGAAGCAGGGACTGTGTGAGCCACCTGTGCTGAAGCAGGGATATCCTGAAAATCTGACCTGTGGGAGGGGCTTGAGGACTGGAGTTGAGCCCCGCTGCTGTACGTTATGACACTATGCTCCTTTCGCTAAAGGTAGATCGCGCTGGAGCGTTGACCATGATTGGGTTATGGGGGGGGGGACCACCACTTCTGTTGCCGTCACTGAAATGCGATCACATGATCAGGAAGTGCCGAGGTGCTCTGGCACCTAAGGGGTTACAGCTATTTTCATGCCGTGAAATACTACAGACACATGGTAGAGAAGTAGGAAAGGAAAGTGGAACTGTTCTGTGTTCACCAATTGCTACATTGGCATGTGTACCAAGGCAAAGGGGTGCAATTATGGGCTAAACAAATCATATGTATCAATGGGAATAAATTCCCGTTGTAAACAATACGACTTTTTTCTTTGATACATCCATGGTAATTTAATTGCACAATTTTAGTCTTGGTATTCTACATAGACTTCAAAATATATTAAAATGATGGTGGGCAGGCGACCCATTATGTTTATAATATAATTCAGTATGTCAAGAAACCATTATCATTTGACTACATCCTAACATTATAAAAGTTTGGATGTGCCAAAAATATTATCAGCACCCATAATGCTTTCTTATAATACAATTGACAGGTGATATCATCTTATTGGGACTGTCCGTACATCTAAACAAAAAATACAACCTTCTGAATTGCAATCATTTTTTGTGCCACATGCAACTACTGAAATATAGTTCATGTATGAAGTAATGACAAAGCCATCCATGGCCCACAATTCTGCATTTAGGAACATTTAGCTCTTTTGGATTATTTGATTAGGTGTTGCAATACATACATATCATTCATATGTACAGTCATTTCTGCATCTTCATTACTGTATGTGGGATCATACTGCCCAATTAAATGTTACAAGCATGGGAAAAGTGAATTTCAAATGACGTTAAGATTGTTTACTGGTCATTTTATCTTTCTGAACATTACTCTTATAGTGTTTTTAAGTTTACATCTGTATCTGTTATATCTAAACTATTATTTCTTGGACTTGCCAACTCTACGCCGCCTTCATTATCGCCCCTATGTACTGTAGCCTGGGCAATACACAATTACATTAAATATAAAGAAGGAAACATCTATGTTATACTAAACTAAATGACCACAGTAGCTAAGAGGTGCTGTGCCATAAGATACAGTATATTACAGCCTATTCACTTCAATAGGTATTTACTGGCGCCAGGTGGTCTTATGGCATGGCTACGCTTAGTAAATATGGCCCCAAATCTGTCCCAAGCAACTTATGGCTTTCCATTTAAATCCCTGAGACAGGCAGCAACCAACCAATAAGCTATTCATATTAAATGAGGTGTATTCCCTTGTTTGCCAATTCATTCCTTAAACCTGATGGGGCTGGCGATCCCCAATGGAGAGGTTTCGGAATCGTTGAATAGGAGACTATAATCCTTTTACTGTCATGACGTTGTGTGTATTTCAGGATGGCGAGACCCCATTGCATTTGGCAGCGGCAGCCAAGAAAGACATGGTCCACTCTGGAGAAGAGGATGTTAAAATCATTAGAACCCTGATAGAATATGATGGTGATTTCTCATGCACCACAAAACTGGTAATAACCACACATGTGCACTGTGACTTTTGTTATTTATTGCGTGTATCAGACAATGAAGGATTCAAAATCAGCAAGATTTCTTATCACTCTTGTATCTCCGATTTCACATTTTTTAATATTCCCATTTAAAAACCAACAACATTTTTCGAACTCCAACGAATTTGTACATTTTCAAAAATGCCAAAAATATATATACTCTGCAAATTCAAGGAAATAATTTGCCTATCTCTATTCGCTATAGACAGGGCTACTGGGTACTGGAGCAATGGGATAGTAGTGCTGGTGTGCTTTACAGAACGAATGTCAGTACCTCAGGGTTTTGAGGCAGGGTGGCGTAAGGAAAGGGGAAGATCAGGGCTTCATCTTCTCTTAGCAGAAGGGGTCCCGGGTTGCTGGTCCAGGGTCCCTGCCATGTTACAGTGGCTACCCAAGTGGAGGCTTATACCGGAGCTGGACTAGAGCGATCTCTTTAGCATATGTGAAAGCAGGTGCCTATTCCCTTAGGATCTTTTCAGGGTCAATCCACCTAGGTTGGTCCTTAGGACCACAGACCTGTCTATACTACGCGGGAAACTTAGGGGCCTATGCTAGTAGCCTTCATAACCCAATTATCAAGGCTTTTTAGCTGTTACCGTCTAAAAATGCCTACAGTGATTGAATAAGCCCTCGATAAGTGGGTTGAATCGCCATTTTTTTCTGCCGTCAAAAACAAATCGCCAAGTGAGTGGCGATACGCCATATATCACCAGTTTTGAAACTCGTCAATTGTAGTATCCTCGATAAGGTTATCGAGGCTCTAGAATGGCGATTTCCTCCCAAAATCCTCTTGCCAAAAAAAGTTGCCGTGGACCTGCCAAGAAGCTTAAGAGGCGGCAGCGGCAAGAGAGGACATAGAAAACCATCATTACCATAGCGGTTCCCATCCTGGAGCTACTGCCACCTTTATCCACCCACTCTGCCCCCAATAAACAGGCTATTGCAGTTGAACCCCTTAATTGCCTTAGCGGCTACCCTCTAAGGTAATGAAGCTGTTTTAATATACATTTTAAAACAAGGGTACGTGAGCAATGGGTCTCCGAAGCAGAACCAAGTTGATTTGAGGTCTGGGGATACAGATACAGGACACGTACACTACAGGCCCCGTTATGTGGTGCCGGTATCTCCTCTGCATTTAAATGTCTTGCGTCACATGACCATGGGATTTAAATGCATAGCAGATACCGGCACAGCGAGTTGGTTTATGAAGTCTACTAGCATAGGCCCCTTACTCTCTCAACCATTTGGGTCTCATCAGTGTGAGGCTGGTTATATACTGGCTTTGCAACGTGAAGCTGGGATAGGTTTCAACCACACATTCTATAAGTTATGTATATGCTTTTATATGTTTCCTATACAAATTTAATACGGTTTTGCCTTTTTTTTTTTAAGTCTGCTGCTCTTGTTTCTATTTTTAGCTAATTCTGATGGTATCATAATTACTGTTAACATAATTACAAACATAGTAGAAAAGAATAATAAAATAACAAATTCAACTTTTGTTTTGAGGATTGATAAACGGTAAAAAAAAAACCTCCAAAGTATTTAGGTTTATGTTTTCCCTTTCTGCTGGTGCACTGAATTCAAGCATATCAGCTACTTTGTGTTTATCTGTTTGAATAGTGATGATACCAACAAAACAAACAGCAAATACAAATCACAAATGTTTCTTACAATAGACCAACAGTTTTATGACCACAAGACACCCACCAAAGCATTGGTTTACCAAGAAAACCCCCTATTAAAAACATAGCCCCCCCATTAAACAACATGACTTCAAGATATTTACACCTGCCTGATTAAAGGCGAAAAAGAGAGAAACTCCAAACACCTACATTAAACGTATGAATCAGTGATTCCCAACAGCTAGGAAACCCCTA
Source organism: Ascaphus truei (assembly GCA_036426205.1). Classification (NCBI taxonomy): domain Eukaryota; kingdom Metazoa; phylum Chordata; class Amphibia; order Anura; family Ascaphidae; genus Ascaphus; species Ascaphus truei. Next base: position 8,987,495 of record CM071568.1, read on the forward strand.
GGAGTTTGAGGGGTGTCTCCAATGGGTTTTCCCCAAAAAATATGTAACGAAGGATCCCAGGCAGTATAGTGGGGTTCCTGAGCCCATGGTAAGGCCCAAACTGCACCTTTGCAGTATAGCGCTCCACACAGCGACAAAGCATTGTGGGGTGTGACTTTGGAAGCTCGCCGAAGTGATTGACCACCACACCACCCATGCTATCTACACACAATGCAGGTGCAGTTTGTGGCCTTTTTAAATGTGGGTTCCCCCCACAAGCTCAGGACACTACACTGCTTTGGATCGGTCACACCATTTTGGTTGCAATAGTCTGACGAGTAGACAACAACATTTTATTAATTAGGGGTTCACTGGACAAATATTTTCCAGTAGGGGGTACACAAGGTAAAAAAAAAGTTTGGGAACCACTGGTATTAACCATGTCACTGCTAAATACTCTGGTCTTTGGAGAGTCAGCACCTTTAACTTGCCGTTAAAAAAATGCAATGTCATTTCTACGAGGCCCATTGTCTGTTAATGTTAACGGTATAAGAAAAATCTTTGGCAGACTTATGGTGTTTAAAATGCTTGTTGATTCTTTACAGGATTTGTGGTTAAAACAAGCGATCTAACCTCACATCCTCTCATTCCGTTCCTTTTGGACAGTACAAATGTCCCCACTAAGACCCAAATGTTTCAATTCCTTCTGTTTATTTTTAAACGCTGCGCTTTGTAAACTGTGTTCAGGATTTGGCTCCGGCATCAGTTTTCTCCAAAACAGTGTTAATACATAAAAGCTTTTGCCTTTCAAAACTGCCAAAAACCCAGGCTGTGGCTGAAAATATTGTTTAAAAGTATTGTGTTTTAAAAAATAAACTTAGGGCAAAGTGCCGACATGTTACCTTGCGAAACCACCATGAATACAAGGTAACATATTGCCCTGAGAAGTATTCAGTAAAGTCTTGAGTTATGTCAAATTGAAGTTAACATACATCCAGGGCCATATTTAGTAAATGGTGCTATGCCATTAGAAATCATGATCCCGATTCAGAGGTTAGATACAATGGCAAAAATAGCAGCAGCGTTAAAATGTTAGCCCTGCGGCATTGCTATCTCTGGAATTAGGAGCCGAATTACAGTTACTGTAGGTATTACAGAGTTGTTAGCAGGTTGTCCTAAAATGTGATAATGACTTCTTAGATTAGGACAGGGGTGAGCAACTCCAGTCCTCAAGGGCCACCAACAATTCAGGTGGTCAGGTGTTCAGGTTTTAAAGACTGAGCTACTGATTGAGCCACCTGTGCTGAAGTGGGGATATCATGAACACCTCCTCCTCCTCTATCGATCTCTCTGTGGGGGTACCCCACGGCTCTGTCCCGGGACCTCTTCTCTTTTCTCTGTACACACTCTCTAGGTTACCTAATCACATCTCTTGGATTTAAATAGCCTCTCTATGCTAACGATGCACAAATTAACTTTTCTACCCCTGACCTTATACCTGCTGTACAGACTAAAGTTTCTGAATGTCTCTCTGCGATATCATCCTGGATGGCCCTCCGCCGACTTAAACTTAACATGGCAAAAACCGAGCTCCTCATACTTACTCCCAAACCTGGCCCTACTACCTCCTTCCACATTACTGTTGGAAGTACTATCATTCACCCAGTAGCCTAAGCACGCTGCCTAGGGGTCACAGTCGACTCCTCTCTCACATTCAAAATGTATCTAAAACCTGTTGCTCTTTCCTCCGCAATATCACAAAGATACGTCCTTTCCTCTGTTGCTCGACTGCTAAAACTCTGACTCAGGCCCTCATTCTCTCCCGTCTCGATTACTGTAACCTCCTGCTGTCCGGCCTTCCTGCCTCTCACCTGTCTCCCTTACAATCTATCCTAAACGCTGCTGCCAGAATCACTCTACTCTTTCCTAAATCTGTCTCAGCATCTCCCCTCCTGAAATCCCTCTCCTGGCTGCCTATCAAATCCCGCATCTCGCACTCAATTCTCCTCACTTTTAAAGCTTTACATTCTTCTGCCCCTCCCTACATCTCAGCCCTAATTTCTCGCTATGCACCATCCCGACTCTTGCGTTCTGCTCAAGGAAGCCTTCTCTTTACCCCCATTGTATCTAAAGCCCTCTCCAACCTTAAACCTTTCTCACTGCCCCACACCTCTGGAATGCCCTTCCCCTCAATACCCGACTAGCACCCTCTCTATCCACCTTTAAGAGCCTTCTTAAGACACACTTGCTTAAAGAAGCATATGAGTAGCACCATGGCTAATACTATACACATGATACATAAAGCTTGGCCCCCTGCAGACGCACCTACCAGAATGCCCCCCTACAGTCTGTATGTTTTCCCTACCTACCAATTAGATTGTAAGCTCTTCGGAGCAGGGACTCCTCTTCCGAAATGTTACATTTATGTCTGAAGCACTTAGTCCCATGATCTGTTATGTGTATTATTTGTTATTTATATGATTGTCACGTGTATTACTACTAGGAGGGATGAAACGTCGTGTTTATGGGCTGAAATAAATTGTTTTTTCTTATAAAATCCGAAGTTGCCCTGGATCTCTCTTCTTTTGCTCAACATTGGATATCCCAGGCATATATCCCTGAACCAGGAGCACCGGTAGTATCATTTATTTATTCAATTTTGCATTGGTGTGCAGCTCTACATGTTTTTTTACATGTTTTTGTGCTATATAAATAAAGACATACATACATACATACATACATACATACATACATACATACAGTATGTAACCCTCTTTCCTGCTGACTAGACAGGCTACTGATGCTGTATATACCTGCTGGCTCACCGAGATCTGAGCCTCCGCTAACTGGGAGCCTGGGGCAACAATAGTAAATGGCAGCGCCTCCACTTGCCCAGGATCCCCTAGATGTGAGATTCCCCTGGACAAGAACAATAATAACAAACCACAAGTATATGTAACAGTTTACTATATATATATTTGTCTCATATATATATATATATATACACGTTGGGCCTAATAACACATATGCATGAAATAACATTAGCGAACATACACACTTATATGGCAGTTATAAGCTTGAATGACATACACATATAAGAATGATATAGCTGTATACCAGTAGTTCAGAGTGCACCCACTGTGCAAGTGTCCCTTCCCCACCACCGTGTGCACCCCACACCGTGTCCAATGTACTGGACCAGTCCCTTGGTCACTTAACCTTTAGTGTCCCCAAGAAACCCACCCCCCAAAGCGGGATCAGCGCCTGTAGGTACCGGTGTTGGTGCACTTTATAATAATATCTGCCGGGCGCTCCAGCACCCGGTCGCTGATACTTCGAAAAGGATCCGCTGATCCAGCGTCGTCTCTCACGAGTAGTTCCTCACTGTCAGGGAGGTCTCTCACGAGGCTTGACTCCGCAATGCAGTCTGATCCCAAACTACAGATCACCTTGTAGCTCAGGAAGATGCTGTGTCCCTGACTGCTACTATCAGTAAATGGTAAAGTCCCTATCTAGGGCTGTTCCCTGCAGTACCACAAGGTGACTCAGGGCCTGCGCTGTGGCCTAGGGGAATATTCTGGCCTATGCAGTGGGTCACTGACCCCCTGCACTACGCACCTCCTCTCTCCTTGCCTCCAAGCACCAACTGACACCAACTGCCTGTTTTCTCCAGCGTGCGGAATGTTTCAGAATCAGAGAGCAGAGAGTTCTGACAACCCATTGGCTGCTGTGACCACCTGGTATCCCAACTCCCTGAGGCTCATGGGACTTATAGTCCCACACAGAGCCTTCCCTGGTAATGGCCGCCGCTGGGGATGCTCCTATCTAAAATGGCCGCCTCTCCTGTATCACTGCGCATGCGCAACTCTATCTGTAGGGGCCGCCACAACTATCGCGCTACTGCGCATGTGCGAGTCACGCATAACATGGCGGCGCCCTGAGCCAATACCTCCGGGAGGTTCCGGCGCCGCGTCCGCCCCGGCAGCTCCCACTAGCACCAGGGTAAGAAGGGGTGGTACCGGAGGACCTGGCTACACATACATACATACATTCTGGGCCTTGTGGATGGAGTTGCCCACCCCTGGATTAGCACCATTGGTACGCAGATTTTTAACATCTCGCATTCATAGTACGTTTAGTGCCCTGAATTTACCCTGTAACACAAAAATGCAGTACTGCCAGTAGTTTGCTCATTGGAGCTGTTATGTGTATTTTAGGCTCTAGATAAGCCTAAATAATTTCCATAATGATGAGAGCTGTTACTTCTAGAGTAGCTCATCATCAGGCTTGCCAAATGCATTACCTCTAGCCCTAATCATTCTTTGCTTTCTTCTACGGGATCTTGGTCTATTCTCAGGGATAGAAAGGCAGCATCTGCGCATCAATAGAGCAGCAACAACTGCAGCCAAAGCACCATTAAAATGTACCTTGCGAATGCTGGATTTTTACTGTGCAATCTGATTTCTAAATATGCATAATTAAGAAAAGGCGTTTGTAACGGGGATCCCCGTTTAAGAAAAACTGCCTCTAAATCTAGCAGGGAGCTGGTTGATTGCAGCCATGCAATTGACCAGACTCCACCTGGCTAATTAGAACTCTAAAAAAGCCTCCTGGGGGAAAATGCCAGAAGATTTCCTTAGCAGCCACGGGTGCTGACCCAGGAGAGCAGAGAGGCCTTCCCCTACAGCAACAGAAACAGATAGACTTTCTTGTTGGACTGGTGTATGAGTACATGTTTTGGGTCAGCAACCAGCTTAGCTAGCCACCCAGTTAGGAAGAGCTGGAGTAAATATTTAGTCAGACTCCTGACTAGGAGTAGGTGTTGGTTTATTTTGTTTCTTTTTGTATGTTTTGCCTTGTTAAAGGAACAGGCTCAATAAAGCCAGGATTAAATTTCACCCTAATCGTTTTCCATTAAATGTGCCTCTGCACACATCTCTTACAGCGTTAAATTAAGAAAGTTCATTGATCCATCTCTAAATTGGACACTATATAGTAGAAACATAAAGAATGGGTGAGCAGAAAAGAGGAGATAATAACTAAAAGTGCAAAAATAAATCAATTTATGATAACATAAAATAACAAGTAGAAGACTTACAATAAAAAATAGGATCATGTGGATCCAAGTACACCGAACAGGCAATTAACACAAACGGAAAGTCCGTGGTCCAGGCAGAATCCCCCTCTCCGGATCGCAGTTGGCATGTGCTGAGGGGAAGTCCTAAACCGGCATACACGCGTGGTGATTCCTGCACTCGTGTAGGCACTGTTGGGCGTAATGCGTCATCACGTAATTGCCCAGCATGCAATGGCTCTCCTACGCGTTTTGTGTCACGTGGGAAACCTCCTGACGAAGTGTCCAACTTGACATGAAACGCGTAGGAGAGCCATTGCATGCTGGGCAATTACGTGACGACGCAATACGCCCAACAGTGCCTACACGCGTGCAGAAATCACCACACGTGGATACCGGTTTAGGACTTCCCCTCAGCACATGCCAACTGCGATCAGGGGGATTCTCGGACCACGGACTTTCGTTTGTGTTAATCTGTTCGGTGTGTACTTGGATCCACAGATCCTATTTTTATTGTAAGTCTTCTACTTGTTATTTTATGTTATCATAAATTGATTTATTTTTGCACTTTTAGTGATTATCTCCTCTTTTCTGCGCCCCCATTCTTTTTGTTTTTATATGTGTGAGTGTTCTCAAGCCCGGCTGATCACGGGAGACGGGGAGCAGCACTGAAGAGGGATTGCAAAAGGAGACTTGTGACGGCCAGCGCGCACTTAACCCTTTACACTATATAGTAGAAGACAGATCAATTTCACGTATGTACGCCCGAGTTGAGCTCGTTTAAATAAATTTAGTAATCGACACACACCTCCGCTCTGGGTTTCGAGTCGTTAAATTAACTAGCCCTACGCAAGCTGTCGTTAGCGCCTGGCCAACTCTTCTGTATACCGGGATCTTATTTGTGCAAGTCGCAACCTGACTATCCAATGAGTTTGCGCTTTTACTCCACTGTTGTCACCCGACCCTAAATTCGTCCCCCTTGAGTCTCATTCACTTGTGTTTCCCACAGAGTTTTGCCGTCTCTGGGGTTTAGTTTCATCTCTTGCCAGAGAATCAAAGCGACATGCTGTGAACTTGTTGCCAGGGGAAGAGGAATCCCCCTGTGATTAAAAGTGCAGTCTCGGCAAAAAAAACAAAAATGAACTGGGTTCAGTTTTAATAGTTGATGCCTATAAAATAGTATTCTAAATCAGCCTTTGACATTTGAAAGATAAAGTGCAGTCAGAGTCTTGTTTATCCTGTCTTCTCTGCCCCAATGATCATGATACTCAGATTTATTACCACCCTTCCCTATGAGAAGACCCACTAGGTCGTCAAAAGAAGGTAACTAAATACGCAATCAGAAATTAGAGAGATAAATAAGTGTTTACGAAGATTTCCATGGGAACCTCCACAGAGAATTAAAAAAATTAAATATTGCTACTCGTTAAAAATGTGATTGGCATTTGTTAACTTGGACTTTTGTGTTGTCCTTAATTTTTGGTTGGTTAGGGAGGGGTTCATGCCTGAAAAAAGGACATCTACAGGGCTGTGTACAGTACAGGGCTACAGACTATGCTTGTCTCCTGCGCACTACCTACAACTGTCTCCTTTCCACCCCTTTCACCTCTATTGGTTTCTCTGGCTTTAAACCCCTTTCCCTCACTGCAAACCCCTTTCCCTCACTGCCCCTTACCTGTGGAGCTTACTCACACATCGCATCCACCCAGTACCTTCTCTCCCCACTTTTAAGTCAAACCTTAAAACTCCCCTCTTAAATGAACCACCCCAATAGCTTGGCTTCATGGCTACTGTCCACTCCTACCAGCCATTGTGGCCAAGCACTGCTATCTACTGCACTTGTTCCCAACATACCACTTAGATTGTAAGCTCTCCAGGTCAGGGATTTCCTTTCTGATCTTATTTGTTGCACTTATTGTACTATAATTACCTGTACTGTTTTGTCTCTCTTGTAAAATGCTAAGTACAGCTGCGGGCGCTATATAGATAAAGATATACGTATGTAGCCAACGTTATTTCACCTGCTGGTGGCTCTTGTGCGCTTTTGCGATTGAAAACAAGCTTCTCCCCCTGGTGCGTTGTCTGTCCCACTGCCGGGAGCCAGCAGTTGCAATAACGTTGGCTACATATGTGGGGGAAAAAAGAGAGAAGTTATTCGAATCTCGATATTGAATTTTATGGAAGGTATTGTACTTTGCCGTTCATGACGGCTTGATTGGTTTTATAGCACAGTGTTTATACATGGTATAAACTTGTAAAGGAACGTTGAAATCCATTCTCTTATTTTATGAGCATATAATATCTTCAGTTTTATTGTGCTTTCACTCTCTATATTGCAGACATTTGAGACCCCATTTCATTACTGCGCTCGAGTGGGAAATGAAGACGTTCTACTGGAAATAATTAGACAGATAGGTTCCAACAGGATGCAGCCGGCCGTGAACAAGCAAGCAAAGGTGTGTATTGCGTGCTATTGTCTTCTGTAATTAATATCCGGGCGTCAATTGTACACACACAATTACATTTGTGATGCCTAGTACAGATGAAGCAAGATGGACTGTTCTCGGTGCCTCGGTGGCGAGCAGCGGTGGCCTGGTGGCCATGCCGATGGCGGCCCTTGAAAACAGTAAGCGGCCCGGGAGGATGCATGCCTCTGAATGGGACCCCTGCAGCGTTAATACTTCCAAACCGTCAGCCAGCCAGCGACCAGGCTGGAAGAGCTGCGCAGAGGGACAGGAAGCAGTCTCTCTGCGTGTCTCCCCAGAGCGGCTGAGAAGGTTGGAGGCAGTGAGAAGCCGTCTCAAATGATTTTAATGTTCTGTCCAACACCCCTTGATGATGTAGACCAGGGGTTTGCAAAGTTTTTTCTCTGCGGACCTCTGCCTGCTCTTCCCCCCACCCGCCCTCTCCTATACCTTTTCTCTGGCGTTTCTGACATCATGATGTCGTGTGACGTTGCGACATCCTATGACCCCGCTCGCTGTGTCATTTGATGCCGTGTTGCCATGGAAACGCTTCGCCAGAAGCCGCCGGAGAGAAGGTAAGGGATATACAGAGGCCTCACGCACTCCCTCGGCATTTAATTTAAATGTTGTGGGAAGAGTGCGGGGCCTCTGTATGCGCCGCCCCCCCCTCCCTGAAAATGTCACCCCCTCCAGTTTGCGTACCCATGATGTAGACCAGGGGGGCGCAAACTTTTTTCCCTGCGCCCCCCTGCCGGCTGTCCCCTCACTCCCGCGCCCCCCCCCCAACCCCAACTTACCCTCGCACCGGCGTAATGACGTCACGTTGCCATAGCAACGTGACGTCACATGACCTCGCAGCGTCATTTTGACGCCGCGTTGCCATGGCGACGCCGGGAGGAAGCCGCCGGAGCCACGGGTAAGTATGGTTTACAGAGGCCCTGCAGCTCCCCCGGCACTTAATTTAAGTGCCTTCGGGAAGCGCGCGGGGCCTCTGTAAACCCCGCGCCCCCCGTCGGCAGTCTCGCGCCCCCCCTGGGGGTCGCGCCCCACAGATTGCGCACCGCTGATGTAGACGACCGAATATGGTCCTATAGTATTCCCCCCTCATAATGTAGATATCCATATTTGGGAATCTACATCATCAAGGTAAAGAACAGACACGGAGACTGGTTCTGACTGCTTCACTGCTCCTTATCATCTCGGGGAGACACAGAGAGAGACTGCGTCGGTCTGCACAACTCTTATAGACTGTCTGGCCCGGGAGGAATAATGCTGCAGGGGTCCCATTCAGAAGCAGAGGCCCCCACAGCATTAATCCTGCCCGGCCGCAAAATGTACTGTTTTTGGTGCTGTGGATGCACTGCGGATTTCCGCATCGTGGTCTGCGGCACCAAAAACGTACATTTTGCTACCTCTCTACCTAGCTTAACAAAGTAAGTGTGTAAAAATTCTCTCTACATAACTTAGCAAAATGACTGGATATTTCAAATGTTATTTTCCTCCTGTTAAAAAGAAAACAGGTTTCCTAATCCAAACGGGTGCTTGATATAGTACATGTAATCTTGCTGAAAGTCAGCTCCCTATGAGACTGTGGACCAGATTCAATATACTCCAGAGCTACAGCATCGGCAAAACGTTTGGTCCAAATCGTGTTAAGGAATTGAAATATGAAAATGCACCATCTTTCCTAATAACTGGGTGGCCTAATTTGCAGTTAGCCAAGGCTGGCATGTCCACGTGGATGCTGGACCCTTGGTTAAACGTGTGGCGACTGCCCATTGGTTGATAGGGCGACTGGGCAGTTGCTGATTGGTTGGGGGAAATTGAAATGCTAACAATAAATTAGAAGATAACATCACTGCCAGCTGGGCCCCCGACAGAAAATCATCAAAATAATGCAGTAAAAAAACGTACAAATTTGTCTCATATTTTATTGCTGATTCAAAAAATGAAGTAGATAAAAATCTCACAATGAAAACAGAATAATGAACAACCCCAGGGTAAATATTTATCAAAATAAATACTACCCTCAAACTGAAATTCAATAAATTTAAACAAGTCTGGTTGATCGGCAATAACCGAAAAACTGCCTCAATACCAACCTTTGCCATTAATGCAGTGGTTTCCAACCTTTGTTTTTTGGTTAAGGAACCCCAAGTGAAATTCTGAGGAACCCCAACCATCTCCAATAGCAACTCTGTGATCAGATGCATTGTAAATTCATCAACTGGTCAGGTTTTCTGGATATCCCTGCCTCAGCGCGGGTGGTTCAATCAGTGGCTGAGCCACCGTGCTGAAGCAGGGATATCCAGAAAACCTTACCTGTTGGTGGCCCTTAAGGACTGGAGTTGGCCTCCCCTGGTACAGAGCATGCAAGACCTCACATATCTATACTTCACTTGCCACTTAAACTAATCCACAAATATTCCGACCAGATTACAATGAAAGTGCAGATCGTGTGGCTGAAACCAGTTTTCTTTCCTTAGAACGGGTGGTCTCCACTGTTAACGGCAGCAGAACAAGGTCACACTGGGGTCGTAAAAATCCTGTTACAAAACCACGCACGTGTTGATGTATTTGATGAGGTAAGATGGACTTTATAATCTATACTGCAGCTCATATATAATGTACTGGGTACGATTTATTAACAGACGGTTTCATCAAAATGGAAAAGGCACATGCTTTGTAATGTACAGGATGTTTGCTTTTGGATATATATTTTTTTGACGAAATAGACAGATAATATATACTTATACTGCTAATATTTTTATTTTTACAAAATAGACCATATATATATATTATATATTGCTAATACAGTACTGTAAATAGTTTTTTTTTTTTACAAAAAAGACAGATAATTAATATTTATACTGCTAATAAATGGTTTTCTACAAAAAAGACTGATACTGATGTAAGATTTAGGAACTTTTTTCATTTTTCTGTTTAATTAATAAAAATGGCAAAGAGTAAAAGGGAATGTTTTAACGATATTTTTTGATAACTAATAATTCCTTAACGTAATACGAACTTTGTAACACATCACTGTAACATTTAATATGAAGATAAATGTTGAAGTGTCAAATTATATTGATTAATTCTCCTCACTTCCATAACTCTAGAGCTGCTTCTAATGAAACCGTTAAATTCAGTGAGGGAATTCAAATTATATTACCCAAAATATATGTAAGAAACATACACAATCCTGCAGGTTTACATTAAAGAGGCAGTGCAAGCGGCACGTACCAAAATACATCTTGTTTTTAATATACAGTATGCAGCCTTGGATTACCTTTATTGAAAATGAATTACCTGTATAGATGGCTCAATCAGAAGATCAGATAAAGACTGAGGGACCTATTCCAGTAGTTTCGACCTTGTGTTTTATGCTTTTAGTTCTTTGGTCCCACATCAGCAGAACTCCGGTAAATTATACCAAAAACCGCCGGTATATTTTGTATTGGGCCGGCTTCCCATCACCCCGGAACTCTCCCGTTTCAGGGCATGGCGTCTCGCTCTTGCACTATCCCATCGCACTCGCCACAAACCAGGACCGGACCGCGGGGCTGAGGTGGGGTTATATAATCACCGACCTGAGACCACGTAGTCGGATTCCGGATTGTGCAGTTCGTAGTCATACTTAGCAGGGTCAGGTTTGGAGAAGGCAGTATCGTCGTTATTCAAGCAGGAGTTCGGCAACGGGTAGACAGGAGCTCCCCGCTTCAGCGTAGGAGCGTGAGCGACCTCTGTGCGAGGAGCGGCCTCGGCCCATGACACCGGTGTCTGTAGGAGGAGGCAGCAGGTTGGCCGAGGAACACCGCAGGGCAGCGCTGGGGAAAACCAGCGCTTCAGCACAGGAGTCCAAAACAGGCATCTGCGTGGAGAGTAGCAGCAGACCTCAGGAAACAAAAGGTACCTCTGCTAGAGGATAATGCAGCAGGTACCAGGAACCAGTGCTGGCAAACCAACGCTTCAGCACAGGAGTCCAAAACAGGCCTCTGCATGGAGTGTAGCAGCAGACCTCAGGAAACAAAAGGTACCTCTGCTAGAGGCGAATACAGCAGGTACCAGGAACCAGTGCTGGCAAACCAATGCTTCAGCACAGGAGTCCAAAACAGGCCTCTGCGTGGAGAGTAGCAGCAGGCCTCAGGAAACACAGGAACACAGGCCTCTGCATGGAGAGTAGCAGCAAGCCTCTGGGAACACGGGAACACAGACCTCTGCATGGAGAGTAGCAGCAGGCCTCAGGAAACACAGGAACTAATAACAAAAACTAGAGAGGTAAATGCATGCACAAGGCAAGCCAAGCAGCTTGTGGCAGAACACAGTAACGTCCAGTGAAGGATTATGCTCGGCCCTGAGTCAGTGCTAAAGCCTAGTATATAAAGGGCAGTGAGCCAATCACAGGAGGGATGTGTGTGAGAATTCCTCCAATGACGGAACACCGGCTAGGGCAGAAGGATAGCTAGCACAGGTGCTTATAGATTGCCAGAGGGAGTAATTAGAAACTGCACAGTTCTGCAAGGCTATAACCAAAAGCAGAACCGGATTCCTTACATTTATATGGCTGTTTTATCTTAACCATCTGTTTTGTTTACAGCATGGCAAAGCAGCCTTGCACTTGGCTGCAGAGAATGGTCATGACCAGATTGCAGATATTTTGCTGTGGCACAAAGCATTCGTTAATGCTAAAACCAAGCTTGGTCTGACACCACTTCATCTTTGTGCTCAGAATGGGTTTAACCACCTTGTCAAATTACTGGTGGACACTCACCTTGCCAGTATTGATGCCATGTCCTTGGTAAGTAGCCATCCCTGTGACCAATGCAATGAAACACTTAATTGATGCAATTAAAAAGGAGTAACAATGTTCATACTAATTCTGCAGGTTTTGAGATGATATGCTTAGAAATATGTATCTTCCATTGTGTATTGAACAGCATGACATGAAATGTAGTTACTTCCCATTAGATTCTTGTGGGATGACTGAATAGGAAGAGTTTGTATCAGCTCTTCCTCAAGAGTTCTGCAAAGTATTCCTGTCCTTTCAGAAGCATCAGATTAAGGTGTCTTCACAGCTATTTCTGAGCATGAACCTGAATTACCCTTTGGAGGTTGTTGGTATTAAGATGAGCACTATTATACAGAATAAACTATTCAAAAGCATCTTGTCCTTAGTCCAGGGGTTCTCACCTCCAGTCCTCAGGACCCCCCAACAGGTCAGGTTTTAAGGATATCCCAGCTTTAGCACAGTCTATGACTGAGCCTCTGATGGAGCCAACTGTACTGAAGCAGGAACTGATTGATCCACCTGTGCTAAAGCTGAGATAACCTTAAAACCTGACCCGTTGGGGGGGCTTAAGAACCCCTACCTTAGTATATAGGGTACCACCATTGAAAGGGAGTGTTGGACATTGATGTGGTGTGTGTCTCTTTCTTCTCCAGACCAAGCGAACACCTCTTCATATGGCGGCCCTGAGCGGCCAGCTGGATGTATGCAACAGCCTTTTAAATATGAAGGCGGATGTGAATGCAACAGACATTGTAAGTGGTGACCATGCTGCAGACACGCTCCACTCATTGCTGCAGAACAATACGAGGCAAACCAAAGATAGCATCCATGCAGTGCAGCAGAAATGTGCCCAATCTATAGCCAAGTTATGATATGGCCAGAGGTTCCAATACATAGTTTAGACGTTACATTTTTCTAGATCACGTTATTTGGACCTGGAAGTATTAAATGCTTAAAGCAAGTTCTTTGAAAAGATAAAGTGGTATTTCCCTACTTGAGCCTGCTTAGTCTGTCAAACTATTGATCAATAAACGAGGAAAGCAGGAGGCGAATATTTGGTCCCTATTTAGGATTATTCTAAAAGACTGAAATGAAAATGCTGATATATGTTTTCCAGTGGGTGCTAGAGTGACCAGCGGCTGGTGATCTATTGTACAGTACTAGCTGCAGTCCACTTTTAATGTGTGATTAAAATCTTTACTTCTAATGGACCTATTCAATACGGACTTGGATAGGCGTTCAGAGATGAATCAATAAGCCCCAAAGACAGGGGTGGGCAACTCCAGTCCTCAAGGGACACCGACAGGCCAGGTTTTCAAGATATCCCTGCTTCAGCACAGTCTTTGACTGAGCTACTGATTGGGCTAACTGTGCTGAAGCAGGGATATCTTGAAGGACTGGAGTTGCCCACCCCTGTGCTAAGAGGTGACTAGATATAACCCAAATGACGTTCTTCACGACTTTTGGGTTTTCTGTGATCCAGCTTCCCCAGCAAACTGCAGGCAGTGAAACGTTGTTAATATACAATGTCTCGCTCCACATTCAAATAGATTTGCTGCAGTTCACCGCAACATAACATCTGTTATGTACCAGTGTATTATTGGAGTAAATAGAGGGGATTTTGGTTTTCGTTTGTTTGAGTCAAGCATCAAGTTATTTTGTTCCAATGTGCAGGAGATTACGATGTGGGAAGTTTCAATAGGAAGCGTTACTAAGCGGGCATATTATCATAGGATGTATTAACCTCTGCATCTAGATGTTTCCTTTTGCATTCAAAAAAATATTCCAAAAGTGGCTTGGTGTCCAGTTTCAGCACCGAGAGTCATCGAGAGATATACTACTTAAAGCGACAATCCAAGCTCCTTTTAAAAAGAAAAAGTTTTTTTTAATGTTTTATTTTTACCCAGGATTGAAGCAGGGGGTCTCAGGAGCTGAACCCTGTTTATTTCAGATCCGGAGACCCCCTACTTCCGGAGATACGTACCTCTGTGGTAGATGTTGGTTGCCACTCCGGCTGAGCTAGCTGGAAATTAACGTTTTAAGCTCCCGCGTCACATGGGCCAATAGGAAGCAGAACCCAATGACATCCCAGCTTCCTATTGGCTCGCAGGGTGCGGGAGCTTTGAACAGCATTACGTGATCCCTCATAGTAGAGGAAAGTGGCTACTGCCACCTATTATGGAGGTAAGTATCTCTGGAAGCGGGGGGTCCCCGAAGATGAAATAAATGGGGTTCAGCTCCAGAGACCCCCTGCTTCCATCCTGGGTAAATAAAACATAAAAAAAATCTTTTCTTTTTAAAAGGAGCTTGGATTGTCGCTTTAAGTAGTATATCTCTCAGTGACTCTCGGTGCTGAAACTGGACACCAAGCCACTTTTGGAATATTTTATAATCCCAGCACAAAGTTGTACCTGCAGGAAACTCAAAGCGGCAAAACTACATTTTGGTTGTTCTTTTAGTTTATGAATGTGGAGTGAGATGTTAAGTGTGTGCATACATTATCATCGCTGTAACTGATGACTCTAGTAGTCCAAACCAAAATATGTGTAATAATCACACTGACGGGCACTGAGATTGCTGCAGGGGAACCTGGTTCAATTCCCAGTGTCGGCTCCTTGTGACCTTGGGCAAGTCACTTTATCTCCCTGTGCATCAGGCACCAAAAACATAGATTGTAAGCTCCACAGGGCAGGGAGCTGTGCCTGCAAAATGTCACTATACAAGAACAAACTATTATTATTATTGTTGTTCCTCCTGTTCTCCTCAGAAATCATGCGTGCCCTTAAAGCCTCTTTCACCTCCCACTTTGCAAAGGACGGTCTACAAAAAGGTTCTTTCACGTGAACGTTACATAATGTTAAATGTCGAATGTATCTTTTTTTATTATTATTTTAGCAAGGACAGACTCCTGTCCATCTAGCAGCTGAAAATGATCATTCGGAGGTTGTAAAACTGTTTTTGAAGGATAAGCCTGAGCTGGTGACATCGGCTAACATGGATGGTTCAACCTGTGCTCACATTGCAGCTGCTAAAGGTAGTGTAGCTGTGATTAAGGAACTTCTCAAGTTTAACAAGACTGGGGTAATCACAGCACGCAACAAGGTGAGAACAGAACATCCCTCTGGTACAGCATTGAAGATGTCTAATTCAGAGAATGTTTTCACTATTATCAATATTATTATTACTTATTTAGGATGCACTAAATTGTTCCAGTGTGCCGTACAATAAGCGTGGAAGACCATAACAAACAGATAAACATCAATTTACGCACGATAACAAAGGGCAGGAGGTTTCTGTTCCAAGGAGATTAGAATCTAAGAGGTCAAAATGGGACACAAAAGAATAAGTGGAGAGAGAGAGGGCTGATGTTCTGAGGATGTAGGATGTGAAGGTGTTGGAAAGGCCTCTGGGAAGAAGTCAGTTTTTAGGGATCTGTTATACATGAAAAGTGTAGGGTAGAGTGTAATAGTTTGGGGGAGTAAGATCCAGTCATAACATGTGGCTTGGGAGAAATCTTGGAAGCCAAAGTGGGAGTAAGGAAGCAGCGAGGAATACTGAAGGTCACACAGTAAGCGTGAAGACTAGAGCCTGTGTGGGTGTACCCAGCTGTGCGGTCTATGACATAGGTAGGAGTGGTGGTGGCAGATAAGGACCATTTTACTCCATACAGTATTTCCCCTTAGGCATTACTTGATTATAGGTTTTTATTCTATAGATCCAAGTCTCACATGGTTGGTTCCCTTATACCTAACCCAAACATTTCAGTGTTATTAGGTTGAATGTATAGTTGTATCTGAGATCTGTATTTTATGCTGTAATTAAATTTGATGTTAACCCTGAGTTGTTATAATTAAACCTTCTATGAACCATTTCTAACTGCCGCCCTACATATTTCTGAAGTTTTGGCCTCCAGGACTAGACACATGCTTTATAATAACGATCTGTAAACTGGTATCCTTCTGATTATTATGTGTAATACCCCTTTTGGATTACTAGGACCTTACAGGGTTAACTGTGTGTGCCCATACGGAGGTAACTCCCCTTCCCTATCACATGGTACTGGGGTGAAATAGCAGAGGTTAAGCCCTGCCCCTTTCTGCCTGAAGATCGTGACATCATACTGGGCGATAAATAGAAAGGGGGAAGCTTCTGGAACTCAGGTTCCAGAGTTATGGCAGCTAGTCTGAAGATGGCCACTCCAGTAACAAGCCTCAATACCTCCCTAGTGTATTAAGATAATGGTACCTAGGGGAGAAGACACAAGGACAAGCCCTGTCTATTATATGTTAATGCGAATAGTGGGAAGAATGTCTAAGAGTGAAGATCATTCTCAATGGCAGTCAATAAAGCTCCTGTATTTGTATTACAAAAGTTCCTGGCCCCCATCATTATTCCACCCGCATACAGACCCAGCCTGTGCGAAGTCTGCACCCTAAATAGCCATAACATAGACACAGGTGTAAACACCGTTAGAGCCAGGCAGGGAGAGTTACATACAGTATGCATCAAACAATATAGCATAAACTGCTGCTAGTCATCCACACTGCTTTTATTATCTACTCTGTAGATATAATTAGATATTCTAACCCCAAGGCCCTTGTTCACAGAGACCCCTTGACCCTCAAGATCACAATGTTAGAATGTATTCTTTTTATTCTATCCTGATAATGCTTTTTCCCTTTCTTTTAATACTGTTGATCCTACTAAAGTTATGGTGACAGCTCCCGCCTAATACACAATTGACATGTTATAGCTATTAGTCTAGAATGCAGGTATGTACACCTTTCTGTAGTTTAAGAATCTTTCTCTGCTTGGCATTTCAGACTAATGATTCCACGCCTCTGCATCTGGCTGCTGCGGGGGGCCATGCAGAAGTGGTAAAGGTGTTATTGGAGACTGGTGCTTTGGCATCTGATGAGAATGGGGTATGTAGCCTGGACCTCATTTCATTTTTGCTCTCACATATTCTTTTTACTCAACCTCCAGTTTCTCCTCGCTATTCCCACAACCTGTCTTCCATTGACCTCCAGTTTTTGGAATTCAGTTTAAAATGTAACCTTTCCACCCTCCTATGACCCATACCACCTTTTCACAATTTACATTGTCCTTGCCCCCGCACCCTCCTCACTATACCAATACTCACAGCGCTCCAACCCCCGACCCTGGCTAAAAATGCATATTGTACTTATTCTTGTACTCATTCTGCTGAATGCCTCTAGAGGAAGTCGCACTCTATATCAAATTCCTCCTGTCCTGCTTTAAGCTCTTTTTCTTGCCCAAATCTAACCCCCGCCCTGCTTTTCTCTGCCTTCGAATCCCTTCATCAGCCTCCCTCTGTAACCTATGCTCCACTACACCACAAGACATTGCTTATTATTTGAAGGGCAAGGTGGAAGCTGTCCGCAGATAAATCCTCTGTCCCTTCCACACCTCCCCTTCCTGATCATACCTTTTCTACCATTGACTCCTTTTCTACAGCTACAGAGGAAGAAGTGTCTCGGTTGCTCTTCTCCCCAACCTACACCTCATGCAGGTTCGACCCCATTCTCTCCCATGTCCTCAAACTTCTCACTTCTATCCTGGCCCCCATCCTGACTAATATCTTTAATGCAACTCCTTGCTCTGGCACTTTTCTCCAAGTGTACCTCGAGCCTTTGTTTTAGGTCCCTTACTCTTCTCCCTATATACACTTTTTTCTGCGTGACCTGATTAACTCAATTGGCTTAAGCTATCATCTCTATGGTGATGACACACAACAATATTTATCTTCACATAACATTACACCCGTAGTCCGATCACAAATCACAGAGTGCCTATTGGCAATGTATGTCTGGATGGCCCTTTGTTGTCACAACTTAATATGTTGAAGACAGAGTTCCTCATACTCTCTCCCAAACTACTGTAGGTACCATTGTTGCCTTCTCCATTAAAGTCTATAATAATGATACAGTATCTACAATGTCTTGCCTAGGGTTACATTCAATTTTTCCCTCTCTCCCCTTATATAAAATATTGTTACAATATCTTGCCATTTATTCCCTTGCAACATTGCAAATATATACCATTTCCTCTAGTCCTCAACTACTAAGACACTAATGCATGTCCTCTTTTTCTCCCATATCGATAACTGCAACAGTCTTTTATCTGGTCTCCTTGCCTCACACCTCACCTCTCTTACAATCTATTTAAAATGCTGCTCCTAGAACCATCGCTTGTAGAATCAATCTCCTAGACTTGTATCTGCTTCTGACCTCCTGAAATCTCTGCTGGCTTCCTACGGTATATATCTTTGTACAAACTACGAAATGACCTCCATATACTGTACCTCAAGTCTAAACTCATTACATCTCCACTCACCTCTTATGCTTGCACCAAAGTGGTTATCTCATTTTTTCACCAGCCCTCTCTTGTCATTTTTCCCCTATAGAACTCTCTTCCTCCTAATATTCTTCATGCCCCTTCTCTTTCCATTTTTAAATCCCAAATGAAAAGAGGCATTGCATTCATTTATTAATGCCGATGCTACTGACTCCAAATGCACTTGACCTCCCTGATTTGCACTTAAATGCAATTTTACTCCTACTGTATAAATATATTTAAATTGTAAGCTCTTCGGGGAAAGTGGATCCGTTTGCCTTATGTCCTCATTTACTGGCTGCTCTTTCCCCCATTGCTTGCACTTTATTCTGCCTCTATTGTACTTTTGTAAAGCACTGTGAACACTTGTATGGCTATATAAATATGCATACAGTCGCGGCTAAGCTTATTCTAAAGCTTACCCGCAATTGTTCGGGGCTGTTATCTTCAGTAGCCGAACTTGGCCGCGCGCCTGACGCATCTCGCGGCCACGCGCCAGCCACATCTACGTTCAGCGCTAATGGCGCTGAACAATGGAAGCGCCGCAGGCGGCGGAAAAAAAAAAAGCCTGCGTCTGCGCCGCGGTTTAAAGATTCCCGTGGTGGCGGCCGCTTTAGGTTAAAGGCAGCCGCGACTGTACATGCCGTAGGTGTTTATGTATCAAGGAAGGGAAGGGGAGGGTTAATTCCCACTTGTGATGCTAACCAGGAGTAGGCAATGTTTGATCATGATATAAAAATATAAACATCTTCATAGCATAGGACAGTTCATAAGACTCAGGATTCCAGAAAGTCCAATGTTAAACACACTCCCATAGATTATGCCACTAGCCATATAGGTAAGTCTTATGTGGTGGTCTAGGTAACCGTGTGTGGGACTGATCACATAAATGAAGTAAATGGATTACTCACTGCTGACCTTGGGGATATCCTGGTCCTGTCCTGCGTGCTCCTACCAAGGAACAATTGAAGAGAGTACAGGGAAAACGGCGGTGCATCTGCTGCTGCTGCTGAAGATTGGAAACCACAAACTGCAAACCACAAAATATCCTAGGTGCAAAAATTTATTTTAGGGCATAGTAACAGCCAAAAAGAACACTCTGACGCGTTTCCCGTGGTATCCCACGCTTTATGTATCAAGGCAATTTTGGAGCATAACCGGGGCATTTTCACCATCTGCCCTAAAGGTGCGCCGACGAGTATTCTAAAACTTGCCTTAAACTTGCCTTGGAAAATCTGGGACTATCACCAACAAGATCCAGGTACATGCTGGGTACATGCTGGGTACATGCTGCAAACATTTCAGGGACATTTCTGCAGAGACTAATGGCCCATCGGATTAACACAGCTGGGGTCCCTGGCAGTCCCATTCAGTTTGAATGGGACTGCCAGGGACCCTCGCTGTTAATCCGATGGGCCATTAGTCTCTGCAAAAATGTCACTGAAATGTTGCAGCATGTACCCAGCATATACCCAGCATGTACCCAGGTCTTGTTGGTGATTGCCCCAGATTTGTTTTAGAATACTCGTCGCACGACAGTAGCTTGCTCAATGGGGATTTTCGGTAGGAGGAGTCGGGGACTAGTTATATGTTTGACACGTTCTAATGAGATGTATCACAGTCTGCGTCTCCCTGCACCGCTCTCTTTGCCTTTTATTGGCACCCCAAATCCTCCACATCTGTAGTGGCGTGAGTCAAACCTACTACACACTTTTCTCTACGTTGATATCCTACGTTGACCCCATAGGCTGATGTGCAAGTGTTGCGTGTGAAGAAAATGCATCGTCATCCTATTATATACAGAGTGCTCAGTTAAAACACGAACGCTGGGAATCACTGAGCATCCGATGCGTGGTACAGTATTGCACCATGATCTGGAGTTAAGTACCATCGACTTGGATAGAAGTTAATGCTTGATCATGGTGTCATACTCCACATAGGTATTTGGGGAACCATCTCCTAAGTACAAAATTCAGACCTTTGGTCATTACACGTCATCTAAACGCCACCATAGTTGCATAGAAATGAGGATATTCTTATATCTGGTTACTTTTTGGATATGCACTAACACACAGGTGCTAATCTCCTCAATGACCTTTCCCCTCCCTCCCTCCCCCCCACACACAGGTCAGGTTTTCAGGATATCCCTGCTTCAGCACCGGTGGCTCAATCAGTCCCAACTTCAGCACAGGTGGATCAATCTCTCTTTTTGAGTCAGCTGTGCTGAAGCTGGGGTATCCTGAAAACCTGACCTGTTGTGGGGGCCCGCGGACTGTAGTTGAGCACCCCTGCACTAACACATGACTTTTGTCACCATTACATGGGGCTTTTCAGGTTGAACAAATATGTAGAGGAACAAAAATATTTCGAAAGATGTTTTCTTCATCTCACATATTTAAATATCTCTCGTCACATAAATAAATGCAATTTTTTAAAATTATTATCATGAGTTTTGTAAAAGCCATGTAAATATGCATTGTAATGCGCGTGAAATAGAACATTCCTGCAGAAGCCACTCATCTGTTTTCTATACATGTGTGAACAGGAAGGGATGACCGCGATTCATCTGGCCGCTAAAAATGGGCACATCAATGTTCTTGAGGCATTAAAGGACCGTGTCTCATTCAGGATTACGAGCACCAAGGTAAGGACATGTGATGTCATTTTATTGCATCGACCCAAAGAAAGTGGAAATGGTACACACTTTGACCACTAATAAATGACATAGTAATATATAATAGCATGTTCTTGTATAGCGCTGCTAGTTCTACGTTGTGCTTTACAGAGACATTTTGCAGGCACAGGTCCCTGCCCTGTGTATCTTACAATCTATTTTTTTTGGTGCCTGAGGCACAGTGAGATAAATTGACTTGCCCAAGGTCACAAGGAGCTGACCCTGGGGAATTGAACCAGGTTCCCCTGCTGCAAACTCAGTGCCAGAGTCAGTGTCTGTACTCACTGAGCCACTCCTTCCATACATGATTTGTAGCCAGTAAGAACTTTCATACAGTATTTACATTATGAAGATCTCTTCCAATAATTTTCAATGAATCCCTTACAGCCTTTGTGACTGTTTATAGGATTATTTTGGGGGGATGTGGTTACATCCTAAGCTATGCCGGGTATGTAGCTACATGTTGTTTTATTACATTGTGTTCAATATGATATCATACTGAAATCCAAACATTACTAGGATAGGCGTACACACAATTAACCCATGGGAAGGAGTGTTGATTCAGCCATGGTTTTTCCGTATCCAATAATTCCATACATGATTCAAACATCTACTATTGCAGTCATTGTTTGTAGAACTCTGTAGAGTTCAGATGTAGCAGCGTTATTGTTCCCGCACATTGAAGGGGTGCAATAACTCCTGCTACATCTGTACTGTATGTCCAAAGTTTGCAAATCTTTGTAATATAAGTTTTAACAAATGTTTCCATTGTTTTGTATTTTAAGTGCAAAGTTTTAGTAACCGTATTGGTCCTGGAGAAATGGAAATTGGTTGAGATTTGTGATGCCTTTTATGGGACTATTATTAAGGTCCAAAATAATTTCATTTCTAAAAGGTATCTCAACCTACAATCTACATCTTTATATATTTCAAGTAACTTATGCCGAGCGATATATCTGACTAAATTTATAGGATTTTTGTTATAATCTTACTTATAAGAGTTATAAAGGTTATAGAAATAGAAAATGAAATCGGAATTCCAAACATTGCAAATTGTGGATCGATGAGATCGAAAAAAAAACTGATATGGGGTGAGAGTGTACAAATCTAAAAAGAAATGCCAGGCGGAGGCAAAAAGGACCAGCGTTAAACGTGAAGACTGGCTATGGGAAAATACATGAGACAACACTGACTAAGGCTGAGTCCCCTGTGAGTTGGTGACGTCACCGCTCTCCATGCATGAGCGCGCTCAGCGGCACAGGGGACTCAGCTTAACATAACATAAAGTGGCATTAAGAGCGCAAAAAGAGTGAAGAAACACTAGGGAAATGGAGTGGCCTATGAAATGGGGGAAGTGTTGTGTTAGGATAACTATATCCTTAGCATTTTCAGAATGATACGTGTATTCTGATGCAAATGTGTACATTTAAATTCAATATATGTGTCTATTCACTCTTAAATATTTTAAATGGCATCCAAGTATACAGGAATTATTAGTGACCTATTTGTCTATTGAATCTGATTTTAACCCCCTATTTTTAATGAATTTATTTTTATTCCTCCTCAACCCCCTCCATAGACTGGACTCACTGCACTTCATGTTGCAGCGCATTTTGGGCAACTAGATTTTGTCAGAGAAATCCTAGCCAAGGTTCCGGCCACAATGCACAGTGAGCCACCAAAATCAGCACATGACTTATCACACATGAAAGAACAAGGCAGTGAGGTAAGACTGCACCTCCGTATCATACAGTATTGTAACAATGTCCGTGTCATAGTACATGTTTAAACAAAATAATGTCACAGGTAGAACATCTGGTGTTTTTACAGATTAATTAATGTGTTTTATATATATATATATATATATATATATATATATTGTGAGGTCTGGCGATTCTGTTCCCTTAACCCTTACCCGCTCGTCTGGTTCCTGTGGCACTCAAGAAAGGCAGCCTAACGGTGGTGATCATGCGCGGCACGCAGGCAGTGCGTGGGTTCCGTTAGTCTCTGGCATTCCTGGGTCCAGGGTGCACTCTCTGGCCTCTGGCACTGCCGCGCGATGCATGCGCGGTGCGTGGTCTCCCCGGCGGTCTGCGGTTCCTGCCTCTCGTTCCCGCCCCCCACCCTGACGTCAGAGCTACGTGGTGCAACAGTACCCCGCGCTCCTCCTTTGTCTCCGCGGGCCCCGCCTTCGTTAGAACTTTGAACTTTGCTCTGTGACTCCCACAAGGAACTGCAGCCTTATATAGCAGGCTGTCAGTACTCAAAATGGCCACAGTGAGCAGAAAGGGCAGCTGACTTGGAAAACCCGAACCGCAGCAAAACCTGGCACGGATCGAGCAGAATCCTTACTGGGGCACTTTAACAAACAATTATGAAAACATTTATGAAGATTATACACTTGAAGGCGCAGAAAGAACTGGAGGAATCGCTAACAAAAACAGGATAAGAAAATATCAGATGAGACAAAGCAGTTGCTGATGAGATTACCAGAAATGGTGCAATCCCAAAACACAAGAATTGAATATGCAGAGCTGTGCAAGGCAGTCCTCAAACGTATACTGTAACTGAACATGTAAGAACATATTACTGTTATATGGTGAAAAATACTATCGAAGATAACAAAGGCTTAAGAAGAAAAGGCAGAAACTTATGGTTGGTAAGAGGCAAGTCATTTCACTCAAACAAGACAATGAATCAACAATTAAAGACAGTGCATTTATTATAAAGAGTCGTACAAAAGGCGATTTCCCGAAGTAATGAATATAATCTACCACTCAGTTTAGGATTCATAGATTACGAAAAAGCATTTAATTCTGTTTTACAGCTGTAGCCATGTATAAAAATGGTATACAGCTCCTTCTCGTGCTGGCAGTAAACCTGGTAAGTATGTAGGGTTGCCAGCAACAATCATGGAGGTTTGTCCTCACACCCTGGTCAGGTGTCATATGTAACAAGGGAAGTGACAACATGCTCTGTGTCCACTGTTAGTGACACAGAGGGCTGTCTTTTCTCAGTCTATATAAGACACTGCACTGCCTAAAGTTGTGTGTTCAGTCTGTGTTCTGACTGTTCTGTCAGTCTGTTCAGTGAGAGTCATGTGGAGTGTCTGCAACACTGTTGCAGTGTCAGAGAGGAGAGCCAGACAGTGCATTGTCTGATGCAAGAGCTGTGAGGTTGTGCCGCTGAAGTGGCAGAGAGACAAGCTGCTTACCCACTGTATCCAGGGACCTGGTACAGATGGTGCTCTCCCTTAGGGGAGATGTGGACAACTAATTTAATTAGGAGTAGAGGAACCTTCTGAAGGGGGGTACCTCAACAAGATGAGCGACTGAGCACGACCGCGATGAGGGGCAGTCTGCCTAATCAGATGACAATAATGATGCCCTTGTTCACTACATCCCTTCTGTGTGAGTGTGGAGTCATTCTGCAGAAGGAGGTACCACAGAGGAGTTCCCCATCAGATACATCCCCCAGCGGCCGCAGAGATCCTGATGGGGTGGAGGCGCTGCATCGTATGTGAGTAAGACTCAAGTACACTACCTCAGATG
The DNA here is from genome assembly GCA_036426205.1 of Ascaphus truei. Taxonomy (NCBI): domain Eukaryota; kingdom Metazoa; phylum Chordata; class Amphibia; order Anura; family Ascaphidae; genus Ascaphus; species Ascaphus truei. The sequence goes on from CM071568.1 coordinate 9,012,384, forward strand.
CTTGTCATGCTGATATCCCCATACCAACCTAGCGGGAGACTCAGGAGTCCTGTAAGCCAGCAGGTGCACCACATATCACACATCCACGTAATTGGGGGATTTTCTTACATATGGCTCAGGATCAGAAGGGCCCAGGGGAAACACCGTTGCACACCTTAGTGATTTTAAATTAGTTAAGAAGTGTTGAAGACGCATACATTGATATCATAAGAATATTTATGAGAATGCCACATCAAACAATTAGATTACACGAAGATGCAAGTAAGATCAGGATCAGCAAGGGAGTGCGACAGGGAGACACCATGTCACCAAAGCTTTTCACAGCAACATTTGAAGAATTTTAGCAAGACATTAAATTGAGAAGAAAAATAAATCAAAATCAATGGTGAATACTTGTCACCTACTGAACAATGTGGCAAAAATAATGTCATCTGCAAAAGTCGAAAAAGATCTCTAGCAACAAATCAGAAAGTGGTCTTCCATAGGCTTCTCAGCAACACCAAAGTAATGTTCAACAAATGTGTCCACTCTGCAAAAATCGAAATAAATGGAATAGAACTAGCAGTTGAAGACTATCTACATTGACTGGTAGGTAACAATGGAGGGGAACCTTTTGAATTAAACCAATAGGAGAATGAAGATGGGATGGAGCGCATTTGGAGTAAACAAAGACAATCTTTGAAGGGTACCTTCCACTTTGACTTGCCAACCAGTGTATTCCACGCTTGAGGCTTGGCAAAATGTTTCACAATATTTGAATTTCAGGTGAAAAACACTTAAAATATTTGAAATACAGTGTGGATAGTTTCTCACGGCTCTGCTTACCATGCCAATAGGAAAATAAATATCCTTTAGACTTTGCCCATAGAAAGGGTAGTAATAAGAACTATGGGGCAGGATGAGAGGGAAGAGAGGGTGAATGACAAGAAACGAGGTGACAGAGAGAGGAACGAGAACAAAGAGCAAAGGTGTTAAAAGAAGAGCAGAAAGGAGGAGCTAGAACCAATGAGTACATTGCAAAGAAATAAATAATATACCAGTGGGTAAAGCATGAAGTTGAGAATTAGGAGGTGTGAGTGCAAATACAGGGAATAAAAAAAAGGAGATGGCCTTTATTTTTACATGCTTACGGTATGGTGGAAATTCTTTCCAAAAAAACCACTTCCCCAGCATTATCTGTTGAAAGAGTTCTGATGCAAGAATCCAAGCATTCTTGGACTAATATCTCACATAAGCATTAATACATACACCACAGTAATGTATAAATCATGTACAGTAATGGTGTACATATGTTTATTACCAGTCAGAGGCTTTACAAGGACATTATATTTAAACACTTGATGAATTGCATTTATTTACAAGATACCAATTTTTGTTGGCCTGAAATGTCTTATTTTTTTTTAACAAGAACCGACAGGGATTTAAAATACCTGTAATATCCCCACAAGAATAAAGCAACATTATAACAATAAAACAAAAATAGGTAGCGCTGTTATATTATAACAATGTAAAAAAACAAAAAACATTTTTTTGTTTGTTTTTTTCTCTTTTTAGTCAGGATACACACCGTTGCATTTGGCTTCTCAATCTGGCCATGAAAATTTGGTCCGGCTTCTACTGAACTATCCTGGTGTGCAGGCAGATTCTCCAACCAATCTACAGGTAATTATAATGTAAAGTACTTGCAGGTAATAACAATTAAAATATCACTATTACTATTGAAATCTGAATTGTAATTTTTTTTACTTTATGTCACTTAAAAATCAATAATCCTTGTACCGACAAAAAGACAATATGGTTGCTGCTATTGTGATGTGTTTCTCTCTCATTGGGCAGAAAAGGGGTGAACATTGAGAACGCACATCTGTTGATGCATGAAGATGATAATGGATCAACTAAATAAAAGGCTTTACAAATATACACAAATGTTGGCTTGCTGTCATTGTTTTAGAAAAACTAAATGTCCCTGTATTGTGACCGATTATTGAATCATAGACCAACCCAAAATTACCACTGGTGCAACCATTCAGAAATTTGTTGGGCACCTGATAGCTCCTTCTCACATAATGACATGACATTTACTAACCCCAATGCTTACAAATTACATTTTATAAAATCAATTAAATTATTACTGTCAACAAAAACACACACAGGACTAAGGGTGTTTTAATAATAAGAGAAAGTATGCTAATCGTTCATATCATATGACTATCAAGAGTGAAGTATACTGCTATAAGAAAAGATTTTAGATCATGTTATATCAGAAGTGTGTACAATACGTACACATATATATACACAATAGAAAAAAAGATCGCACAACCACACTCAGTGTAGTACAGTATCTAAAAATTATATTGGTGATGGAAAAAAGGTTAGTAATGCACCCCAAATTGTGGTCCAAATTGTGAGGCAAAAACTCCTACTTCCCTGATGACGTGGTCTGAGGTATCGCCACGAAATGCGTAGGAGTTTATTTGCCTCACAATTCATTGTGTTAATTCAGACCCCAAATTGGGTACGAGTGTCCGGTTATAGTGTGAGTATCACTGAGGTGTACTGGCGCCGCATCAGCTGTGAACAACAGCGTCTGACTTCGGTACAAGTGGAGGAAGTTCCCCCGATGGTCGTCATGCCGTATCACCCACACGGAGCAGCCCATTCAGACACTACCTGCAGATTGGTGTAACTCTGAATACACTGCGGACAGTCTGAGTGTCTGTCAAACATGCTTTTATATTTGCATTTTTGCACGTGCATTACTTACCTTTTTTTTTAAATCGCCAATATAATTTTTATATACTACACTATGGGGCCTATGCTATAAACTTCAATATCTAACTCATCAAGCATTTTGAGCATTTCCCAAACAATTTGGCAACGTTGCTATTCCGTAAGCTTTGATAACATGTCCACTCGTTCGGGAAATACTTCTCGCTGAGAGGTCTCGCTCCTGCTCAAACACACCAAGCAGGAGCTGAATAACAGCTCCAACTCGCATTTTTTATAAAATCACCCGATTCTGAGATCATCGAGGCTCTCAACAAGCGAGCTACTCTTAGATCTCATGTCGCCACCCCAAGGGTGGCGGGATGGGATTTGCGGTAGGACTTAGAAGAAAAATGTATTTTTACTGCAGCAGATTGAAGCCAGGAGTCTCCAGAGCTGCCCCGCATTAAGATCAGCTCCGGAGACCCCCGGCTTTCATCCTATGTAGTAAAAATAAATTTACACGCAGCTTCCAACACCAGTGCCCGGTTTATTGGGGATAGCGGGGGTGGGCCAAGGTGGTATTTGGCCCATGGTGGGTGGGTTAGTTACTACTGCTAAGGTAATGAAGGGGTTAACCACTCCTGCTACCCACCCGGTATGCATGAACACCCACCATGGGCCAAATGACACCTTCACCCACAACGCTAACCTGTAAGGGTTCCAGTCCAGGCTTTGGCTGGAACCTGCCCTTACCTGGCTGCTGTGGACATCTTGGTTGCTGTCAAGCCTCCTCCTGAACTTTGTTGTTGGCTGCACCTGTTCCAGGGCTTAAATAACAGCCAGTGACTTCCAGCCCCTGCCTGAGCATTTTATGCTGTTCCTGAACCTTTCTTGTTCCCGAGCCTTTCCTGTGGCTTGAATATCCCTGTAGCTAACCTGTTCCTGTGGCTTGCCTGTTCCTAAGTCTAGCCTTTCCCTGTTCCCAAGCCTTCCCTGTGGCTTTAATATCCCTGAAGCTAGCCTGTTCCTGTGGCTTGCCTGTTCATGAGTCTAGCCTGTTCCCGTTGATTCCCTGTTACCTGTTTGGATTCCTCTGTTGCTAACCCCAGACCGTGACCCGATCTCGCTGCTTTCTGCCTGCCCTGACCTTTTGCCTGTTGCCTGGACTTTGCACCACTGCCACCAGCCCTGGTCTCCTGCCTGCTTACCAACTATGGATACACTGACAGGACTCTTTCCCTGGGCTCTAGTCGGTTATTCTGCATCCCTACCGTAGCCCTGCGGGTCTGCTTCCTGATCGGAGATGAGCACCGTCATATACCACCAATAAAGATTAAAACATAGTATATCAACCAAGTAAGTACAGACAGCACACACTAAGAAAGTCTGTGTAGCAATAACGGGTGCAGATGGGAACAGAGAGGACCCTCGTTCCTCTCAAATAATCAAATAGAACATAAATGTTCCCAGCACACATTGTGCTGGGAACATTTATGTTCAATTTGATAGTACATCAACCAATACTATCCAATACACCCATTGCTTGCCAGTGGGGTTACCTATGCCCTCAATGGGAGCATAGTTAACAACAATAGCAATGAATGGGTACCCCGTCCACCCTCAACAACTCCCTCCCCCCAACACATAAGTACAATAATGGGCAAAATAACTATAATCCAGATGTGGATAATAGCGCATTTGCCCATTAAAAATGAAACATCCAGCATAAAGTAAATTTAAGTTGTACTTACCCCGCCAAGGTGAAGGCCATCCTCGTCTTCCTCCCCATCCTCCGTAGGCAGCAACATTACAATAAAAAAAGTAACTACTGACCACTAATCACTTTAGCGGTTAGTAACTGCTATAGTAATTAAGGGGTTAACCCGCCTCCCCGCTACCCACCCGGGACGCCCAACCACCCTCCTTGGGGCAACAACCCCCACTCCCAACCCTGCTACCCGCTACCAAACTCGCTACTCGCTACCAAAATATGCCACTTTAGCAATGAATGGGCAATCTTCCAATAAAAAACCAAGCACCAAATAAAATACATTACATTTCATTCAAAATTTAAAAAAAAAATTCCAATAAACAATTGATTGGAACAGTGGTACACCTTGCCCATATAATATGAGCATCATTTGTCACTATGGCAATGAAGGGGAAAGCAAAAAAAAACAACAGGCACAAAATTAAACACATGACATTTAAATAAAACAAGCATTTCACAATAAAGCTAGTGATTGTGACTGTGGTAAACCACGCCCACAATATATGAGCATGGATTGCCACACTGACAATGATTGGGCAACATAAAAAAAATCACAAAATACAATACATAACAATTAAATAAAAACAAGCCCTAAAAATACAAAACAATTAAATAAAAACAAGAACCAAAAATACAAACAAGCATTTGCCAAAAAATGCATTGCTTGTCACTGTGTTTATCTATAACCCAAAGTGGCATATATAAACACATTGGCTGTCAATGGGCAACCTAAAAAAATACACAATTAAATAAAATACAATCAATGTTTTTCTTACCATTGATGTCTTCAACCCCACCATACACGAGCACCAATTCTCGACCCTGGACGCAATGATGCTCACCAGCCGATGTGAAGAAATCCGTGATCAAATCTTGATTGAAGAGACGTCTCTCCGGTGAGTTCTTCATTCTTTTCTTCTTTTCTGCTTTCTTTTCTTCTGTCTTTTTTACTTGTAATCCAATGGGGCTGATGTTGTCCCGTCGGCTTCTTAAGCTGAAATGAGAAGGGACAGGCTTTATATAGGGCCTGTGACATCACATTTGAGTGTCATGGTATGCCCCCAAGCCAATTTGATTGGCTGCCATCACATGGTACTACAATCAATCGGATTATGAGATATACCATGTGAGGCATCACATGGTACACCTCCAATTCTATTGGTTGAAGTACCATGTGACAGCTTACATTTTTTTTTAAAAGATGTGACATCATCTTAAAGGGATGATGTCACATCCTTTTTAAAAAAAAATGGCTGCCATCGCATGGTACTTCAACCAATCAGATTGGGGGTGTGCCATGTGGTATATCTCACAATCCGATTGGTTAAAGTACAATGTGATGGCAGCCATTTCTTTTTCAACGATCTGACATCAACCCTTTATATAAATATATATCCCGTCTCATTTGAAGCCAAGAAGACGACGTGACAACATCGGCCCCATTGGATTGGATTACAAATTAAGAAGAAAAGAAAGAAAAAGAACTTACCGGCTGTTGAGGAGCATTGTGTCAAGAGATTACTGCTTTTGCTGCTGGACTCGGAATCGGAGGGTGAAGACGTCAAAAGTACTGTAAGGAAAACATTGATTGTATTTTTTTTCTTTGCATATTTTTTTTAGGTTGCCCATTGACTGCAAATGTGTTTATCTATGCCCCTTTCGGGCTAAAGATAAACACAGTGACAAGCAATGCATTTTTTGGCAAATGCTTATTTTTATTTCATTGTTATGTATTTTTGGTGTTTGTTTTATTTAATTCTTGTGTATTTTTGGTTCTTGGTTTATTTAAGTGTTGTGTATTTTTTTTAGGTTGCCCATTGACTGTCATAGTGGCAAATCATGCCCATATTATATGGGCATGGTGTACCACTTTGCCAATCAATGGGTAAATGGTGGGGGAAGTTGCCCCGGGGAGGGTGGTTAGGCATCCCGGGTGGTTAGCAATGGACCGGGTTAACCCCAGAATTACTATAGAGGTTACTAACCGCTAAGGTGATTAAGGGGTTAGTGGTCATTAGTTTGTTTGTTATTGTTATGTTGCTGCTATGGAGGCACGGAGGCACGGAGGAAGACGAGGGTGACCTTCATCCTGGCAGGGGTAAGTGCAACTAATTTACTTTATGTTGGCTGGATAATGTTTTATTTTTAATGGGCAAATTAGCTATTATAAAACATACTGGACACCTAACAAGCTCCTATTAAACCCCCAAAATACCCACAACATATATATAAGCATATGAGTGTCAGAGGAGGGCTACTGAGCATAGCAATATATATTTAAAACCAGAGACATAAAACAAAACACAGACAAAGCTCAGTTTTAGCACATCCATTGAGACTCATACACGGTACAGTGCCTAAATATATATGCATAAATATCTAATAAGTAAATGGTCTTTTAGTTTGACATTTTTGGCCAAAATTGTTGTAAGCCCCTGAGCCAACGGCACGGCAGACCACATATCAGGGGTCCCTAACGCTAATATAAATTCTTATTTTTTCAAGCCTGCATTGTACCTTCAGCGCTTAAGGAGACGGCTCTGACAGAGAGACGGAAATAATGCTGCAGGACCGGGACAGGGGATGGATGCGCAGGTCATCTTACAGGTGGTAGTAACAGTGTATCTTCTACCAGCAATGACCCATCAAGTGAGGATTAACGCTACAGGGGTCACATTCAAAAGCATGGAGTGCAGCAGCGTACTATTCGGGCCACAAAACTTGCTGTTCTTGGGGCTGAGATCAGCCCGGTTTTCCACATTTTTTTCGCGGCCACAAGAACAGTCAGTCTTCTAATATCTGTACATTGCTTTTTTCCAGAAGTCCAGAAGACCTTCAACAAAAAAATTGGAGAACTGACAAGTAAGTAAGTGGTGGGCCTCCATTAAATCTCAGCAAGACCAAAGTGATGTTCAACAAATGACTCAAGTCTCCCAAGTCAAAATAAATGGAATAGAACGAAAGAAAGTCAAAGGGGCCTAAACCTAAACTCGATAACTAACTCACGGATTTTGAGCTGTTCCTGATGTGTGGCAAGGTTGCTATTCAGAAAGCTCTGATGACCTGTCAAATTCGACGGGAAGTGTGTCTCCCCGAGCGGGATAGCGTTCCTGCTCAAACACTCCGAAATCGCATTGTTATAAAATCACCCATATTCTATTACCTCTGATGAGATCATCGAGGCACTCAGCTAGCGAGCTCCTTGCAATTCTATCTCGCCACCCCAAGGGTGGAGAGATGGGATTTTGCAAGTAGGACTTAGACAAAAACAAAGATTTTTATTGCATCGGATTGAAACTAGGAGTCTCCGGAGCTGACCCGCATTAATATCAGCTCCGGAGACCCCTTGCTCCATCCTATGTAATAGAAATACATGTCCAAGCAGCATCATTACCTAGCGGCTAACCGCTAAGGTAATGAAGGGGTTAAACACTAGTGCCCGGTTTATTGGGGGTAGCGGGGGGGGGGGGGAGATTGGGTGGTATTTGGCCCATGGTGGGTTTTTTGCCTACGGAAGGGTAGCGGGAGCAGTTAACTCTTTCATTACCTTAGGGTTACTACCCTACATTAAAACGCAATACTAGCCAATACACCCATTGATTGCAGTGTGGTTATCTATGCCCTCATAGAGAGCAAATATAACCCCAATGGCAATGAATGATTCACCCCAACAATCCGCCCCCCCTCCCCCCACATACACGTCAGTAATGGACAAATTTATTTTATCCAGTCTGGATATGCTAATTTGAACCACCGAGCATAAACAAAACAACAGACAAAGCTCAGTTTTAGCCCATCATTGAGACTCATCACGGGTACCAGTGCCTATATATTATGCATAAATATCTGTAAATGGTCTTTTAGTTTGCACTTTTTGGCCCCAAATTGTTGTACGCCCTGAGCCCACGGGACGGCAGACCACCTATCAGGGGTCCTCACGCTAATATAAATTCTTAATAACCTGTGTAATAACAGGAAGAATGATTTTTAGTATTGCATCTCTAGTAGCACTCCTCTGACACTCATGCTTATATATATGTTGTGGGTAATTGGGGGGTTTAATAGGAGCTTGTTAGGTGTTCCAGTTTGTTACATTGTTGTCAGCTAGTCATGGCTGATTGGAGGTTGGCAACCTCCTATTTAATTAAGCTCACCCCTCCCACTATTTAAATGGTTATGGGGTTATGGGGTCACTCCATAGCATCTTCCACTCAGGGGGAACTTGCCTGCTTGCCTGCTTTGCAGTTGGCTGTGACACTCTAATACAGAGTGCTTTTCCTGTAATGTACAGGTTAATAAAAGCTTCAGTCAGACTTAGAACTTTGCTACTAATATTGACGATTTACTATAACATTTCTCCTGTTATTACACAGGTTATCCTCCACCCCCCACACCCGCCCCCCTTGCTGTTTAAACCCCGCTCTAACCGGCCCCCAACCCACAAGGCCTGAAAATCAAAAGCCAAATATGAAACCAAATTGTAAAAACAAATGAAAAAGAAATGAATAAAAATAAATAAAATAAACAAAAACAGAATCATATAAAAAACTCGAAAAAAAATAACCCCCCCCCCCCTCCTCCCCCCCCTCCCCCCCCCCCTTCGCTCCCCCCCCCCCCCCCCCCCTCCCCCCCCTACCCCCCTCCCCCTCCACCCCCCACCCTCCCCCTGTCCCCCCCCAATCCCCCCCCCACCTCCCCTCCTCCTGCCCTTCCCCCTCCCCCTCCAGGCCCCTCCCCGCCCTCCCCCCCCCCCCGCCACGTTCGCCCCCCCCCCCCCACTCATCCCCAACTCGCCCCCCGCCCCCACCTCCCCTACCCACCCCACTTTCCCACCCCGGCCTACTCCTGCGCCCTCTGCACTCCACCCGCAGCCCCTCCTTTTCTGTACCCCCCCAAAGAATGTATAAAAATGGTATACAGCTCCTTCTCGTGCTGGCATAAACCTGTAAGTATGTAGGGTTGCCAGCAACAATCATGGAGTTTGTCCTCACACTCCTGGTCAGTGTTCATATGTAACAAGAGTGACAACATGCTCTGTGTCCACGTTAGTGACACAGAGGGCGTGCTTTTCTCATCTATATAAGACCCTGCCTGCCTAAAGTTGTGTGTTCAGTCTGTGTTCTGAACTGTTCTGTCAGTCTGTTCATGAGAGTCATGTGGGTGTCTGCCAACACTGTTGCAGTGTCAGAGAGGATGAGCCAGACAGTGCATGTCCTGGATTGCACGAGCTGTGAGGTTGTGCCCGCTGAAGTGGCAGAGAGACAAGCTGCTTACCCACTGTATCCAGGACCTGGTACAGATGGTGCTCTCCCTTAGGGGGAGATGTGGACAACTATTTTAATTAGGATAGAGGAACCTTCTGAAGGGGGGTACCTCACCAAATGAGCCACTGAGCACACCGCGATGAGGCAGTCTGCCTATCAGATGACAATAATGATGCCCTTGTCACTCATCCCTTCTGTGTGAGTGTGAGTCATTCTGCAGAAGGAGTACCACAGAGGAGTTCCCTCAGATACACCCCCAGCGCCGCAGATCCTGATGGGGTGAGGCGCGGATCGTATGGAGTAGACTCAAGTACCACTACCTCTCAGATTCCTTGTCTGCTGATATCCCCATACCAACCTAGCGGGAGACTCAGGAGTCCTGTAAGCCACAGGTGCACCACATATCACACATCCACGTAATTGGGGGGTTTTCTACATATGGCTCAGGATCAGAAGGGCCCAGGAAAACCCCGTTGCACACTTAGTGATTTAAATTATTTAAGAAGTGTTGAGACGCATACATTGATATCATAAGAATATTATTGAGAATGCCACATCAAACAATTAGATTACACGAAAGATGCAAGTAAGATCAGGATCAGCAAGGGAGTGCCGACAGGAGACACCATGTCACCAAAGCTTTTCACAGCAACATTTGAAAGATTTTTAGCAGACATATAATTGAGAAGAAAAATAAATCAAAATCAAGGTGAATACTTGTCACCTACTGAACAATGTGGCAAAAATAATGTCATCTTGCAAAAGTCGAAAAAGATCTCTAGCAACAAATCAAAAGTGTCTTCCATAGGCTTCTCAGCAACACCAAAGTATGTTCAACAAATGTGTCCACTCTGCAAAAATCGAAATAATATGAAGAATAGCAGTTGAAGACATCCACATTGACTGGTAGGTAACCAATGAGGGGAACCTTTTGAATTAAACCAATAGGAGAATGAAGATGGGATGGAGCGCATTTGGAGTAAACGAATCAATCTTTGAAGGGTACCCTCCACTTGGACTTGCCAACCAGTGTATTCCACAGCTTGAGGCTTGGCAAAATGTTTCACAATATTTGATTTCAGGTGAAAAACACTTAAAATATTTGAAATACAGTGTGATAGTTTCTCACGGCTCTGCTTACCATGCCAATAGAAAAATAATATCCTTTAGACTTTGCCATAGAAAGGGTAGTAAAAGAACTATGGGGCAGGATGAGAGGGAAGAGAGGGTGAATGACAGAAACAGGTGACAGAGAGAGGAACGAGAACAAACAAAGGTGTTAAAAGAAGAGCAGAAGGAGGAGCTAAAACCAATGAGTACATTGCAAAGAAAAATAATATACCAGTGGGTAAAGCATAAGTTGAGAATAGGAGTGTGAGTGCAAATACAGGGAATAAAAAAAAGGAGATGCCTTATTTTTACATGCTTACGGTATGGTGGAAATTCTTTCCAAAAAAACCATTCTCCCAGCATTATCTGTTGAAAGAGTTCTGATGCAAGAATCCAAGCATTCTTGGACTAATATCTCACATAAGCATTAATACATACACCACAGTAATGTATAAATCATGTACAGTAATGGTGTACTATATGTTTATTACCAGTCAGAGCTTTACAAGACATTATATTAAACACTTGATAATTGCATTTATTTACAGATACCATTTTTTGTTGGCCTGAAATGTCTTATTTTTTTTTAACAAGAACCGACAGGGATTTAAAATCCCGTAATATCCCACAAGATAAAGAACATATATACAATAAAACAAAAAATAGGTAGCGCTGTTATATTATAACAATGTAAAAAAAAAAAAAAACATTTTTTTGTTTGTTTTTTTCTCTTTTTAGTCAGGATACACACCGTTGCATTTGGCTTCTCAATCTGGCCATGAAAATTTTGGTCGCGGCTTCTACTGAACTATCCTGTGTGCAGGCAATTCTCCAACCAATCTACAGGTAATTATATGTAAAGTCCTTGCAGTAATAACAATTAAAATCCACTATTACTATTGAATCGTGAATTGTAATTTTTTTTACTTTATGTCACTTAAAACAATAATCCTTGTACCGACAAAAAGACAATATGGTTGCTGCTATTGTGATGTGTTTCTCTCTCATTGGGCAGAAAAGGGGTGAACATTGAGAACGCACATCTGTTGATGCATGAAGATGATAATGGATCAACTAATAAAAGCTTACAATATACACAAATGTTGGCTTCTGTCATTGTTTTAGAAAAACTAAATGTCCCTGTATTGTGACCGATTATTGAATCAATAGACCAACCCAAAATTACCACTGGTGCACATTCAGAAATTTGTTGGGCACCTGAAGTCCTTCTCACATAATGACATGACATTTACTAACCCCAATGCTTACAAATTACATTTAAAATAGATTAAATTATTACTGTCAACAAACACCCACAGGACTAAGGGTGTTTTAATAATAAGAGAAAGTATGCTAATCGTTCATATCATAGACTATCAAGAGAAATATACTGCTATAAGAAAAGATTTTAGATCATGTTATATCAGAAGTGTGTACAATACGTACACATATTAACAATAGAAAAAAGATCGCACAACCACACTCAGTGTAGTACAGTATCTAAAAATTATATTGGTGATGAAAAAAGGTTAGTAATGCACCCCAAATTGTGGTCCAAATTGTTAGGCAAAAACTCCTACCTTCCCTGATGACGTGGTCTGAGGTATCGCCACGAAATGCGTAGGAGTTATTTGCCTCATCAATTCATTGTGTTAATCAGACCCCAAATTTGGGTAACGATGTCCGTTTATAGTGTGAGTATCACTGAGGTGTACTGGCGCCGCATCAGCTGTGAACAACAGCGTCTGACTTCGGTACAAGTGAGGAAGTTCCCCCGATGGTCGTCATGGCCGTACACCCACACGGAGCAGCCCATTCAGACACTACCTGCAGATTGGTGTAACTCTGAATACACGCGACAGTCTGAGTGTCTGTCAAAAACATGCTTTTATATTTCATTTTTGCACGTGCATTACTTACCTTTTTTTTTAAATCGCCAATATAATTTTTTATATACTACACTATGGGGCCTGGCTATAAACTTCAATATCTAACCATCAAGCATTTTGAGCATTTCCCAAAAATTTGGGCAACGTTGCTATTCCGTAAGCTTTGATAACATGTCCACTCTTCGGAAATACTTCTCGCTGAGAGGTCTCGCTCCTGCTCAAACACACAGCAGGAGCTGATAACAGCTCCAACTCGCATTTTTTATAAAATCACCCTATCTTGAGATCATCGAGGCTCTCACCAAGCGAGCTACTCTTAGATCTCATGTCGCCCACCCCAAGGGTGGCGGGATGGATTTGCGGTAGGACTTAGAAGAAAATTTTATTTTTACTGCAGCATTGGAAGCCAGAGTCTCCAGAGCTGCCCCGCATAAGATCAGCTCCGGAGACCCCCGGCTTTCATCCTATGTAGTAAAAATAAATTTACACGCAGCTTCCAACACCAGTGCCCGGTTTATTGGGGATAGCGGGGTGGGCCAAGGTGGTATTGGCCCATGTGGGTGGGTTAGTTTACTACTGCTAAGGTAAATGAAGGGGTTAACCACTCCTGCTACCCACCCGTGTATGCATATCACCCACCATGGGCCAAGGACACCTTCACCCACACGCTAACCTGTAAGGGTTCCAGTCCAGGCTTTGGCTGGAACCTCCCTTACCTGGCTGCTGTGGACATCTTGGTTGCTGTCACCTCCTCCTGAACTTTTTGTTGGCTGCACCTGTTCCGGCTTAAATAACAGCCAGTGACTTCCACCCCCTGCCTGAGCATTTTATGCTGTTCCTGAACCTTTCTTGTTCCCGAGCCTTTCCTGTGGCTTGAATATCCCTGTACTAACCTGTTCCTGTGGCTTGCCTGTTCCTAAGTCTAGCCTTTCCCTGTTCCCAAGCCTCCCTGGTTTCTTTAATATCCCTGAGACTAGCCTGTTCTGGGCTTGCCTGTTCATGAGTCTACCTGTTCCCGTTGATTCCTGTTACCTGTTTGGATTCCTCTGTGCTACCCAGACCGTGACCCGATCTCGCGGCTTTCTGCCTGCCCTGACCTTTTGCCTGTTGCTCTGACTTTGCAACCACTGCCACCAGCCCTGGTCTCCTGCCTGCTTACCAACTATGGATACACTGACGGACTCTTTCCGGGGCTCTAGTCGGTTATTCTGCATCCCTACCGCTACGTAGCCCTGGCGGGTCTGCTTCCTGATCGGAGATGAGCACCGTCATATACCACCAATAAGATTTAAAAAATAGTATATTCAACCAGTAAGTACAGACAGCACCACACTAAGAAAGTCTGTGTACAATAACGGGGCAGATGGGAACAGAGAGGACCCTCGTTCCTCTCAAATATCAAATAGAACATAAATGTTCCCAGCAACACATTGTGCTGGGAACATTATGTTTCAATTTGATAGTACAACATTCACCATACTATCCAATACAACCCATTGCTTGCCAGTGGGGTTACCTAGCCCTCAATGGGAGCATAGTTTAACAACAATGCATATGGGTACCCCCCGTCCACCCTCAACAACTCCCTCCCCCCAACACATAAGTACAATAATGGGCAAATAACTATAATCACAATGTGGATAATACCATTTGCCCATTAAAAATGAAACATCCAGCATAAAGTAAATTTAAGTTGTACTTACACCCCCCAAGGTGAGGCATCCTCGTTCTTCCTCCCCATCCTCCGTAGCGCAAACATTACAATAAAAAAGTAACTACTGACCACTAATCACTTTAGCGTTTAGTAAACTGCTATAGTAATTAGGGTTAACCCGCCTCCCCGCTACCCACCCGGACGCCCAACCACCCTCCTTGGGGCAACACAACCCCCACCCAACCCTGCTAAACCCGCTACAAAACTCGCTACTCCTCGCAACAAATATGCCACTTTAGCAATGAATGGGCAATCTTCCATAAAAAAAAAACCAAGCACCCAAATAAATACATTACATTTCATTCAAAATTTAAAAAAAAAATTCCTAAACAATTGATGGGACAGTGGTACACCTTGCCCATATAATATGACATCATTTGTCACTATGGCAATGAGGGGAAAGCAAAAAAAACACACAGGCCACAAATTAAACACATGACATTTAAATAAAACAAGCATTTCACAATAAAGCTAGTGATTGTGACTGTGGTAAACCACACGCCCACAATATTGAGCATGGATTGCCACACTGACAATGATTGGAAACATAAAAAAATCACAAAATACAATACATAACAAATTAAATAAAACAACCCTAAAAATAACAAACAATTAATAAAAACAAGACAAAAATACAAACAAGCATTTGCCAAAATGCATTGCTTGTCACTGTTTTATCTATAACCCAAAGTGGCATATATAAACACATTGGCTGTCATGGGCAACCTAAAAAAATACACAATTAAAAAATACCATCAATGTTTTTCTTACCATTGATGTCTTCAACCCCACCCATACACGAGCACCAATTCTCGACCCTGGACGCAATGATTGCTCACCAGCCATGTGAAGAAATCCGTGATCAAATCTTGATATGAAAGACGTCTCTCCGGTGAGTTCTCATTCTTTTCTTCTTTTCTTCTTTCTGCTTTCTTTTCTTCTGTCTTTTTTACTTGTAATCCAATGGGCTGATGTTGTCCCGTCGGCTTCTTAAGCTGAAATGAGAAGGGACAGGCTTTATATAGGGCCTGTGACATCACATTTGAGTTGTCATGGTATGCCCCCAAGCCAATTTGATTGGCTGCCATCACATGGTACTAACAATCAATCGGATTATGAATATAACATGTAGGCATCACATGGTACACCTCCCAATTCTATTGGTTGAAGTACCATGTGACAGCTTACATCATTTTTTTTTAAAAGATGTGACTCATCTTAAAGGGATGTATTCACATCCTTTTTAAAAAAAATGGCTGCCATCGCATGGTACTTCAACCATAAGATGGGGGTGTGCCATGTGGTTATCTCACAATCCGATTGGTTAAAGTACAATGTGATGGCATCCATTTTCTTTTTCAACGATCTGACATCAACCCTTTATATAAATATATATATCCCGTCTCATTTAAGCCAGAAGACGACGTGACAACATCGGCCCCATTGGTTGGATTACAAATTAAAAAAAAGAAGAAAAAGAACTTACCGGCTGTTGAGGAGCATTGTGTCAAGAGATTACTGCTTTTGCTGCTGGACTCGGAATCGGAGGTGAAGACGTCAAAGTACTGTAAGGAAAACATTGATTGTTTTTTTTTCTTTGCTATTTTTTTTAGGTTGCCCATTGACTGCAAATGTGTTTTACTATGCCCCTTTCGGGCTAAAGATAAACACAGTGACAAGCAATGCATTTTTGGCAAATGCTTATTTTTATTTCATTGTTATGTATTTTGGTGTTTTTTTTATTTAATTCTTGTTATTTTTGGTTCTTGGTTTATTTAGGTGTTGTGTATTTTTTTTAGGTTGCCCATTGACTGTCATAGTGGCAAATCATGCCCATATTATATGGGCATGTGTACCACTTGGCCAATCAATGGGTAAATGGTGGGGAAGTTGCCCCGGGGAGGGTGGTTAGGCATCCCGGGTGGTTAGCAATGGACCGGGTTAACCCCAGAATTACTATAGAGGTTACTAAACCGCTAAGGTGATTAGGGGTTAGTGGTCATTTTTGTTTGTTATTGTTTATGTTGCGCTATGGAGGCACGGAGGCACGAGGAAGACAGGGTGACCTTCATCCTGGCAGGGGTAAGTGCAACTAATTACTTTATGTTGGCTGGATAATGTTTTATTTTTAATGGGCAAATTAGCATTAAAAACATACTGGACACCTACAAGCTCCTATTAAACCCCAAAATACCCACAACATATATATAAGCATATGAGTGTCAGAGGGGCTACGAGCATAGCAATATATATTTAAAACCAGAGACATAAAACAAAACACAGACAAAGCTCAGTTTAGCACATCCATTGAGCCTCATACACGGTACAGTGCCTAATATATATGCATAAATATCTATAAGTAAATGGTCTTTTAGTTTGACATTTTTGGCCAAAATTGTTGTAAGCCCCGAGCCAACGGCACGGCAGACCACATATCAGGGGTCCCTAACGCTAATATAAATTCTTAAAACCTGTGTATACAGGAAGAATGATTTATATAATCTGTCATATTAGTAGCAAAGTTCTAAGAAGTCTGACTGAAGCTTTTATTAACCTGTCCATTACCAGGAAAAGCATCTCTGTATTAGAGATGTCACAGCCAACTGCAAGCAGGCAAGCAGGCAAGTTCCCCTGATTGGAAGATGCTATGAGTGAGCCCATAACCCCATAACCATTTAAAATGTGGAGGGGTGAGCTTAAATTAAGTAGGGAGGTTGCCAACCTCAATCAGCCATGACTAGCTGACAACAATTGTAAAACATACTGGACACCCTAACAGCTCCTATTAAACCCCCAAAATACCCACAACATATTATAAGCATATGATGTCAGGGAGTGCTACTGAGAGATGGCAATCCTATAAATCATTCTTCCTGTTATTACACAGTTATTAAGACTAAGAATTTATATTAGCGTTAGGGACCCCTGATATGTGGTCTGCCGTCCCGTTGGCTCAGGGGCTTACAACAATTTTGGCCAAAAATGTCAAACTAAAAGACCATTTACTTATTAGATATTTATGCATATATATTTAGGCACTGTACCGTGTATGAGTCTCAATGGATGTGCTAAAACTGAGCTTTGTCTGTGTTTTGTTTTATGTCTCTGGTTTCAAATTAGCTATTATCCAGATCTGGATAAAAGTAATGTTGTCCATTACTGTACTGTATGTGTTGGGGGAGGGGGGGCGGATTGTTGGGGTGAATCATTCATTGCCATTGGGGTTATATTTGCTCTCATTGAGGGCATAGATAACCACACTGGCAATCAATGGGTGTATTGGCTAGTATTGCGTTTTAATGTAGGGTAGTAACCGCTAAGGTAATGAAAGAGTTAACTGCTCCCGCTACCCTTCCGGTAGGCATAAAAACCCACCATGGGCCAAATACCACCTTCAATCTCCCCCCCCCCCCCCGCTACCC
The DNA here is from genome assembly GCA_036426205.1 of Ascaphus truei. Lineage (NCBI taxonomy): Eukaryota > Metazoa > Chordata > Amphibia > Anura > Ascaphidae > Ascaphus > Ascaphus truei. The sequence goes on from CM071568.1 coordinate 9,030,263, forward strand.
CCAATAAACCGGGCACTAGTGTTTAACCCCTTCATTACCTTAGCGGTTAGCCGCTAAGGTAATGATGCTGCCTGGACATGTATTTCTATTACATAGGATGGAAGCAAGGGGTCTCCGGAGCTGATATTAATGCGGGTCAGCTCCGGAGACTCCTAGTTTCAATCCGATGCAATAAAAATCTTTGTTTTTGTCTAAGTCCTACTTGCAAATCCCATCTCTCCACCCTTGGGGTGGCGAGATGAAATTTGCAAGGAGCTCGCTAGCTGAGTGCCTCGATGATCTCATCAGAGGTAATAGAATATGGTGATTTTATAACAAATGCGATTTCGGAGTGTTTGAGCAGGAACGCTACCGCTCGGGGAGACACACTTCCCGTACGAATTTGACAGGTCATCAGAGCTTTCTGAATAGCAACCTTGCCACATCATTCAGGAACAGCTCAAAATCCTCGATGAGTTAGTTATCGAAGTTTATAGTTTTAGGCCCCTTTGACTTCTTTTCGTTCTATTCCATTTATTTTGATCTTTGGAGACTTGAGTCATTTGTTGAACATCACTTTGGTCTTGCTGAGATTTAAATGGAGGCCCACCTACTTACTTACTTTGTCAAGTTCTCCAATTTTTTTGTTGAAGGTCTTCTGGACTTCTGGAAAAAAGAACAATGTACAGATATTAGAAGACTTACTGTTCTTGTGGCCGCGGAAAAAAAATGTGGAAAACCGGGGCCTGATCTCAGCCCCAAGAACAGCAAGTTTTGTGGCCCGGAAGTAGTAACGCTGCTGCACTCCATGCTTTTGAATGTGACCCCTGTAGCGTTAATCCTTCACTTGATGGGTCATCTGCTGGGAGAGAATACTGTTACTCACCTGTAAGATGACCTGCGCATCCATCCCTGTCCCGGTCTGCAGCAGTATTTCCGTCTCTCTGTCTAGAGCCGTCTCCTTACAGCGCTGAAGGTACAATGCAGGGCTTGAAACCCCCGGGCTGACGTAGATGCCCTTATATGGGTCTCTACATCACGAGGGGGAGGCTATTGGACTATATTTGGTTATTTACATCACCAAGGGGGCTGGTCAGTTACACGTCCTGTATAGCCCCTTGATAATGTAGAAATCCAAATATGTTCATATAGCCTCCCCCTCATGATGTATAGACCCATATAAGGGCATCTAGGTATCCAGGGGTTTCCCAGCCCTGCATCTTACCTTCAGCACCGCGTGTAGATAGCTCCAAACGGAGACAGCTGCAGGCAGTGACAAGGACGGCTGCACAGCTCATCTAAATGGTGAGTACTGGTATTCTCTCCCAGCAGATGGCCCAAAATAATGAACGCTACATGGTCCCCTTCAAAGGCATGGAATCCCAGCAGAATTAATGCTCCTTGCCAGTTGACTTTTCTCAGCTCCACGAGAGCTGCAGCTGCATCCGAACACAATTGCGGCACCGTGAACAGCAAGTCTTGCTACATCTGTAATCTACAAATCATAAGTGACTCAAATATTCACTGTTGACTTTGATTCCTTTTTATTCCCAATCCAATGTCTTGAACAAATCTTCAGATGGTTGTGTAAAAAGCTTTGGTGACGTGGTGTCCTCCCTTGCTGATTATATATATATTTTTGCATTCTATTATTTATTGATTTATCTTTGATGCCTATATGGAAAAGTATATAACCTTCCTCTATTTTAAGCATTTCAGCAGCTCTATAAAAGGTTACCAAATGTCACCTGACATTCCACTAATGTCCAAAAGACCACATGCTGTCTTAGTCCACAGTGACATTTTGCTGAATGTCACTGAGGCAGTCCAGGGGTTAACTATAAACATTGTTATTGTTGACTATTGTATTGAATACAATAACACAAGTAAACAACAATACAAATGTGTATTTAAAAAATGAGTTGACTTTTTGCAATTACACCCAATCCACATGAATTGCTAATATGCTGTATTTATTTTTTTGCGACTAATACCGTTCCACCAGTGTGATTTATGTGACATAGGAATGATACAGAAGTTGCATTTGATGTGATAATTCACACACAGTGGGACCTCATTCAACGCACTGTACTAATTTTACACTCCATGTGAGACTTATCTATACACAGATGGTCTACATACAAAACAAGCTTCTTCATCCACAGTTGTCCTTTACACAGTACTCACTGTCTCTCCCTAAGTTTGGAGAGAGATTATAAAGGGCACTGTGTGTGGCTACAGTAATTGTTTTTATGTTGGTTGTGATACTTTTTAAGGGATCAACATTCCTTAGAGATGAAATTATTACAGGGTCGAGAGCTAACAAAAACTCACAAGTTTGTTCTTCAAGTGGGCTTATTAATCATGTCAGAGCTGGGAAAACACCGTCAATGTTAGATTTATTTTTTCACGCTTTTTCAAAGCTAATTCAACTCATACTGTATGTAAGATGTAGTAACTCCCCTGTGTAAAGTGCTGAAGAAATGTAGACCATTGAGGTTTTCAATAATTGTATACAGTACATTCTTTTGGCGCAATGTATCTTTTTATTACTGAAAAATGGAGCATATTGTAGTGTTATTGTTCAGCATATTGGTTCTTGTCACCAAAGAGACTATTTCAGCGGTGCGCAAACTGGGGTGTAAAGGGGCCCCGCATGCTTCCTGAAGGCACTTAATATAAGGGCCGGGGGAGCGGCGAAGGCCTCTGTAAACCTCACTTACCTTGGCGGCTTCTTAGACGTGTCGCTGTGGCAACGCGCCGCCAGGTCATGTGATGTCACGTTGCTATGACAATGTGACGTCATGACACCGGAGCCGTGGTAAGGGCGTGGAGAGAGAGGGGGCCACAGGGAAAAAAGTTCGCACCCCCTGGACTACTTCATGCATAAGCAATATCCATATTTCCCAAATTACAGTCAAATAAAGGGAATTCAAGAACAACATCATTATAAGCAATATCCATATATAAATCCCAAATTACAGTCAAATAAAGGGAATTCAAGAACAACATCATTATATAGAAAAATAATAGCATCTAATGAAGTTTTTAGTGTAGTCACGTACTAATTGAGGTAGAAGCTCAGCCAGGTAAGTAAATATATTTACAACCAAACAATTAACCTAATGTCATTTTTATTTTGCAGGTTACGTTTGTATTAACAGCTGAATTTCCTCCACAGGGTTCTACTCCGCTACACCTTGCAGCACAGAATGGCCACACAGCCGTTGTTGGCCTTCTGCTAAGTAAATCAACATCCCAACTGCATTTGAAAGACAAACGAGGAAGATCCTGCCTCCACCTGGCTGCGGCCAACGGCCACATTGAAATGATGAGAGCACTCATTGGACAAGGAGCCGAAATCAATGTGACTGATAAGGTGCAGTACTGTTATTACCTCCATGAAATCATTTTGAAATCAACTGACCGCAGAAGGGAGTGGGACTTTAAAGTGGGCGAGCATTAGAAGGGCAAGGGTTGGACACATATGATCACTGTTCATTAGAAAGATGGCGGACTGGACAAAGGAGACAGGGCATTCCGCCATTCTGCTATTGCTCATTAGTATAGAGGGTGAGTGTGTTGGGGGTGGGTGGTGGTAGGTGACATGGGTGAAGGGGGTAGTTTCCCCAGGGAGGGTGGTTAGACCTCCCGGGCTGTGGCGGTAGGGGTTAACCCCATGGTTACCTTATCAGTGCTTTACTAGCCACCAAAATGGCCAAGAGGGTAGGTAGTGTATTTTAATTTTGATATAAACACCTTTTGTAGCTTTTTGTGGTCAGCAAGTCATGAAACCCCATGACTATTTGACCACTCGGGCTACAAAGAAGTTAACATTTATTGCTATGTCTTAGAAGTAATAATTTATCACCTATGTTATGCTAGTTTAGCTTATCTTGCCTGTGTATATAATGGCCAATATATTGGCCACTATATTCTGTACATAGGAAATATAGAGCTAACGTCAGCCTGGATTAGGTGATAAAAAATGGTGTCTCCGTTAATACCAAAAAATGCAGTATTAGGCCTATTTTTTATCGGATCAGATAAAAAGTTTGTTATTTTTAGCGGTGCAATATTGATGTATTGCACTATAAAAATAACACTTGTTGGGGTGGGAAAACCGCATTTTTTGGTTACCGCCGCTTGATGTACTGTATCCAGGCCTTAGGATCAAAATGTAAAAGTTCACAGATAAATTCCAATCTATTTCGTAGGAGCACAGGATTTCTGTATTTTTTCCCCTTATCTCCGATATGCTCTATTTAATCAATATTCTCCTTTATGCAGAACGGGGGTTGTCCTTTGCACTTTGCTGCCAAATCTGGTTTCCTAGATACTGTCCGATTTCTGGTTGAATGTGGTGCCAATCCAACCCTTGAGTGCAAAGATGGAAAGACCCCTATCCAGTATGCAGCGACTGACAACCACCAAGAAGTTGTGAGCTTTTTGTTGAAAAGGAACAACAACACCTTGAAGCTTACTGAGGACCGAAATGTAATATAGGCCATTCCTCTTCGGGGATATAATAGGATAAGTGCACAGATTACATATTAATGGCAAGATAATGAAGTCAATCATTTTAAACTATTCAATATGCTTGCAGTGCCAACAGAATGTACAGTATGTTGAGTTCTAGCATATTGAGTTTGTATAGCAGGGGTATCCAACACCAGTCCTTAAGAGCTATGGTACCACTTGTCAGTAGCTGTTGAGGACTGTAGTTGGCTACTACTGGTGTACAGTATAGTAGCATGTAATCCACTTAAAAAACTTCCAGTTACAGTTGAATCTGGCATAAAGATATTTCTGGCAACTAAGCTAAATGGCAGTACTGTCGAAATCCATTTATCAGACCGCAATGTTGTTTTCCCACCGGAATATGTTATTTTCACATATTAAGGATTTTGTGAGACTAACTCTATCTGTACAGGTGCCTCATTTATTAGGAGCATTGTGAATGTTTAAAGTACAGTATATTTTCCTGTATGTATGTATGTATATCTTTATTTATATAGCGCCATTAATAAACATAGCGCTTCACAGCAGTAATACACGTGATAATCATATAAATAACAAATAACACATGGAAGAAGTGCTTTAGACATAAAAGTTACACTTAGGAAAAAGAGCCTTGTCCCGAAGAGCTTACAATCTAATTGGTAGATAGGAAGAACGTACGGAGACAGTAGGAGGGCGTTCTGGTAAGTGTGTCTGCAATGGGCCAAGGTTTATGTACTGTATGAGGTGTATAGTATCAGCCACAGAGCTACTCGTATGCTTCGATAAGGAGGTGTGTTTTAAGATGGGTCTTAAAGGTGGATTGAGAGGGTGCTAGTCTGATATTGAGGAGATGGGAATTCCAGAGGTGTGGGGCATTCAGTGAGAAAGGTTTAAGGTGGGAGAGGGCTTTAGATTCAAAAGGGGTAGAGAGAAGAAGACATCCTTGAGCAGAACTCAAGAGTCGGGATGGTGTATAGTGAGAAATTAGTGCTGAGATGTAAGGAGGGGCAGAAGAGTGTTAAGCTTTAAAAGTGAGGAGGAGAATTGAGTGTGTCATCCGGGATTTGATAGGAAACCAGGAGAGGTATTTCAGCAGGGGAGGCGCTGAGACAGATTTAAGAAAGAGTAAAGGGATTCTGGCAGCAGCATTTAGGATAGATTGTTCGGGAGACAGGTGAGCACAGTGTGTCTCACAACTCTCTTCAGGAACCACTACAGGTTTTAGGAATAACCAATACGTTTGTAAATACAAAGTTTTTAAAAACAAATGAGAATGAACCTAATTTACATATCAATAGGATATTTACTGTTCGCCCAAAAGTATCGGATCAAACTCAGGGCCACAAGGAGAGGTAAGTCAATGAATGTAATGTAAAGTAACAAAAAATGGTAGGTTGTCAAAATAGGGAAAATGAGGAGATGAAACGTTGTGATATTTCCATCTGCCCAACCTTCTTTTGTACATCCCGATGTTATCAAATACTCCAAGATTTACACAATATTCATTACATCCTTTTAATGTACTTTATCTAATGCATCGATCCATTTTACTGCACTAAAAAAAATCCCACACACAAGCATTGCCTTTTATAATTTGACTGTTTTTCATCTTATTTGTTTTTTTGCACAATACATACCGTATGAAGTGTCGCATCACTCTCCCCTCACTCTACCAAGTGCCAGTGATAACATGCATTAATTGGAAGGTAGTCTTTCTCATTTCAAACAAATAAGACTTGCATCATCCTGGAGCAGATGTACCTTTTAAAGCCTCAAATGACCATTGTATCTTTTCTTTCAGTTTGTCTTTGATCTGATGGTCTGTGGGAAGCTAAACAACAACAAAGTCATTGAGGAATACGTTCTTCATTCCACTGCTCCTTTGGACACTGCAGTCAAACTTTCTAGAGCTCTCAACATTGCCGCCCTAAAGGAAAAAGAACGTTCAGTAGACCTTCTTAATGCTGCCAAATACAGCGAGAACATGGCCACAGAGCTCCTTACAATAGCCTCTGGAAGTAAAAATGCTGGATATATACTTAGAGCAGTAGACCACAGAGGCACTACCATACTGGACTGTTTAATTGAGTGTGAGCAGAAGGATGTAGTCGCACACCCAGCTGTTCAAAAATACTTGACTGAAGTCTGGTATGGCAGTTTAGACTGGTCAGCATGGAAACTAGTCCTTCTGTTTTTTACCTTTTTAGCATGTCCACCTGTGTGGCTCGTCTTTTCCCTACCTCTCAAGCACAGATTTAACAAAATCCCCATCATGAAGTTTATGAGCTATTTGGCATCCCATATATTTTTGCTTGTGTTGTTCATTTTGACAATTGTCTATCCTCCACTGAGCCCTATTTATGAAGGGCGTATGATACCATATGGGAATGAGTGGTTGCTGTTAGCTTGGTTATCGGGGACGCTCGTCTCCGAACTCACACATCCTGGAGAAAGAGCAGGCCTTGCCTGGATACGAGTATTTGTCCTGGGATTTTCTGCTGTTGCTTTTTTCTGTCATTTGCTGGCTTTTATGTTTGCTGACAAAGACCGCTTGCACTGCCTTTTTGCCAGGAACATTTTCCTTGGTGTTGCCATGACTCTCTCATTTGTTCAGTTCTTGGAGTTTCTCACCTTCCATCACCTCTTTGGACCATGGGCTATTATCATAAGAGATCTCATCAAGGACCTGACTCGGTTTGCGGTCATCTTGGCCTTGTTTCATGTAGCCTTCACCATGCAACTCTCTGCAGTCTATCAGCCTGTATACCCAGAGTCTCAAGTGAATCAGTCGCTTGTTAATGAAACTGGAACAGCAAGAAATGATTCCAATATCCAGGATCCTGTTGACATTACAGTCCTTCTATTTTTCTCATTGTTTGGTCTTGTGGACCCAGGGTGCCTTCCACCTCTCAGCAGAACTCCCCAATTCACCTTTGTAATTGTTCGCTTTGTGTTTGGCGTTTACCTTATTGTTACATTGATTGTACTGATCAACCTCTTGATTGCAATGATGAGTGACACTTACCAGAGGATACAAGCGCAGTCTGACACTGAATGGAAATTTGGGAGAGCCACGCTGATACGGGACATGATCAGGAAGTCTGGAACACCGTCGCCCTTCAACCTCTTCACCAACCTGTTTTATTATATCAAATTACTCTGCAAACACAACGGTAAACCTTGGAAGTTTTTGTACACTTAAAAATACCTGATAGAGTGTAGAAAGGTGCACTCAAAATCATACTGTACTATGTGACAGAGTTATTCATGGGTTAAACGAATAACCTAATTGCTAGGAGCAAGTGCTCACTGTTTATCAGGGGCTCTTTCCCTCAGTCCTAGTCAGGGTTGGTGTCCGTGGGGTGCATCCTCTAGTGGGTTCCCAGCGCTGCCGGGTCCTGAAATAGAGGCTCTAGCATTAAGGAAGAGTGGGCTGACAGAGAGAGATTCCAACTATCCAGACTCTCTATTCCAAGAACACGGCAGTCCTGGGACCCACTAGAGGATGCACCCCACGGACACCAACCCAGACAAGGACTAAGGGAAAGAGCCCCTGAAAGAGCCCCAGTCATCTACATATGCCACAGCTTTGGAAATACCTTCTTACTCTGCTGGTTTGTGAGTATAACCAGTGTTCGACAAACCTATACATTTGCTCGCCCCGGGCGAGTGGATTTAACCCCCGGGTGAGTAAATATTGGCCCAAGCAGCACACGTTTGGTACTAGGTGGCGAGTAGATTTTTTTGTGTGGCGAGTAGATTTTTGGGTGATTTGTCAACCACTGAGTATAACCATTGAGTTTTTTCAGTTCTTATTAGCCATTTTACTGTGATATACTACCCTATGTCCATTTCTCCTTCTCTCCTCGGTACATGTCCCCCGCTCACCTGGTTTGTGGATTCGAGACGATTTGGATATTGGAACATATCATGGTTCAGAGTTTGCGTGGAGGAATTTATTTGTATTCACTATTGTATTGTGTTCACAGTTGTACCCACCATTTACACATCTTGTATCACTAGATATCACTATTTATTAGACACATTGTGTTTTATGCAAGGTTCTGTCACTCATTGGAGAAAACCGATATTTGTCTTGCACGAGGGTCCTGTTAATAAGTACCCACACTTAATCACTATTATTGCACTTACGTTTGAGTGCCACCTTTGATTTTTTTTGTAGTGATACATTATTTCCAGACTCCCATAGACATAACAAGATGGATGTTGGTTTCTGAAGAAAAACGCCAAGCTTTAGCAGATGGTTGTATGTCCACACGTCGATAGATAGTATAGCCGGTAGGGAAAGCACCCGCTCCTGGCTGGGTGTTGTAAACAGTCCTGTTAGAGTTGGAAGAGAGAGGCACAAGTCCAGCCTCACATGACCCGCAGTCATGATCACTCCGTCAGGGGAGACACTCACAGTGCGGCAGATGAAGATCAGCTCCGGTAGGGAAACCCGCTCCTGGTCTTCCGCAGTGAGCTCTGCATTTCTCCGTCAGCTGTGCATAGATGGGCGTGGACAAAATCACCTGCACTGCTACCACAGCTGAGATAGAATAGCTCAAGGCAGCAGCGTTTCTTGGACAGCTGGCAGCCAATGAGGCAATTGATACTGATATAGCTAACCAGCAATAATATGGCAATAAAGACGTAGCTTAGACAATGTTCAAGGTGACCAATGGAGAATAGAAAATAGCACACAATCTATTCCAACGCCTTTTGTAGCTGTTGGTACTTCATCAGGGTAACGTTCCATAATGAATTAGCAACAGCTACGAAACTTGTTAGCTATATCAGGTATCAATTGCCTTATTGGCTGCCGGCTGTCCAAGCAACGCTGTTGCCTTGAGAGTGAACTCGCCATTTCTATCTTGCCTCCTTGAAAGCGAGTTGTTTGAAGCGGTTTAGCCTCTTGCCGTTTCTGGAGCTGATTTGGGATTCTGGGTAATTACATGCAAATGAGCACTCACAGTGTCACCTTTTACTTCATGTCCATTTTAACATGGATCTATATAAGCTTATGCCTGTCGCATTACACTGCTTTTCAGCACAGCCTGGGGTAAAGAAATGCATAGCAAGTAACCTTACTCCTCACACAGCTGTTTCAACCTTTAGGGTCAAATTCATTGGCTTAAGATTCCAAACGGTGATGACATATAATAGGGGACTAGGAGATATTTTAGCAATGTTCCCTCACAGCAAGAGTGGTGCCTAATGCAGTCACGCATCATATGTATCGAGGATTTATGTATTTTTGCTGATTTGAGGGACATCCATGACTTTGAAGCTTGCATTGTAAGCCCTTCTAGCCCTTAAGTGGTTAGGTAAATGGGAGTACGTTTCTGCCTCAGGGGTAAATTCTTTATATGGAAAACAAATACCAATAACCTGGGCTAATTTCCAAATCGGCTGGCCATTTATTAGTGGGATTTTTTTTAACCTACGGGGGCTATTCTAGTAGTTGTGAGTTATGCTGAGAGAGTCCTTTAGGATTGGATTTCCATGTTTTGTTATTCTGTAAGCACTTCTCACATGTCCAAACCATGCGGAAAAGGAGTTTTCTTTTTTAGAAGCGGTTTCATACGAACGGAATGACCAACGTTGTATTTTTTGATAAACTATCTGCAATCAGCTTTGGAAACTGCAAAAGGCTAAACCGCTTCAAACAACTCGCATTCAAGGAGGCGAGATTGAAATTGCGAGTTCCCTCTAGAGAAGACAACTCTGGCATTGAACGAAACCAGATGCTGGGAAGCTGCACCGTCACATACAGAGGCGGCCATCTTTATTCTAAAGCGGCTGACTCCGCGGGTTAGAAATAGCCGCTGACGGCGCGCGGCAATCTTCGGCCGTTTTCCCGCGCCTCGGGTGCTTTCAATAATAAGCGCCATTAGCGCTTATCTATTGAAGCGGCCGCCGCGCGAGAAACTCCGATTCAAATCGGAGAAAAGCCCCGCGGTTGGCCCGCTTTAGAATAAGCTTGGCCGGGACAGTATCTCTCAGATACGTTTCTGCTAGTGATTTAGGGAACTTGTTCCTGCGCCTGATAATGATTTCCTCTCTTCGTGAACTGTTCAGCAGTATCGGAGTATTTTTGGATGGCCTAGATCAAGCTAGTCCTCCAGCATTGAGGTTTAAGAGCAGTGGCAGAACTAGTGAATGGGGGGCCCTAGTGCAAGATGTAGGGATCATATTTCCATGGTCTTTATTAATACCAAGAAGATTTGTTATGTCTAGCAGCCTAGACATGGCTTTTGTGGTATATTAAAAGCCATATTTGCAAAGCGGAGCTTGGTCATAAAAAGGGTCATATTCTATACGGTGCTAAGGGACCTTATAACTTAAAGTGAATGCACTATGAGGTGCCTCATGACTTAACACTGCTTAGTAAATATTCCCAAAGGTGTTACCAAGAGGTGTTAAGGTTAACCACCTCTTGGTAAACATGGCCCTTAGTGCCTTAACAAATAAAAAGCAAACCAAATAATTTCGAGAAAACTACTTGGTTCACATGAAATCTCTAAAATTCAGGAGGTTCATGAAACAAGCAGCACGAGTGAATAAGAGTTTGGTTTTCAATCATTCATATATTTTTATATTGTAGGCAAACTGTGCTCCACCAATGCGAGAGATCTTATGGGTGAAGAGGATGTAGATGGCTTCTCTGACGCGCGCTCTATTGACTTACTTGCTCACACATCACTTGGTTGGATTAGAACCACTGCCAAAAGAACAACGCATGTGTCACCAGAAGGTAAAACTTCACATACTCTTGTTTTCCAGTTGGACTCAGTGGTAATGATAAAAATTAACTAAAAAATGATTAACCCTATATCTCAGCGCAAAAAAAAATATATATATATATATATATATATATATATATATATATAAGTGTGTAAATACAATAAGTGAATAATAAGCTTACTGCTAAATGAAAGCTGCACAAGGGTCTCTGCCTAACAAATTCCTCACAAACTCATTTCAGACAATAATACAAAAATGCAATGACCCGGCGCTCCAGACTACAACAATACCCCAGTCCAATAATTAGTCCATATGGATATGGAAAGTTCTTTTCAATATTCCAGCTGATGGAGAGATGATGATCCAATTCCTGGCTGTTAGTTCCGGACTCCTCCTAGTGAATAATAGACAAAAAGGAAAAGACCATTGCGCAGCCACAAAAACCAATAAATGACTCCACGACAGATTAAAGTAATGAATTTACAGACTTTCTGTGTTGTTGTTCCTTTGAGACAATCTGTGCTTTAAACCTCTTCTCTTTCAGATATCACGAATCCCACGTGTTGTATGTCATTCATCCAGGTTTTCTATCTGTTCACAGCATTACCACTCAGACATGGTTCCCATGTGTTCCCAGAAAGGAGATAACATAGAAGATGATGGTGCAGATTGATAAAAATTTATTACAATGAAAAATAAAAAATAAAAACAGCCAAAGGCTTACTCACATAAACCAGGCTGTGTTAAAACAGCTAACAACGTGCCGTCCGCAGCATGATACAGTCAGGTATAGCAGGCTTTTGGGATGATGGCACTTTTGTTATTTGCAAACCCTGAAGTGGCGTCTAACTCTATGCAGTTGCTCTGCGAGATCCGCCCCCTCTATTTGCTATTGCTATCTCTATCTCAGCTTGAGGTGGCCAGCACTACACACTGTGCTCTGCTCTCCTCTCTGAGTAACTGCCGTCAGCCCGAGCGCAGCTCAGTGACGTCACACTATGGCGTCGCTCCTGATCTCTCTGCTCCTGATGACCGTGTCAGTTCTAGTTCCTCCCTCTCCAGACGCGTTTCGTGACGCAATGTGGTCACTTCATCAGTGGATGAGGGGGGAGTTGCTACCTACTGATATATATACCCTGGAGGGTGATGCATACTAATTACAAGCTAATTGATTAAAAAGCAGATAAACTGAATAAAATTGCACACATTCTACTTACATGATGTAAACCACTAGGGAATCATCCCTGGGATTAAGTGGCAATGCACCAAGCTCATAAAAGTGACATTTCCTGCCTTTCCAAATATAGAATTACAAAATGAAAACAATTGTTGCATGATTGATTCATTGTATAAGACAGGGAGGGGTTAATCTATCAAAAAGGAGCCAAGATCGAAGTCTATATTTAAACCATGTGGTGACAAGGTTTTGAGAGTATAAATCCAGAAGGTCTCCCTTCTGGATAAATGGGTTAACCTGTCCCCTCCTCTCCAATTGGCTTTAGGGCATTCTATGCCCCCACATATCAATCCCTCTGGATTTTGATTGTGTTTACTTTTAAAGTGGTTAGACACACTATGTGTTTCCAACCCCCTTTTTATATTGTAAACATGCTCTGCCAATCTACGTTGGAGCTTCCTCCCTGTCCTCCCCACGTACTGTAGCCCGCAGGGGCATTCTAATAAGTATACGCAGTACTTACTCTTACAGTTAATAAAAGTGTTTATATCGTAACTTTTGCCTGTCACGTTTGATTGAAATTTACTGCCTTTAACACTGAAAGAACAACCTATGCATTTGTTACATATAAAGAAACCTTTCAGGTTGGATAACCACATGGTGCTACTTATTTTAGGCCCACTAAGGGGACAACTAGGTAATAATTTACTTTTCAAGTTGTCAGCACGTTTATAAACAATTTGTGGGTATTCTGGCAGGAATGTGTTCAATATTGGATCTCTCAGGAGGATCCCCCAATGCTTGTTTATAATTTTCTTTATTTCTGGGGCCATACTATTGAATTTAGTGATGAAGGGGATAAATTCTCCTTGTACAGTTGGCGTCTTTTTATTATTATTAGGGTTAATAAGATTTGACCTATCTATATCTTTAAACTGCACGGATAGCTTTATTAACCCTTTCCCTGCTGTAATCTCTCTCACGAAATTTTTCTCTAAGGGAGTTTAATTGGTTTGTACAAACATCTTTCTGCGAGCAGTTTCTTTATATTCTTTGGACTTGCCCCTGTGGGATATTTTGAATCCATTTTGGATGGTGGTGGCTAGAAGCCAAAAGATACGTATTAGCATCCACCTCCTTATGGTATGTTTTAGTTTGTATCTGATTATTTTCTACATATAAGGCTAAGTCTAAGAAATTAATACTTTTACTACTACAGGTAAACGTAAATTTTATATTAAAAGGATTATTATTCAAATACAATTTAAACAATTCTAGATCTTCTATCGTCCCCCTCCAGACACACAGCACATCATCGATAAATCTCTTCTAGAGCATAAATAGGTTAGCGTAGCTAGGTGCAAACCGGGTGCCCATTGCGGTGCTGCATGTCTGGAGGAAGTAATCTCCATCATAGTTAAAATAATTGTGGGTTAGTATGTATTGTATCCCACTTAATATAAAGGATTTCAAATTTTCTCCAACATTCATATCTCCCTCAAGTGTCTGCTGAACCGCCTTTAAACCATCAACGTGTTTGATGGAGGTATATAAAGACACCACATCACATGTTACCCATATCAATTGCTCGTCCCATTCGACATCTTGAATTAATTGTAGTACATGGGAGGTATCTCTTAGATAAGAGGGAGTTTCTTGGACATATTTTTGCAATAAATGATCTAAGAATTTACTCAGATTTGATGTGAGCGAACCAATGCCTGATATTATTGGGCGGCCGGGGGGTCTAGTTGGTTTCTTGTGCAGTTTAGGGATGAAGTAGAATATCGGTACTTTAGGATTTTTAACTATTAGATATTCTAATTCCTTTTTTGTTATTACTTCATCTTCAAATCCTTTTCCCATAATAGTGGTTAGTTCCCTTTTGAATATCTCCGTAGGGTTACTCAAAAGTCTATCATAGGTTGAATTGTCACCTAAAATTCTACTAGACTCCTCTCTATAAAAACTGGTGTCCATAACAACCAGACCCCATCCTTTGTCCACTGATTTTATAACAATGTCCTTATTTTCAGTTAAAGCTTTTACAGCCTCCTTTTCCCCTTTGGTTAGGTTGTGTTTTTTACCCTTAAAGTTACTCCCTGCTTTTTCAAGATCGCTAATCACCATATCGGTAAAAGTATCAATATAATTCCCTTTTATGGCTCTAGGGTAAATTGTGCTTTTTTTTTTAAAGGGTGTTTTAGGATTTTCTATTTTTTCTTTAGGGATTTGGTTTCCTGTATTTAAAGTTCTACTAACAGGGTCCCTCAGGAAATATTTCTTTAGGGTAAGCTTCCTGATAAATTTATGGACATCTACATAGAGTTCAAAGGGGTTTGGGCCACGTACTGGAGCAAATTTAGGCCTTTTTCTAAAACTTTAGTTTCAGCCTGTGTAAGTTTGTACGAGCTAATATTAAACATATAGCTTTTATGCTCTACCAGTGTTTTCCTGGATCTTGTCTTTTTCTTTCTCTTTCGTGTCCCTCCCCTCTTTCCTCTATATCGTCTGTTCTGGACCGCTTTCTCTCTAGTACACCTTGTTTCATTGATGGATTTCCTTTTTCTCTCCACTGTTCTTTCACTGGTTCGTGGTCCCGGCGATGCTCTAAAAAATGGGTAGGACCCCTATGGTTCTCTTTAGGTCTCTCATTCGATCTTAAAATGGGGGACCTTTCTCTATAACCCCTATATGTTTGGTCCCTATCATTTAATCTATGTAAGGGTGATCTTTCTTTATAGTCTCTGTGATCATAATACCTTTCTTCCCCCTTACGTTCAAACCTCGACCACTCCTGATTCTGTTTAGAGTTGTATTTTTTACTATTTTTAGTTCCCTGCGTTTTGTCAATCCTAGTGCTAGATTCTACTTGTCCCGGGGTAGTGATATTAAGTTTATTTATGTCCCCTTTCTTTATATATAAAGTTTTGGGCTTGGGTTTAGATTCTGGATTGGGTTCTAACTTAGAATCAATATTATCAGTAGTTGAAACTATTTTGTCTCTTTTCCAATTCCTCTCTTTTCCCTCATCATAGTCCCTCTTGTCTCTCAGAATTTTTTTCTGTTTTATCATTAGCTGCGCGCGGGCTGACGGCAGTTACCCAGAGAGGTGAGCAGAGCACAGTGTGCAGTGCTGGCCACCTCAAGCTGAGATAGAGAAAGCAATAGCAAATAGAGGGGGCGGATCTCGCAGAGCAACTGCAAAGAGCTACACGCCACTTCAGGGTTTGCAAATAACAAAAGTGCCATCATCCCAGAAGTCTGCTATACCTGACTGTATCATGCTGCGGACGGCACGTTGTCAGCTGTTTTAACACAGCCTGGTTTATGTGAGTAAGCCTTTGGCTGTTTTTATTTTTTATTTTTCATTGTAATAAATTTTTATCAATCTGCACCATCAACTTCTATGTTATCTCCTTTCTGGGAACACATGGGAACCATGTCTGAGTGGTAATGCTGTGAACAGATAGAAAACCTGGATGAATGACATACAACACGTGGGATTCGTGATATCTGAAAGAGAAGAGGTTTAAAGCACAGATTGTCTCAAAGGAACAACAACACAGAAAGTCTGTAATTTCATTACTTCAATCTGTCGTGGAGTCATTTATTGGTTCTTGTGGCTGCGCAATGGTCTTTTCCTTTTTGTCTATTATTCACTAGGAGGAGTCCGGAACTAACAGCCAGGAATTGGATCACCATCGCTCCATCAGCTGGAATATTGAAAAGAACTTTCCATATCCATTTGGACTAATCATTGGACTGGGGTATTGTTGTAGCCTGGAGCGCCGGGTCATTGCATTTTTGGACTCAGTGGTAAGATTGCACATGGAAAAGAAAATAAAACGAGAAGAAAGTGACCGCAAATCCCTAAATGGTGTAAGATACTACTTACAAAGTTCTTGTTCGAGTTTTCAAAACTATTGCAGGAAACATAGGGAGACAGCAGCAATGTTTCAGGTCCTTCATGGACCTTTCTCAGGACATTTTTTCGTCTTATTGTGCATTTTGTGTTAGCTACACGGACAGTTTCTTTTCCCCTCCATGAATTTTTGTGTCCCCATTTTTCTCATGAACATGGAAAAATCATCTATTGCCGATAAACCTGATAAAGTGTAAGCCATGAAAATATCACTTTTTGCTTAAAAGATTTCACTACCAATTACATGTTTTAAAACACTCAGAAAATGTATATGTATTTATAAAATGTTTTACCAGGAAGAATACATTGAGAGTTACCTCTCGTTTTCAAGTATGTCCTGGGCACAGAGTTAGATGACACTAAAACATGGTTACAAATACAGTTACATAAGTAAACAGGGTATACATTATATAAAAGACATAGCATGCACAGTTAAAGATAATATATATTATAGACGTATGTAGCAGTTACAGACCAGGTTAAAATGTGAGACAGCTTTGGTTTTGAAAGAACTTAGACTGGTGGAAGCTGTGAGAGTCTCCTGTAGATAGTTCCAGTTGTGGGGTACACGGTAAGAGAAGGAACAGCGGCCGGATACTTGCTGAACCTTGGGCCCATGAACAGTCTTTTGGAGTCAGATCTCAGATGATAAGTGCTGCATGTGGTAAAGATGAGGAGCTTGTTCAGATAGACGGGTACTTTGCCCAGATAGTATTTGAAGGCAAGACAGAAAAGATGTTGGCCTATTACAGTATATTAAAACATAGTCTTTTTTTTCGGTGAAGCGTCAGGACTTTACAAACATTCTGGTTTAAAACCTATATATGTCTTATTACCATATATAGTCACATTCATCACAGCCAATTACAATGAATCCAAGCACTAAGTGGTCTCTACTCCTCCCTTGAATTACCATTAATGATTGTCTCAAACAGCTATTGAATTTAAGTTTCTTTAAATCTAGAGATGTGCTAGTGTTCTTTCTTTTAATCTCACAAATCTTCCAAAATTCCTGACCGACTTCTAACTTCTTCAGAACATAGTGTGTGCATCATGTTCCTGGTAGGACACATACAACAACATCTACAGGGAAACAAAAGATTAACATGTAATGTATCAAAGCAGCATGGTCATTTGGGAGAATCTTCTGGCATACGCTCAGACAAAAGGAAAACTAAAAATACATTTGTGTGCAAACCAGAAACACTGATAGATTCGCCTCAGCACATTTGTGTCATTACATTTGGAGATGACCACAGATTAGTGTAACTCATTCAAAGAAAATTTCAGAAACAGAAATATTTCTTGTGTAATCGTATTACTTTCCAGAGGAAATAAAGCATACAAAACATAAGAGATTGCCGAAGTCTTCTTGCTAGGTTGTTCTGACCTTCGGTGGTTAATGAGATGGGAACATAAACTCATAATCTAGACAAATATGGGATGGAATTCTGTGGAAGCCTTTAGTAGCAGGATCCAACGGGTGTATGTATTGTGTGCAAAGCTGTAAATGATGGTGGCAGGAATTAATATCGTGAAAACCTTGCAGAACTGTGCCTTTAAATAGTAGTGTTCAATCCGTTTTGAAAATCAAAACAAATAAAATTAATTTAAAGTAGTATGCCATACGTACTGTACCATGAGATGCTTTATTAGCCTTTCATATGATTCATTATCAATCCAATCCTTGTCATTACAGCTTTAAAGCTGTCCCATAAGCATTACATACCAACAGTTTCAGTTGCTGATAAAGTATTTTAGCATTGCAATGCTATAGCCTTATGTGGGTAAATACTACTGTATTTATTGATTGATTGAATATGTAAAATATAGATATGATCATCACCCTTACATATGATGTATTGCATACACCATGTCAGTATTACATATTCGTATTGCTGTAATGTCAGCTCCTACTTGGAGCTGTTTTAATGTAGTGCTTTTAAGTCTCCTGGCTCTATTTATGCAGACGGCATTTGCTGGATAAATATAACAGGCAGTGAGTCTGCCTCCCTGCTACATACAATACATGATATATGCATAATTAGAGCCTCTCTGCTGGGTAACTCTATGTCAATGGCACTGTGAGTCCCAGCTCAACTATACTGAGGGTTATTCTCGATTGATTGTGCCTGTGTCAGCGTCACCTCTCAAGCATATGCATTTAATACAACCATAGGTGTTCGCTGCTATATATATCATTGCAGGATTGCTGGATCTTTGACCAGTTAAAGGCTCACTGAGTAGGATACGGTTACCTACAGTCTGCATATAAACTCCAGAGGGGTTAATACCCTAACTTACAGCATCCACTGTCCTGTCAAACCCAAGAAATATTGCATTTGGGTTTGTACAATCATACATTTATTGACAGGGTTGCACGTTATTGTACATTTAATTCATTTTTTTAAAAACACATAGTACACTACGTTTGGTAATATATGTTTTAAGTAAATTTATTAAAAGTTAGATTTTACATTATGTAGGTGTGCAGTTAGTGAATTCTTTAGGGGACTCATTCATTTTGTGTTCCCCTCCCCCCTCTTTTTGCCTGATTCACTTATCAGTTCACAGTTTGCACCCACATTTACAATTACCATTATTATTATATATGTAACGGTGTTTCTGGCCCGGCCTGACCCACCCAATCTCACATTGGCCCCTGTGGTCTAACCGGACCCCATTACAGTGTGGATATGTCATATGGTGCACCTGCTGGCTACAGGACTCCTGAGTCTCCCGCATGATGGTGTGTGGGGAGAACCCGTCAGACAGGCAGCTGAGGTAGGGTGCTGAGTCTCACCTAGTTACAGTGCAGCGCCTCCACCTCACCAGGGTCCCTGCGTCCGCATGGGGATGATCCTGGCGAGGAACTCCTCCGTGGTGCTCCTCTCTGTACACTCATTCCAGATAGATACACGAGAGGGTTTCTGGCTGAACTCATCTTTATTGACACGGCAGGGCAACTGCCCTCCACAAGGAGTATCTTCAGCCGCTCATCTCGCCAGTGCTCCCTTTGGTTAGGTATGTCACCCAGATCAGGGATTCACTATTCCCGCAGGAATCACTGTCCTGTGCCAGGTCCCTGGACACAGCCTCCCATGGAGTACTATAACATAACTGACAGAACTCCTCCTCAGCTCTGACAAGAGCTTTCCAGCAACACTCAGCAACCAACTACTTTGCAACTCCACATCAGAACTAACTTTAGAACACAGTGCTGTGCCTTATGTAAGCTTCTGATGCTGACACATCTCTGACATCACTAACCATGGAGTCAGAGCATGTGACCAGTCCCAGCCATACACAGAGCACCCCACCAGGGTGTGAGGGGAAACCTCCATGATTACTGCTGGCATGCCCACACTTACCAGGCCTTATTACTGCCAGCAGGAGAGATGACTGTAGGCATTTTACATGACCGCTACATTCTCCCCCTGGTGAATCCCATCGTCCTCGCTGGGACCTAAATTTGTATACCTCTTTCCAGGAAGCACTGCAACAGAAAACATAATTAACATCACACGATTCAAATACAGTATACATGAATACAGTCATCCGCCAAGCCCGCCCCGACCAGCAGCCACAGACCCGCAGGATGCGTCAGTACCCCCTAAAAATAGTGATCTGGGTCAGGTTTCCTCACTTCCCGGTTACCCATATCCAGGACCGTAACATAATAATGCCTAGGTGATCCTCTCTCTGGCACATAGGTCACTCTATGTTTGTGAACATTTCTCCCTATGCTCCACACTCGCATCAGGGTGTCTATTCTTTCTTCCGCCTTTTTACCTACTATGTCGCTCCCCCTATTGGTTAAGTACAGCTCTATAGTTTCTTGGAGCCACGATTCCCTATTGTCCTCAATTTCATCCATCAGGGGCTCCGGAACATAGGGATACTCCAACCCATGGGATTTTTTATATTTGACTATTATAGCCCTCTCCGCCCTACTGACCCTGGTCAGATCAGCACTACCTGCCCTCCCAGGTAACACCCATGATAGGGGCTCATCAGGATCAACTGGATCTGACAGTGTGTCGGGACCCATGGGCGCTATGTCCCTACGCTCCAGCTGGAACCACCTCTCCTGTAATTCCCTGTCCCTCTGCTCTGGTGTAAATTCTCCCTCTCTCCACCAGAAATCTACCACGTCCTCCCGCCGGATGAGGAACCGAGTACGGTCCATCCATGCGGAGTACCCCTCAAATAGTGGAGCCCACCACCGGGTCTCCTTAAAGGGATTAGGCCCTGGTTCCCGGTCATCATCAAACGAAAACACCCCTGACGACCTTGTGGATCGCGGTCTGGACCACCTTGATGACCCCGGAGCCTTTACTGCAGGTTGGGGTGCTGTACCCCTCACCCTCAATTCTCCTCCTCCCCGTGAGCCACCTTCCGTAGCTCCACTGAGCTGCCTCTCCCCAGTCCGTTTTTCCTCCCCCCCCAAAGGTATGTCCACAAGTTCCAAGCTGGGCGGTGAACCCGGTGACCGTGTGATGGGGGTAGGGGCATTAGCTAGGGCATGGGATTGGGTATAGGGGCATGGGACGGGACCCCACGGGGTTACGACCCGCTCCTGGCTGTCCGTAGACTGGTCCAAGGATGATGTCTCACCCTCCTCAGTCCTGACACCGTTTCTCCATTTTCTGGGCAATACGAGCGGTCGGGGGCCTTCCCCCAATCGCCGGAGCGTCGCTGCATCCCCTTCCTGGGTTCCGCCGTCGCCACCGGAAGTGACGTCCTCCCCGGAACCGGAAGCGTCGCCATCTCGCGTTGGACCCCCATGCGGGATCTCTTCTTCCACGACGACATCCGGTTGCTCCGCCGTCGCCCCCGGAAGTGATGCCGTCCCTCCACGTGCGCGTTGGGCCTGGCGCGGCCCTTCCAGCACTTCGCCGTCTGTTGTGACCAGGTAAGAGATAGGGCTTTTTGGCTTACCCGTCCGCAGGGGTGTAGGCGTCTCTCTCCCATCTCCGCCAGGTCCTGGAATGGCGGGACTCCGTCGGTCGGATCGCCGATCTGCGGGGGACGTCCGGTCACTCACCCCACGGGGCGTCGTTCTTCCCGTCTGTCTGTTCCGCTCCGTTCTTGCTACCGCCAGCTCACGGAGGTCCTCATCAGAGTAGTCCCCTCGCCCCGACCTAGGGGTCGCGGGGCGGGGTGAAAGTCTCTTTGCCCCGGTCTCGGGGTTTAATCCAGCCTCCTCAATGGCCAGTGACCCAGCCGACTTGACCGGCTCCAGTCCCCTGTCTCCGGGACTCGCGCGGTTGATCCACAGCGCGCCCGGGGACTCAGCAGAGCGCCGTGTCACATCCACCGGGGGGTCAGCAGCCTGTATTGGGACGAATGTGGGCATAGGCCACAGATACAAAGTCCCGCAATGAGGGCAACGTGCCATCGTATTCACAGTACCTCCGGGCAGCCCGCATTGTAGGCAAAGCCCGACTACCGTCTCTGTATTGGCCACCCTCACCACCAGCACCCCGCCGGGCACTGAGTAGGGCTGGGTGGAGACCATAGTGCCCACAGTGGAGGAGCAGGCCATTCTTGGTACAGGAGTCACTTCCTGTACAGGTCTCTCCTTCTCTGTGGTTCCTCGCAACTGACTGGTGGAAGTTGCTGGATCCGCCACTCCCTGCTTCGGCTCCTCCCTTCTCTGACAGAGTTGGAACCCGCCCCCAGGGGTTGCAATAATGGGCGGGTCCCACAGGGGAATATCATGCCCCTTAATTAAGACCGCACCTCTTTCAGTCCTGGTGGGCGCGGCTAGCGTTTTCGCGCCAATTTCCTCCTCAGAGCTGGAGTCCTTTCCCGCGGCTAGTTCCCGCCTTCTCCTTGCAGCAGCTTTTTGCACAAGGTACCCTTCTTTCTTGCAAATCACCTCCACGGCCGGAACTACTTTCTGTAGTGGCGCCGTCTGGATATCAGTCCCTGGGCCCAGTGGGTGCATCCCCACAGGCCATAATTGAAAGTCACTCCCCCTGGTAGAAATCAGGGGAGGATCCCATAAACTCAGCGGTTGACTCAGCACAGGGGCTGAATTAGTCACTGTCCATCCCGGCGCAGCCATAGCTTTCGCGCCATGCCCCCCATCAGGGCGGGGCTCTGCTGTTCGCGCCATTCCCGGCCAGCTCTGTACAAGTCCTGCAGCAGCCATTTTTTCTGCGCCTGGCCCATGCGGTTTCCCTAGCAAGCGGGAACCGCCATTTTGGTTGGTTTTGGCGCCCAAAAAGTCCATTCGTTCGCTCTCCTCACGGGGTTCTCCCCCAATTATGACAATTTCTTCACACTCTTCAAGGGTGGCCCCTCGCTGTCCCATACAGGATAAAAACGGGGCAGCCACGGCCTTTGCTCCGCTCCAGAGCAGCCTGGTCAATGACAACTCGGCGACAGTCTGCTCTTCAGTGGGTTGCACGCCACGGGTGCCCTCCCCATCAGCCTCTGTCCGCCATTTTACGTTCTCCGCGCCACGCGGATCCTCCACTTTCTCATAACAGTTGTCGTACATGAGGCTCCACTCTGCGGGGCAGCCACCACACCGGTACAATAAAGATTAGTTCAGATGCACCACCACATGTGTACTTTCTCTAGGTGTGACTCAGGGTTGCACTACCTCAGGCTAGGCTCACTCTCTCAGTGTCTGCTGTGACTCCTTCCTCCCAGTCTGTGCTCCCTACGGTGAGTGTCTGGAATGGCTAGGTACTCTGGCTGGCTCTGCCATGCAGTACTTGGGGCGTCTACCTGTCTTGGTCAGCCTAGCGCAGACCCTCTCCAGGACTCCTGACCAAGTTAACAGGCTATCCCTTCTGGCATCCTACCAACTAGCACTGCCTCAAGGTGACTCGGTCAGCTATAGCCCGCTCCAGACCCCTCACTCCTTTCAGGCCCCTAGGTTGTCCCTGCGAACTGACAATATCCCGTCAGCCCCCTGACCACCCCTAGGTCCGTCCCTACGCAGCACAAAGTGGCAGCAGACACTCTCCCTGTTTCCAAGTGACCTAGCTAAAAGCCTGTCCTGTTGACGGATCTGATCTCAGCAGCTCGCCTCCAAATGTAACGGTGTTTCTGGCCCGGCCTGACCCACCCAACTTCACTTGGCCCCTGTGGTCTAACCGGACCCCATTACAGTGTGGATATGTCATATGGTGCACCTGCTGGCTACAGGACATCCTGAGTCTCCGCATGATGGTGTGTGGGGAGAAACCCGTCAGACAGGCAGCTGAGGGTAGGTGCTGAGTCTCACCTAGTTACAGTGCAGCAGCGCCTCACCTCACCAGGGTCCCTGCTGTCGCATGGGGATGATCCTGGCGAGGAACTCCTCGTGGTGCTCCTCTCTGTACACTCATTCCAGATAGATAACGAGAGGGTTTCGGCTGAACTCATCTTTATGACACGGCAGGGCAACTGCCCTCCACAAGGAGTATCTTCAGCCGCTCATCTCGCCAGTGCTCCCTTTGGTTAGGTATGTCACACCAGATCAGGGATTCACTATTCCGCAGGAATCACTGTCCGTGCCAGGTCCCTGGACACAGCCTCCATGGAGTACTATAACATAACTGACAGAACTCCTCCTCAGCTTGACAAGAGCTTTCCAGCAACACTCAGCAACCAATACTTTGCAACTCCACATCAGAACTAACTTTAGAACACAGTGCTGTGCCTTAGTAAGCTTGATGCTGACACATTCTGACATCACTAACCATGGAGTCAGAGCATGTGACCAGTCCCAGCCATACACAGAGCACCCCACCAGGGGTGGAGGGGAAAACCTCATGATTACTGCTGGGATGCCCACACTTACCAGGCCTTACTTGCCAGCAGGAGAGATGACTGTAGGCATTTTACATGACCGCTACATATATTTTTTCACTTTACTCAATTAGTGTGGCCCTGTGAGCACACCCCAATCCTCCCTTTGTTTTCTATTATCAATCCAATCCTTGTCATTACAGCTTTAAAGCTGTCCCATAAGCATTACATACCAACAGTTTCAGTTGCTGATAAAGTATTTTAGCATTGCAATGCTATAGCCTTATGTGGGTAAATACTACTGTATTTATTGATTGATTGAATATGTAAAATATAGATATGATCAGTGTTCGACAAACCTATACATTTGCTCGCCCCGGGCGAGTGGATTTAACATCGTGGCGAGCTCCTATTGGCCCAAGCAGCACACGTTTGGTACTAGGTGGCGAGTAGATTTTTT
This sequence comes from Ascaphus truei, assembly GCA_036426205.1. Classification (NCBI taxonomy): domain Eukaryota; kingdom Metazoa; phylum Chordata; class Amphibia; order Anura; family Ascaphidae; genus Ascaphus; species Ascaphus truei. The sequence goes on from CM071568.1 coordinate 9,054,806, forward strand.
TGTGTGGCGAGTAGATTTTTTGGTGATTTGTCGACCACTGGATATGATCATCAACCTTACATATGATGTATTGCATACGCCATGTCAGTATTACATATTCGTATTGCTGTAATATTTTGGTATGCTATATTACCAGTGTGGCCAATGTCTCCTGCAGACTAAGATTAATGTTATACTGTATATACCGGTTATATTAAAAAAAGTATATATAATGTTTCTAATAATGTCGCATATTGCAATAGCGCCAATTATTCGTTTTTACAGTCACTCTACTGTAGGGAAGTAGCAACCCAGAAGGTTTTGAGTTTGAGAGGGACGTGTGAGGTTTAGAATGTTCTCTATGCCTCTGAAGTACTCTCGTTACTCCCCACCATAAATGGTATCAAAATCTACAATGGATCCTGCTGTAAATCATGAAACAGATTTTTTTATTTTATTTTAAAGCTGTTAAACGAGTACTTTCACTTTATTGTGGCTCATATAGATGTTGGTAAGTAGTACTGTCATGTAATCCTTTGCATGAGACGAGGCATCATTATGCTGTCTGTTTTTCTTTACAGGGGGAGAATTCCGGGATCAGCGTTCCACTGGACCTGTGCACATTGATGACATTATAAATTGGCACACCGTTGTCCTCCGTTATCTTTCTCTAAAAGGGCAAATGGACACAGCACTTTTTGAAAGGGAACTTTCTCACGGGACAGAGGCGGCCGACAAGCCACTGTTTCATCATCCACTTGACACAAAGCTACAGAACGGAGTGCTATGATGTTCACACAAAGATGTCAATCTTGGACTGCTAACGCAATTGGCATCAGCACTGATTGTGCGGCTTAATACACACCTTCAAGATGAAAGGTCAGGGGAGGCCAACTCCAGTCTTTAAGGGCCACCAACAGGTCAGGTTTTAAGCATATCCCTGCTTCAACACAGGTGGCTCGGTCAAGGACTGCAGGAGCAGGGATATCCTTAAAACCTGACCTGTTGGTGTCCCTTAAAGACTGGATTTGGCCGCCACCTGGGATTGGTGAAGGTTCCGTCGCTTAAAGCACGCCCCGGTCTCAGAAATAATACAATGAAACACCTCTCAATTCCATCACTATATTACCCGCTGGATTCCCAAGTCTGTAGATAATGAGCATTGACATTGAAACGACACATTAAACTGCATTTAGAGCTATATTCGTATTATGGTCTCACTATATTCGATGAGCCTTTTAAAAAATATAAACGATTTGTGAGTAATTTCATTTTGTTTGGCTCCTGGGATTTCTGTGGCAGTCCCTGGCTGGCCATTTTAGAACTAGAGAGAGTGCAGAGAAGAGCCACCAAATTAATGAAGGGGATGGACATTCTAACTTATGAGGAGAGGCTAGCTAAATTAGATTTATTTACATTAGAAAAGAGGCGTCTAAGAGGGGATATGATAACTATATACAAATATATTCAGGGACAATACAAGGAGCTTTCAAAAGAACTATTCATCCCACGGGCAGTACTAAGGACTCGGGCCATCCCTTAAGGTTGGAGGAAAGGAAATTTCACCAGCAACAAAGGAAAGGGTTCTTTACAGTAAGGGCAGTTACAGTGTGGAATTCATTACCCATGGAGACTGTGATGGCAGATACAATAGATTTGTTCAAAAAAAGGTTGGACAACTTTTTAGATGGGAAAGGTATACAGGGATATACCAAATAAGTATACATGGGAAGGATGTTGATCCAGGGATTAATCCGATTGCCAATTCTTGGAGTCAGGAAGGAATTAATTTTTCCCCTTAATGGGGTTTTTTGTTTGCCTTCCTCTGGATCAATAAGTAAGTATAGATATAGAATAAAGTATCTGTTGTCTAAATTTAGCATAGGTTGAACTTGATGGACGTACGTCTTTTTTCAACCTCATCTACTATGTAACTATGTAACTATGTAATCTATCCCTAGGATCTTGTTTTTTTTTTATTCTATGAGGGATCAGCTATATGGGGGTTATTCAGTAAATACCTGCAGGGCCGATCATGGGAATATCACACTGGGAGGACAATGGGAGTTTCTGTAAGATAGTGCCCTGATCAGCCTGATCACAGTTTAATGAATAACCCCCCTATGTAGCTGCAGAATGGCAGAACCTAAAAGAGTATTCAGGAGAGTGGGACCAGACGTTTTAAATGTTTCCAAAATAAATCTGCTTTCGAGTAAAGGTTGCAGCGTTAAGCTGCCTACGGATCCTTACATATTCTAAAGTACTGTACTTCCCATGGGAGGGTCACAGACACAGCCCAATGCATACAGATTCATTTCTTTTCTTGTGATTGTTTCAATGTATTGAACCGTAATGTGCTTATTTGAACCCACCACTCTGTGTTAAGTTGTGGGAAATTCTCCAGTGTAAGTTTAGACATCCTGTTTGATCACAGAAATATGTGAGATCACGTCAGGACACACTTTTGGCGGGACCTTGAAAAACAACATTGACGGCAGTATTGGGGAAATTGTATGGTTTTTTTTAATGCCGTTTTATCTTAAAACATTCAGTTAATTTCATCTTCATGTTTTTTAGCTGTGTTTAAATTCAAGTATAGCAATTGTGAGAGTGAATTGGTACTTGTGACTCTTTGAGGCAGGTGAGGGTAATAATAATGATTGTTTGTTCTTGTATAGCACTGCTAGTTTTACAGAACATTTTGCAGACACAGTCCCTGCCCTGTGGAGCTTACAATCTATATTTTTGGTGCCTGAGGCACAGGGAGATAAAGTGACTTGCCCAAGGTCACAAGGAGCCGACACCAGGAATTGAACCAGGTTCCCCTGCTTCAAACTCTCAATGCCAGTCAGTGTCTTTACTCACTGAGCCACTCCTTCACCCATGTAGCACTCTCATTATAATTAACTTATAACGGCTGTAAAGCAGCTATCATTTAGTCTGTAACCAATTAGCACAACGCCTTATTGAACCTGGGGATGAGCATATTGTTTCAGCTTCTGCTGACTGATGTTCTTTAGTGATGTAATAATACAGTAGCGGCCAACTCCAGTCCTCCGGTGCCACCAGCAGGTCAGGTATTAAGGATGTCCCTGCTTCAGTATAGGTTGCTGGGCTATCCTTAATAGCTGACCCCCAAGGTGGCCCTTGAGGACTGGCGTTGGCCACTCCTGTAATAATACACGGGAAAGATCTACAGAAGCAACTTTGTTGTCTCAAAAGCTAATAAATGACATTATAAAGAAAAAGATTGTGCAGTATGGTTAAAAAAAATGGAGATGTGGAAAATAAATCCAACATTCACTTCTGCAAGTGGTCTTCACTTCAATATCACAACATCTCTGAAGATCATTTGTAGCAAAATGTATGACATTTACAGGATTTGTATCCTCATCCTTACGGTTTACACCATAATATGAACTTAGCTGCATGTCTTAACGTCAAAGTATTAAGGCACTTTGCTCAAATGTTTAGCCCATGTGTGTCAGCTTGACACTTGAGGAGTGTCACTGGGATTAGTTAGGGAAGAATGACTTGATACACATATGCTAGGAATAGGGAAATAGAGAGTAACACTGCTCAACAGGATTTAAGAGTTTAATTAAGTTGATTCACATGTAATATTATGCCGATTTGTCACAGGTGAGTGGCAAACAAGGGGTGCTGCCTGTGCAATGTAAGTAATACAGCAGCAAGGTCACTAAATCACTGGAAAGAGGTCACAGCGACCTTCAATGAAGATTGGACTTATGGAGCACACCCTGGGTAAACTGAAGGTTTATTAATAATGTATATATAATAATGTATAATAAAATAATATACATGTGTTGACATAGAATCGTGCTAAGGCTAAAAACAAGGAAGGGAGAGCAGGCAATAGGGTGTCTGATAGAGTATAGAAAGGGGGGCTGAGAAAAGCGCTACTACCAAATTGTGTCAAAAACACAACCCATCCTAAAAATGTATATAAAGGCGGAGCTCCCTGGGGCGAATCAAAATGAACAGCAGAAGAAAAAGCAAATCCCAAGAGACAGAATTTGCAGAAACGCCATAACAAGATACTCGGGGTTGGTGAAAAATATTACAAAGTTTATTATTACCTTGACGTTGGTATGCAGGCTTATGACACTTTGGCCAAAGGGTTTAACTAAATAACCAAGTAATTATTATTATTATTGAAGTATTTAAACTTTATACTTATTACATATATGTTTTGTCAATTGGATGTAGCATTGGGCACCCCTGTCTTTTGTTGTATACATTTGCCACGTCCAGTAGCACTCTTTTTTGACATAAATATATATTCAGGATGTGGTGGGTGTGGGAGTTTGAGCTAGCTGGGAATGTGTGTGTTAATCAATTTCTGACTGGTAACAGTTGTATGGAGGTAGGTGGCACCTCCCCCCAGAGCTCACTCCTCCTCACCTTTTTAACTTGGGAGGTCTTTTCACTTTGCTGCAGAGAACAGGATCTACTATGGTTCTTTCCCCTCATGCAGAGAAAGGGAAAAGGAAGGGTTCACAGTGTAGTGTAGGACCTGCATTAATTTGGTTATACCTTGATGTTGGTATGCAGGCTTATGATGCTTTGGCCAAAAGGTTTAACTAAATAACCAAGTAAATATTATTATTATTATTATTATTGAAGTATTTAAACTTTATACGTATTACCATATATGTTTTGTCAATTGGATGTAGCATTGGGCACCCCTGTCTTTTGTTGTATACATTTGCCACACTAAGTAGCACTCTTTTTGACATAAATATATATTCATGATGTGGTGGGTTTAGGAGTTTGAGCTAGCTGGGAATGAGTTTCTCTCTCGCGAAAATAAATAAATCAATTTTCACCGCAGATTTAAACTTTGGCGCAAAGTTCTCCTGTCTCTATATAACACAACCCAGCTCTGGGATGTAAAACGGGTGAGAATACTTTAATTGTCTTCTAAGGCCCAGAAATGCTTAGCTCTGCAATTTTACAATGGCCTAGATATTGGCCTTCTTACAGATATACATAGATACGATTACATTTCGATTGTAATATTTGGTATTCCTATCTTCGCAGCGTCCTGTGAACTGAACTGAAATGTTACACAGCTTGGGGAGAGACAGCATCACGGCATTTTGAATCGGGACCAAAGAGGATAATATATCCTAATGCTTTATATCATTAGTGTTACAACCGTTTTACATCTAACTTATCAAATGACAAACTCCTAATTACTTCATTTTTTCATAATGCAAAAAGTGCAGCTAGAAAGGAAGATTGCTATTTTCCTAAATGATCTGCAGATGTTAAAGCATGTTGAAATGATTTGAACTTTATTAAAGCATAATTTTATCCCGTAGGGGGTAAAAAATGCAGCGTATGCTCCGTGAAGCACGTCCAGCAATAGTGAGAGTTGGCAAAGTTTGGACAAAGTCAGTCAGTGTGTCAGACCACTTCTACTAGTGAAAGTGAACCTCATATTACAGGCTTATTTCATCGTGCCACCTGTTTTCATCCTCTTACTGTATGTTTGAGGAACGGCCAGACATGCTTTTCTGCAGAAATTTGTATTTTAATCCACCCTCCCTTACCACCCCCTCCCATAGAGTGCAAAGGCGTTAATACCTATAGTAGCCGACTCACTAGCCCAGGGGTGGCCAACAACGATCCACAAGGGCCACGAGCCAGTCAGGTTTTAAGGATGTCCCTGATTCAGCACAGGTGGCTCATTCATTGACTCAGTCGGAACCTTAATTACCTGGCCTTCAACACCTATGAACTTCGTCCCATCTAGAAGCTAGAGCAAGGTTGCGCAAACTGGGGGGGCGTAAGATTTTCCTGGGGGGGAGCGCGGGCGATTGCAGGGGCCCCGTGCTCTTCCCCAATGCATTTCATTTAAGGCCTAGGGATCGCGTGAGGCCTCTGCAACTCTCAACTTACCGGGATTCAGAAGCGCGGTGACGTGTCGCCATGGCAACGTCACATGACCCCGCGATGTCATTTGATGCCGGAAAACAATGAGATGGATGAAGGGTTTTTATCGTGCCAGGAATTAATTGCTGTAAATATTGACAGCAGAGTTAACTTCGGTTTACCTGAAACACCAGTCGATAACTTAAGACTTGTGGAAAGATCTGAGGAGACATTTGAGATCTTGTAACTTGTATATAGACTGCTGTGGTAGTGAAGAGGTAATCATCATGTCAATTTGTCTATTGTACTTTATTCTACATTCTTTAGACTAACATTACCACACCACAATACAGTAACCATGACAGCGCTCTAATTAACCCTATCATATACTGTGCGGCATGCTAGCGCATTGCTTGTGTATAGGTCAAGGTGCCACTGCCACAATTGGAATGGAAAAGGAGGACTTCTTCCGTTGCTAACATTGAGGACCGATGAGTAGGGTCTCTATCTTCCCTACATTAACATCCCGGGAGCTGGAACGTCAGTAGCAGATATTCTAGCACTGGAAAGCTGGGGTGATGGCACGCTTGCAGGTTTTTAAAATGAATACCAATGTGTAGGCCCCGATCCTGTGTCAATTTGAAAGTTCTGCTAAATCTCTTTACGGTCATGATTGCAAAAGTCGTAGATTTCATACAGCTTCCGTCGTTCCTTTTTTGGATAAACTCAGTGTGAACGCACTGGCTTTTGTTGTCTCTTCCAGATCTTTAGGAACAGAGAAGGACCTGGTTTAAGATATATGATTTATCTGAGCTCTACACAAACAAAATAACCTGCCTAAGATTATTTTATGGCACTGGGACTTTACAGCACTTGATTTTGCAATGTTAAAATGAAATACCTTGCGCATATTTCCCCATTTACAGCACGGATGTAGCAAGACTTACTGTCTTCGGTACCACTGCAACGAGGAGTCATATGACCATGGCAGTCGCGGTACCAAAGGAATAACACTGCAGTGGTTCCTATTCAGAAGCATGGACTCCTTGCATCTTCATCGCAGCAGACACTGTCGTCAGGGATAATAAGGCTACGGCCCCGCTGCCTGTGCTGCACGTGCGCCTGCGAGGCTGGCGGGGCGCATGCAGCCGAGTTCCCCGGTTTGCAGTGAGCTGCAGGGGAAAAGACAGGGGGGAGGGGGCGTGATGTTACCTGGCAGGTTCGCCCTCATTGGCTGAACCGCTGGGGGGCGTGGCCTAGCGCTCCATCGCTAGTTCCAATCTCAATTTTCATGTCTGCCTCAAAAACTCGCCGCACAGCGGCCATGCCTCGCAGCGGGCCCGGCCTCATTGAGGGGCGGCTCGTCCCCGCAGCGCCTGCCGTAGCGAGCGCTGCAGCAGCCAGCAGGGACCAAGCCTAAGGCCCCGGTCACGGCGCTCTAATGTGCGCCCGCGCTTTCGGCTGCGCGTTCCGGCGATTCCCCGGTCTGCAGCTCACTGCAGGAGCAGAGACCGGGGGGGGCGTGCCGGAGGAGTGACGGGGGAGCGGCCATGACATCACCCGGCAGGTTCGCCCTCATTGGCTGAACCGCCGGGGGGCGTGCCAAGCCGCTCAACGCGAGTTCCTGCTCTCAATTCTATTGAGAGCAGGAGTAGCTCTCGCGCGAGCGCTGCGGCCCCCCCTCGCAGCGGGCCCGGCGCCATTGCGAGGAATGCTCTGGTGAGCGCAGCGTCCGCCACAGCGGACGCTGCAGCATGCAGCGGGGGCAAGGCCTTAGTCTTGCTACTGTATCTCACAAAAAATTTTTAATGCAAAGCCTAAAGAAGTGGGTATTCCTTTTAAAGTGGATGCAGTAGTTTGTGCAGAGCTTTGAAACTGCACACAAATAAAACTCTTGATGGTCTACTGAAAGAGGTCACTGCAAGAGGTCACTGCTGAAAACAAATCAACACTTTCACAGGACTCAATATTTTGTAAACTAGCTGTATTGAGCCACTGCCCAAAGGAATTTACCAGATAAGCAAACGTTATCACCCTTAAAGCTGCAGTTCAGGCTTTTTTTTTTTTTTTTTAAATGTATAGGTTTTTTTTTACTTCAATAGTTTCATGTGGGCAATCTTTACTTACCTAAAGAACTGTATAGCTGCTGGTCAATTCTTTCTCCGTCTATTGATCGGCAAAGTTTGGCGACATCTTTAAATATGGGGAATGTATTTCCTCTGTTTCTGTCACTCAGTGGAAGCTCATGAACATGACATGTGCAAGAGGGAGGGCAGGGCTCACAAAGGGGTGTGCCAGGTCTTGTGACAGGACATGAAGGGGCAGTGCCTTAGTAAATCGTTGTTAAAATAGAATACAAGAAAATTGGTCTTTCAAAGTTGTTTTTATTAAAACAGAAAATGCTAAAAGTATTTTTTCTTACTACAGAACTGATTTATTAAAAAAAAACACACATGCAGGATATTGCCTGAACTGCAGCTTTAATACAAACATTCAGAGATAAAAGAGATATTGCTCATTTTGATCACCTACCACTTCGCTCCATTGGAAGAGCTAAATCTCAGTGCAACAAATGTGTGTGACCTTACTCTAATTTTAGTAAAGACCAACACTGAAGCCAGGTTTATTTAATGGCATTAACAGATTTACCATGGGATTTGACCAAAAAGAAATAAAAAAAATCCTTGCTGCAATGTTCTTAAAGTTGCTCGTTTACCAAATATACTTTTTTTGCCTCAATATATATTGGATGTGTGAAATATATACCGTGGCATTAGCCTGGTTGGTACCCAGTCAATGTTACATTAAGTGGTGTATAGAACGATAAACGCAGAATAGGGCCTGTCAAGATGAGATCATTCTTTAACCTGCAACTAGATATTAGCCAAACGGATCCTAGCACATTCAGTATTCATACACGCAACACTGAAACAGCCTAGCACATAGCACCTGCCAACTCACCACCGCCTGTCAAAGTAACGTTTGGAACAATCCTGGTTCACCTCATTTGAAATTCCTCTTAGTTTTTGTTCTGTTTGTAAAAGAAAGTCAGGATTCCAAATGGTATCAAGGCTTATATATGGAAGTTTAAAAGCAGGTGCAGGCAAAACTGCCCCGGAGGAATTGTTTTTACATAGCCGGCAGTTGTACAGTTTATACAGAGTAGTTGATGAAATAACTCAAACACTACACATGCTTATTGTTACATATACACTCCATGGCTACTTTGTTCTGAGGATCATCCGACATAGACTTCCTTTCAAATAGTTTTAAAGATACTAATCCTTCCCATTGTTCTGAAGATTAACTCACAAAATTTGTGTTCGAGGACAATTTATACTTATAATACAGATAAGCACCATTGTTCCTCCAGATAAAATAACATCCCAAAAGTACTGGGCTGGTGCAAGCACCGAAATACATTCTTTAATGGCGCAAACCCAACAGATTTTTAAATGGATCAATTAAAAATATATTTTTTAATAATAATCTTTAAAATAGTGGAGACTAGAATTTAATCCACAAAGTATTCTGATTGCTAAAGTGGATACAAGATAATACTGTACATACATGTAACGGGTGTATCCCTCTGGCCTGACCCACCCAATCTCATATTGGCCCGTGTAGTCTAACCAGTCCCCCATTACAAGGCGTGTGTGGTGGTGCACCTGCAAGTAACAGGACTCTTGAGTCTCCCGCTTGGTGTTATTAGGGGATGTCATCAGGACAGGTAGCTGAGGTAGTGGGTGCGAGTCCAACTTACATCATGTGCAGCGCCTCCACCTCATCAGGATCTGTGCTTCCGCAGGGAGATGGTCCTGGTGAGGAACTCCTTCTTGGTGCCATCCACTGTCGAGTAATCTCACACTCACACAGTGGGGTTCTCATTATCAAGGACATCTTTATTGAATACAGGGATGTAGCAGACTGCCTCATGCAGCTGCCGGCTCTAGCCGCGCATCTCTCCGTGCTGTCCCTTTGCCAGGTACGCCCTCCCGTATTGAAGTGGGATTCCCTTTCTCCTAGGGAGATCACCGCTGTGCCAGGTCCCTGGACACAGTGTGGCGTAGACAGACTTGATTGATCACTCTGCTGCCGCTAGTTACTGCACTAGGGTCACAAAAGTGTTCCTCCAATCCCTTTACCTTCTGGTTACTCTTTCTCAACCAACCTCACTAACTGTCAGTGTTGTGCCCTTTATACCTCAGGGGGCAGGCGCATCTCTGAGGTCACTATCCAGGGACTCAGAGCATACAGCCACTCCCTTCCTTACACAGGGCACCACACTAGGGTGTGAGGGAAAACCTCCATAGCTACTGTTGGCAGACCTGTACTTACCAGGACTTACTGCCAACAGGGAAGACGTATGCAGTCATTATTATGCATGGCTACATACACAACATTTGCAACACAAACCTACCGCTAAAGTGAAAACATCAAGTGATTTAACATCATAAAATCCGCCCAGCCTCTGGTACATAGAAGTCCTCAAGTTTGCAATGGCCGTTGTTTTGCTAAGTTTATTATGGCAAAAAATCTGGAAATATATATGTAATGGTGTTTCCTTCCCCCCCCCCCCCTCTCTCTGGGAGGTTTTGCCATTACACGGTGTGGTGTATACCTGCTGGCTTACAGTAGATCTGAGTCTCCTGCGGTGTTGTGGAGGAGAACAGGACAGGCTTCTGGGGTAGTAACTTATTCTTTCACATGGTGACAACGCCTCCATCTCTTGCAGGCCCCCAGGATGTGGGGACAATCCCTGCAGGAGAACTTACTTCCCCTCCCCTGATATATTGTAGTCTCAGGCAGGAAGATATCTTTGAACAGGATCACTTTATTTAGTACACTGGCAGATGAAACAGCATACACAGCATACTTCACTTCGTGGGGCTTCACCCTCAGGATGCACCCTGGACCTCCACTCCAGGCCAAAGGGCCCTGAAGTAGTCCTTGCTCTTCCCTTACTCCCTGGTGGAGTAAGGGGTATAGTCTCCCATCCACTCCCCTAGGGGAAGTTATACAGATTGGCAGAGCCCTGTACAATTGTTATGGTTAGACCAGCCTCTCTCAAGCAGGTAGAGGCACTGACTAAATTTAGCAGTGTATCTCCTTAAGTACAAGGGAAGAAGGTACCAGGTCTGAGTCCGTGATTGGACACTCAAAGGCCTAGTCCCACCTCCTCCCCGTCAATCAGGGAAGCTGCTGTGAGTGGGGGAAAACCCATGATAACTCCTGGCAGGCCTGTTCTTACCAGGACTTACTGCCAAGGACGGCAGACTGGAAGCCAGAAACCAGTCCTGGCTACATATATGTACAAAGTGATCTTAATATCCTCTGTATTATAATAATTAATCTAGTAATTGAGACTTTGCTTTGATGCCAGCCTGGCAAATCCTGCAATAGTAGCACAAAGTTAAAAAGCATATCAAAGAGAAAAGAAAGAGAGGAATATATTGGACATATCCCAAAGCAGAATTTCAGTTAAAGATAATAGATGTTACACGCGTATGGAACAGTTAAAGACCAGATTAAAATGTGAGACCACTTCAGTTTTGAAAGAACTTAGACTGGTGGCAGCTTTGAGCGTGTCAGGTAGATTGTTCCATGTAAGGAATCGGGGAACACGTCCCCTGCGGCGTGTTCCTGCCTTACCTCTTGCTGCATAGCATCCCTCTGCAAGCGGTCGGAGAGCGCGTTCCTCGCAGCGCACTTCCTCCTTGCCTCCTGCTGTACAGCCTCCCGCGCACCTTACAGAGCGCGCGCGCCCACGGAGGACTTTCAAGGATCACGCAGAGCTTGGCTCAGCCCCTCCGCTGGTACCGTGTGGCGCGCACACGCGTGATATTGCTCCCCAGCTGCACATCACACTAATCTCTCTCCCACCTGTCTTCCGCACTCTTGCAGCCTATCCCTGCTTCCGCGGAGGCCGCGCCTCCGCTCCTCCCCTCAGGCCTATTCGTCCAGCTCTCCTATATATGCTCAGCCTTTCCTTTCATTCTTTGGCTGAGCACAGTTCATGGTAGCCTTGTGTTCCCACGTCCCTGCCATGCCTTGTTCATGTTGTGCTTTAACCCTCTGCTGCTTATCTCTTCTGTGTACCGATCCAGCTTGACTTTAGGACCTCTCTCTGGATTACCGACCCCAGCTTGCCTCTGACGATCCGCTGTTCTCCATCCCTGTCCACGGCTATCGAACCAACTACCTTCCTACTGGCTCCAACCCCAGACCACGGACACTGACTACTCTCCTAGCACCTACCTACGACCTCGGCAAGTATTAAGACCAACCCACTCTCTCCAGCCCAGACCCGGCGATCTTGACTATCCACCCTCGAGGCGTGCCTCTGCTGCTGTGGGTGCGCAGTTTTATACTTTCTCACGTCAGTACTGGGGTCCCGCCTTGTTCATGGTGAGCGCAAGCGTTACATTCCAGTTGTGAGGTGCTTGACAAGAAAAGGAGGAGCGGCCATATACTTTGTTGAAACTTGGGACCGTGACCGGTCTTTTGGAGTCAGATCTCATGTGATAAGTGCTGCATGTGGTAGAGGTGAGGAGCTTGTTAAGAATGGTGGGTAGCTTGAACAGAAAGTATTTGAAGGCAAAACAGGAAAAATGAATTTTGTGCTAGACCAGGGATCGGCAACCTGCATGCGCTCTTTCCGCTGCTACTTGCGGCTCCCTGCAGGTTGCCGACACCCAGCTGCTGCCTCTCTCCCTCACTATCCTCCTGGCAAACCTAAGCTGGCCTGATCCGCTGAGGTGGCCTGCTGTAGACTGGTAGAAGGGAGGTTCCCCTTAAAGGCACCTCCGTGGGCACCTTTCAGCAGGCAGCTTGGCAGGGCCCCTCTATACAAGTTTCTAACAGGCAGGGCTGCCAACAGAAATCGTAGGGCCCAGGACAAACATTTTAAGCAGGCCCCCTCTCCCCGTGTGTTGGGGCTATAGGGGTTCACTGAGATTGAGCTTCATATTTGTAGTTCGGGTTACGCTTTTCCAATAGGGAAGTAGCACACGCCACAAAGTATTCATTGAATGTGTTTGCAATGTTAGTGGGATCTGTCAGAGTAATATCATCCTTAATGATAGATGGTTGTTGATGACTAGAACAATGGAATATATTGTCGATGACCTTCCAGAAGTTAGCCGGATTTGATGTATTCTGGTGAAGATTGTCAGAGTAATATATGGCTTTTGCATGTCTTGTTTGCCTTGTGCACATATTTAGCAGGAATCTGAAGATATTATGATCCTTGATAGTGCCAGTTACTTTGTAGCTTTTCCACAATGCATCCCTGAAATGGTAGAGCGCTATAAGGTCAGTTGTAACCCACGGAATGTGGGCCCTTGTACTCTTATTCTGCGAAGAGGAGCATGGATACCACAGAGTTTTAAGAACTCTGTTTGGAAATAGTCGATCCTAGAAATGGGGTCAAGTATTAAGTCGATTCTGTACCAAGGGCAGTTAGTAAGATCAGCCAGAAACTGTTGTGGGTTAAAGTTTCTAAATATTCTAGTTCGTAGAACATAAGGGCATGATTGGGGGTTTCTAATTTTCCTTACACAGTACACTATTGCATAGTCACTGAAAATGTCAGGTAGGAACCCAGAGGATTGGATTCTGTTGGGACTAGTGGATAGAATTCAGTCTAGTGTAGCACCTGTTCCCCCCTGCCATGGAAGATCTGGCCACTACATGGGTGTTTCCCCCGGTGCTGTAGCTCACCTGCTTGGTACAGGAGGTCTGAGTTGCTCCGCGGTTGTTATATGAGAGCAGCAACAGGGCAGACTTTCTCCGTCTAATGGTGCAGTGCCTCCATCCCATGAGGATCCGGCTGAAAGCAGGATGGTCCCCACAGGCAAGTCTTCCTCCCAATAATCACACAGCATGGTTGGTTCAACGGCAGGTTTGTTGTGCAGACAGCATGGCATCATCTCCATTCCCTGAAGCTGACCCCAGGGGCTTGAGGCCCCATGTGTCTCTCCTAATATCTTTTACCCCCTTATAGGGAAGAGGGTATCACTCCATACCTCACAGCTTAATCACAGCACATCCATAGACCAACTCAATTTGTCAGCTTTTATACCCGGGGGGAAGGGCTTGTAACCCCGCCCAATAACAGGGCAGGTCTAGGTACTGAAAGGCATCACACCATATAGAGAAAAACCTAAAAAAAACAGCACACAATGCTCATAGTGCATTATAATGAAATATTAATGGGTTACACAATACATGATAAGTAATCTGCGTACATCAAGGAAGAGTTATAAAAGCATTTCAAGGGATAATGTTACCCAAGCACCAACCAGCAGGGACATGTATCTCCAGCAGGATGTCATCTGGTGTGTCCGCAGATATTAGACTGGCAGATCCAGAATCCTCACACTGGTGCCTTTGGTCAGTGCCTAAGGTAGGTCCGTAGCTTGGTTGCATATATTGTTCCACACTAGGAGTGTGATACACATCAGGGTCACTGGCCGTCAATGACGTCACCCGGCTGCGACTCCGTGTGTCGCGTGCCCCAATTCTCCCCGATCTCAAATCACCTCAGCAGCAAGATGGATGTTAATGTCCTTGGATCACTGAGATCTCTAGTTGTGATATTATCCAATGTGTTTCGAAACCAAAAGGTTTCTTCATCAGGGAATAGTAACCATTAGAACTATAGACACTGAAATACCCCCGCTCACTCCCGATTGGTCCGGGGCTCGAGTCCTCCAGCCAATCACGGGAAGAGTAGGGAGGAGTCAGCATCTCTAGCACAACATAGAGTGTATTCTGCCTAAAACTTTAATCATAAACTGAAACATAATAATTAAAACAACACAGCAAATCGCATATGAAAGCCCTAACTGGCACACATTTTGCTGATTGAGCTAGAACGGAAGAGAAATAAATGTTAAAACCACATAAAAAATGTGAGTCCAAAATCACAGTTATAACATACCATAGCATGCTAATTATATCGAGATTTATCAGAACAAAGCACAAAAAAGTACATACTGTATATAAACGAATTTGGTCAAGATATTTAATGATGTAAAATAACAGTATCTAGACCAGGGGTGGGGAACCTTTTTTCTGCCAAGGGTCATTTGGATATTTATTACATCGTGCGCGGGCCATACAGACACAGGCAAGCACACAGGCAGGCACACAGCAGGCATGCAGGCACACAGATCCCCCCCCCCGTACCTCTGGTAGTTGCTGCTGCTGCTGGGGGGATCATGTAGGGCGGCAGCTGGGGTAAGTGTGGGGGGAGCTGCTGGGGAAGTGCGGGGACTGCTGCGGGGGGAGTGCAGGGCGAAATACGGTGGCTGCTGGGGCTAGTACTGTGGCTGCTGGGGATCGTGTAGGGCTGCCGGCACCTCACACCACCTCCTCCCGATCGGGCGCGCGGCGGCCATTTTTTTAAAAATTAGCGTGACCCCGGTTATAGCAGTTGCCTTAGCATGGCCAGACCAAATGATTTCGGGGGGGCTTATACGGCCCTCGGGCCTGACGTTCCCCACCCCTGATCTAGACCATATGAAATTTACCCTTAGGAATGGGAGAGAAAATAATGGCTGATCACAGCCTGTCCTGATACCTGTCCCTGCTGGTTGGCGCTTGGGTAACATTATCCCTTGAAATGCTGTTTTAACTCTTCCTTGATGTACGCAGATTACTTATCATGTATTGTGTAACCCATTAATATTTCATTTAATGCACTATGAGCGTTGTGCGCTGTTTTTTGTGTTTTTCTCTGTTATAGTTTTGGGGGTGTTTGAGCCACCCCTGTCTCTACAGCTGCAGATGCTCTCTTCAATTCACATTTGGGATCACGTAATTAGTTCATCATTGTGTACTACCACAACCTCACTTGGGTTTTTGTGTGGTTGATTATTGAGTTTGATTTTAGTAGCACACTTTTACCACTTTGTTTCACCTATCACAGCGGTGCGCAAAGTGGGGGGCGCGACCCCCTGGGGGTGCGGGAGATTGTGCTGGGGGGGCGCGGGCAGTTGCAGAGGCCCCGCGCTCTTCCCCCCGGCATTTAAATTAAATGCCGGGGGATCGTGTGAGGTCCCTGCAACTGTTCACTTACCGGGATTCAGCCGTCTGTGTTGCGTCACCATGGCCGCGGCACCATGTGACCTGACGCCACACACCCACGCAGCGTCATCTGACGTGGATGAAGGTAAGCAGGGGGCGTGAGAGCCGGGGGCAGAGAGACAGGGGGGCGCAGCACAAAAAGTTTGCGCTCCCCTGACCTATCACACCATATACATGTGACCCAGTCAGTACCCTCCCCAGGTATGACACTCCCTCTGCCGGTTTAGGCCTGCCCCTGGATAAGGCAACATAGTACCCATCCAGGCTGCAACTGCAGGCTAGGCCCTGTGCAGGAGATTAACCCCAACACTGCCTGTTCCTATCAGGACTTATAGTGTTGAGGCCAGTAGAAGGCTATAGCCAGGGGCACTTGGTTACACTAGCAAGGAATGTTTGTGAGATTTTAGGTTTGTCCATGTGGGTTGGTAAATTAGTTGGATTAGCTTTAGTGACTTCAGTTGTTTTCTGGATTTTGTTGTTTTTAGGGTCAAGCCTAATTGTAGTTGAAATCCCCAAGAACTAACAGCTCACACTTCCTATTCATAGGGGATATTGAGCCCAAAAAAATCAGTGTTATCAGTTAGGGATTGTAGTGGGGCTTTAGGTGGGGGGCAGATGCCACCAATAAAAACAGAAAAAGAAGAGAAGGGGGGGGGGGGAAATGTTGCCAACTAAGATTTCTAAAGAGGGTGGTCTTGGGGGGCAATTTAGCAGCGTAAATTATAAGGTGTCTTAAATATAAAGGAACACCCCTCCACCTCTCTTTGACCTGTCTTTCCTAGAAATGGAGTATCCCAGAATGGTGATATTGGCAAAGGGCTTTAGGATTGCTTCATACCATTTTGAACAGAGGCATTTAGGCATGTAAAGTTATTACAGTGTGTTAAATAAATTTGTTTTTCAGAGGGGGGGCAAAAGATTGTCATGATAATGAATGCAACAAAAAACTATCTTCGCATCTCCAGCGCTACCACAATGCAAATGAACTCACAGATTATCCCTATCTCTGCTGGTAATTCACTTTCCTTCTCTGTGACCATACATGGAAAACTTTAAGTGTGCAGGGATGTTACATGCTAGCGTGTGATAAATGAAAGAACCCAACTTATGATAGACATTCAACAAAATGTGAGCCAATAAATGTTTCTTTTTACAGACTGTTACAACGTTCTTCAGAAACAAGATGCCTTTTGGCCCCCCGCTCAGAATGTCTCTATTCTCTTTCTGTTACTGTTGAGTTGACGGACTGCAGCTGGCAGGATTAGTTTTACAAATCATTGTTCTGTTATCACAGAGTTTGGGCCAAAAAAAATTCTTATCCTCTGTCATGCATCAAAATGGACATCATTGTACGGTACAAAAAGAAAAGAGCTTTTGATGTCATTTTTTTTTTTTTAAACCGCTGTTTGCAAGTTCTGATGCTCCACAATGAGGACTTAAACTCCCAGACTGAGATTAAAGCAGCAAAATATGCAACATCATATAGGTTTTATTTGAAATAAATCAGTTCTGTTGTATTAGATAATATTGTCTGCATTTTTTTTTTTTTTTTTTTTAACTCCTAATGCAACTTTTTAATTTTTTGTTTTAATATACTGATCATCCTTTGGTTGCTACTGCAGCCATTTAGAAAAGTCACACCCACTTCCTCGTTTGAAGCAGGCTCTCACACACACTCACCTTTTTGTGTTCTGACCTTTGGCAAAAAAGTATCACAAACAGATCTGTTGCTGTGTTCCAAACAGCAGACTATTGATACAGCTTTCAGAGTAGTATACAATGTGCTACACTTCGTAAAATATTGTTACATTGCAGCTGTAGCATTTCACAGACTGCAGTACAGAGTCAAAAAGAGGCCATTTAGATAGGCACACAAGCAGGATATTGGCCAACTGATCACAGGAGAAGGGATTGATCAGCAAATTATGTCATTATTTCCCATTAAAACTGCATATAGTAAAACAATGAAAGACAGAAAAAAAGTGAAACTAGGGCTTCTGGTCTAAGAAAGGGCAGAACAAGAGAAAAAGCAAAAAGGTTCCCTTTGACATTATTCCATGAACTCATAACAGCATTTGTGAGCTTCCTATGCACAGATAAGTTTATTTGCCATTTGCAATATATTATGCAATAAATAATGATAATATAAATGGGGTTTATGAAGAACGAGATGTGCAATTAGTAATTTAGAGGAAGAATTTCCAAAACCCTGGTTTGGCCGATTTATTATTTTCTCCAAAGTCTGGTCTGAGAAAGGTCAGATAGTGGAGGTACCTCTGCTTACCTACTCAGTATTTGTCTCTGCCCCTCCTTGTGTGCGTCTCTCTCTGCCGCTTCATATCTCTCTCTCTCTCTCTCTCGCTCTCGCTCTCTCTCTCTCTCTCGCTCTCTTTCGCTCTCTCTCTCACTCTCTCTCACTCTCTCTCACTCTCTCTCACTCTGGCGGCTCTCATTTTCTCTGTGTGCCTCACAGCCACATCCCTTTACTTGCCAATGCCAACGTGAACTATAAGGGAGCGGCAGCTTTAAAGTGAAGCAAATGCAGTGACCACTCTCTCTAAGCTCAGTAATTTATTTTTTTAAAGACCCCACGAGGTCGCCTATTTTTTGGTCCGTACCCTGGCATGTGCAGATGTAGCAGCAATTATTACTCCCCCTAACCCACAGTAACGCAAGTAAAAACGCAAAACAATGCGTATGTCTCATGGAGATGGTGCACTTACTAACATTGTTTTCAATAGCAATGCAATAAAAATGGTGTTAAATACCGTAATAATATAGCCTAGCTGCAGATATGAGCCGGGGTCCGGATAATTCGAAATCTCGGAGGATCAGGGGGGGGGGGGGCGGATTTCAAAACCTGAGCTCGCTCACCTCGAGTTTTTATTGTACATTTTATGCACTTTTCTTTTATTGTAGTATTTTTACTAATTGCATCCAAATGTCTGTTCTATAAAGTAAAAGACAGGCACTACTGTATGTAATAGAATGGGGGGGGGGGGGGCAATTCCCTATGCAGAAAAGCACATACTGTATGATAACATATTAGGATATGTTCCTGTCTTAGCTAATGACTTGCAGATGGTCCTATACAGCAACTTGTTTAAATAATGGACCCTTTGAAGATGAGGCACTTTAATGCATAAGAATCCCTACAATTTCGTTTCATTCTGGAAATCAAGATGGATATAACAGAGTTGGAACTTTTAGCTTCTGTAACAAATCTCTCCCACTCTCCTTATCTGACACCCAAGACAAGCTTTAATGATGTTACATATGTATACAGTATCTGTCCCTATTTATATAGCACCATTAGGAAAAGGAGTCCTTGCCCGCAGAGCTCACAATCTAAGTGGTAAGAAGTGAGAACTTACAGAGACAATGGAGGGTGTTCTGGTAAGTGTGTCTGCAAGGGGTATATATCAGTGCATGCTGTATGAGATCAGGAATTTGCTATGTACATACAGTATGTGGTGTTTAGTAAGCATGCAGATATTCATACATTCGTTTGGTATATCTTTTTATGGACAACACCAATGTATTTAATGTAGAATATGTGTTGGCTCAGCATTCATTTGCAATGAGTAAAATACAATGATATAACTATAAACAAAGTCATGGCTTTGCAGGTATTAATCAATACAAATTCAAAGCACACTGTTGAAAATGAATAACCACTGTAGTGTAGGATCAGCCATTGTTTTTAGCATAGATGTAAAAATAAGATACAAATACAGTACATTTATTAGGTTTAAATATAAAGTTTCAGTAATTGGTTTAAACATTAAAAAAAATGTATTTGGGCTTATGTATTAATAATAATAATAATTGCATGTTCTTGTATAGCGCTGCTAGTTTTACAGAGACAGGTCCCTGCCCTGTGGAGCTTACAATCTAAGTTTTTGGAGCACAGCGAGATAAATTGACTTGCCCAAGGTCACAAGGAGCCGACACCGGGAATTGAATCATGTTCCCCTGCTTCAAACTCAGTGCCAGTCAGTGTCTTTACTCACTGAGCCACCCTTCCCTGTGGATGGTACCTCTGTATGTATGTATGTCTGTATGTATGTATGTATGTACGTATGTATGTACGTACGTATGTATGTATGTATCTTTATTTATATAGCGCCAGTAATGTACATAGAGCTTCACAGCAGTAATACATGTGACAATCAGATAAATAACAAATAATACAAATAACACATAAAGGGAAGAAGTGCTTCAGGCATAAAAGTAACATTTAGGAAAAGGAGTCCCTGCCCCGAAGAGCTTACAATCTAATTGGTAGGTAGGAATAATGTACAAAGACAGTAGCAGGGCACACTGGTAAGCGCATCTGCAAGGGGCCAAAGTTTATGTATGAGGTGTAAATGATCAGCCATGGAGCTACTCATATGCTTTGTTAAGGAGGTGGGTTTTAAGAAGGGTCTTAAAGGTTGATAGAGAGGGTTCTAGTCAGATATTGAGAGGAAGGGCATTCCAGAGGTGTGGGCAGTCCGTGAGAAAGGTTTAAGGCGGGAGAGGGCTTCAGATACCAAAGGGGTACAGAGAAGACATCCTTGAGCAGAACGCAAGAGTAGGGATGGTGTATAGTGAGAAATTAGGGCTGAGATGTAAGGAGGTGCAGAAGTGTGTAAAGCCTTAGAAGTGAGGAGAAGAATTGAGCGTGTAATACAGGATGTAATAGGAAGCCAGTAGAGGGATTTCAGCAGGGGAGGCGCTGAGACAGATTTAGGAAAGAGTAGAGTGATTCTGGCAGCAGCAGGTTATGAGGTTAGAGTAATCGAGATGGGAGAGAATGAGGGTCTGTGTCAGAGTTTTAGCAGTCAAACAACAGAGGAATGGGCGTATCTTTGTAATATTGTGGAATAAAAAATGATAGGTTTTAGCTACCTTTTGAATGTGAGAAGAGAATGTGAGAGAGGAGTCGAGTGTGACCCCTAGGCAGCGTGCTTGGGCTACTGGGTGAATGATAGTACTTCCAACAGTAATATCGAAGGAGGTAGAAGGGCCAGGTTAGGGAGGAAGTATGAGGAGCCCTGTTTTTGCCATGTCAAGTTTAAGTCGGCAGATGGCCTTCCAGAATGATATAGCAGAGAGACATTCTGAAACTTTAGTCTGTAAAACAGGTGTAAGGTCAGGTGTTGAAAAGTAAATTTGTGTGTCATAGCATAGAGGGGATATTTGAACCCAAGAGATGTGATTAGGTCACCTAGAGAGTGTAGAGAGAAAAAAAGAAGAGGTCCCAGTACAGAGTCTTGAGGTACCCCCACAGAGAGATCGATACAGGAGGAGGTGTTAGCAAAAGAGACACAGAAAGTACGATGGTAGAGATGAGAGGAGATCCAGTTTAGAGCTTTGTTACGAATACCAAGATTATGGAGAATGTGAAGAAGAAGAGGATGGTCCACAGTATCAAATGCTGCAGAGAGGTCAAGTAATATGAGCAGAGTGTAATGACCTCTGTCTTTGGCAGCATGGAGGTCATTAGTTATTTTAGTGAGGGCTGTTTCAGTGGAGTGAGCTGTGCGAAAGCCAGATTGTGGAGAGAATAGGTGTTGAGAAAATGGAGCAAGCGGGAGAATACATGATGTTCAAGGAGTTTAGAGGCAAAAGGCAGTAGGGAGATAGGTAAATAGTTAAAAAGACAGATAGGTTCAAGCAAGCTGTTTTTGAGTAATGGTATAACTGTTGCATGTTTGAAGGAAGAGGGAAAGGTTCCAGAGTAGAGGGAGGAGTTAAAAACATGTGTGTATAGAGATTATAGTAGGAGCAAGAGGTTTTAGGAGATGGGGGGAAATGGGTTCAAGAGGGCAGGTGGTAGAGGTAGAAGTGGAGATCAGAAACGACCAACCCTCCTCTGTTACAGCGAAAAAGAGAGTCAAGGAGGGCAGGAAGAAAGTTAGGAAGAGGTGTAGGATGGGAGGAGGAAACAGAGGGGATGTCCTGACATATGGATTCCACCTTTTCCTTGAAATAGTCGTCAAAGTCCTGGGGTGAGATAGAGGAAGAAGAATAGGAGGCAGCTGAGGGTGGTCTGAGTAGGGAGTCAAAGACAGAAAAGAGTTGGCATGGGTTAAACTTGTGCTTGTTGATTAGTGAACAAAAGTAGGTTTGTTTAGCCTGAGAGAGGGCAGAGTTGAAACAGGATAGCATAGATTTGTAGTGAAGGAAGTCTGCGAGAGTGTGAGATTTCCTCCAGAGGCGCTCAGGGGAACGAGTGCAGGAACGCAGCATGTGATTACTGAATGTAATCAGTTGCAATCACTTGAAATCATTTAAATTGTTGATACAGTCCAGATTAACTACAGGGCAAAAATGTAACTGCCATTATCCATAGTGTTAACATAAACAGTTAACATTTAACACATCTTTGCAGATAAATCTGTAAAGCTGTGTAATGTGAACTAATGGATATAGATAATCGAGTCCTGTTCTTATTATTAAGAATAAGACTTTGAGACAGTTTCTTTTAGACAAATGCATGTAGTGGCCGTTTATGAAAGTTTCCTACATGCAGCAGTGCAAAGTAAATGAGTACTTCAGTATTAGGTGATACCTTTTTTATTTGGCCAAACAATTCATACTATGACAAGACACCCAAATAAGACAAGCTTTTGAGCGTTCTCCTCTCTTCCTCAGGTTGGCAATACTGGTTTATAAAGATTCCATGAGTTTAACAATCTAAGGCAGATGATGCAGAGAAGGAATAAACAGACAGGGCAATGCATGGATGAAAGGAACAGTGAGACACAGGACCATACATCCATTAGCAGTCTGCAGAGGGGTGAGGAATTGGGGTGGGGGGGGGGGTGGAGAGGGGTTTCATTATAAAATTAACAGAGTGTCAGGAAGAAACATTACAAAAAATGATGGTAGGGGTTAAAAACTCCATATAAGAATTAAGTCGTCTTGTTTTAGTGTAGCAAAAAAAAAAAGAAAAGATTTTTCAAATGGAAAAATCTTGTTGCCAAAGTTTTTGCCTCATTATCACACAATAGTGTGCCTTAGGCTACGACCCCAGCAGTCACGGCTGCACGCGCGCCGGAGCGTCTGGTGGCGCGTGCACCAGTTTCAGCCACGACCTACGGTTTGCAGCTGTGCTTGAAATGAAGAGCAGGAGATGGACAGGGGGGGGGCGTGGTGTGGGCATGACGTCACGCGGCTATTGTTCACCCTCATTGTCCTAACCACCGCCTTGATGTTACCAATGCTTGGCTGCCAAGGTGGTCGCGCATCTCGCCTTGTGTGCGCATGCACACACGCCGACTGGGGCCTGCCCTATAGAGGGCTGTTCCTTGTGTCCGGTGCGTACACTGTCGCGCAGGCAGCCATGGCCACTGGTGACCTAGCCTTACACCAGGGGTTCGCAAAGTGGGGGGTGCGGGATTTTTTTTGTGGGGGTGCGAGGGGCGTGGCGGTTGCAGAGGCCCTGCGCTCTTCCCAGAGGCATTAAAATTAAATGGCGGGAGATTGCCATGGCAATGTGGTGTCAAATGATGCCGCGCTGTCATGTGACATCACATACCGTTGCCATGGCAACGCGGCATCAAATGACGCCGCGGGGTCAAGTGACGTCGCATCACATGACCCGCAGGGGGTTCAGCTCAAAAACTTTGCACTCCCCTGCCTTTCACCACCCTAACGGGGCTGTAACATTGAGTACATCCGTAATAGTATTATTTTTTTCTCCACTACACTGGTGTCTTTTCTGCATCAGTTTTAAAGTATGGAAAATAGCTGAAGCGCTCAAATGCAGGTATATCTCAAAATGATAATAAGCCAGACCACTGTACCAGGGTACTAACAATTGATATAGTACCTATTGTGTCATATAATGGGTACTATCCTCCTGAAGACAGGTGGTGTGTGGTGCAACCCACTCACCATCAGTCTCATTGGCAGGTTCCCCTGAAAAATATGCAAATACTCACATCCTGGTAGGGCAGGCAGGCAGGCTGTGCAGCTACTCAATGCAATACAGGGAAAAGGGAGACCAAAAAGCGCACCAGCACAAACGGAGCAGGAAGAAACCAGGACAAAAAAATGATTAAAAGGGCACTTTAATGTGGCAAAAGACCCATCCAATGCATTTCGAACGTCGCAGGTTTTAACCCTTGAAAAAAAAGAACGCTGCGAGCGTCGAATCAAAGCTTGGATGGGTCTTTTGCCACATTAAAGTGCCCTTTTAATCATTTTTTGTCCTGGTTTCTTCCCCTGCTCCGTTGTGTGGTGCGCTTTTTGGTCTCCCTTTTTCAGTTTTAAAGTAGAGGTTTTTATATGTAGTATCAAGTACTTTTAGGTATATAATCCACACAATACCTGGAAATTGAATTGGCAGACCTGAGACACAGGGATGAATTAACGCAGTCTTTGATACTGTGCTGCAGGCAACTAGAAGAGTGACCACAGCCACCATACATAGCTATAACTGTTGCCGCAGGGTGGTGAAGAATGCTCACAAGACCACAGCAAGCATCCGGCATGGACTGCTAACTCCATGCTCTGGGAGATGTAATGCCTTAGGTCTTATTTGACTATTTTATCATTTGAACAACGTTCCTATTGACAACTTCCTTTGATCCAGCAACGCAGATGGAAATACGTTGTTGTCAAGCCAATTCTTTTCCTACTACTTCAACCCATTACCGTTACTGTCTACACTGAAGGATAGAAAGTTGTTATGCGTTCTTACACTCTTCTTATAATTCATACCAATGAGGTATAGAAAATGAAAAACCAAACGGGATTCTCCCTACTAAAACCTCAGACTGAACCCCTTGAGCTTAGTAAGTAACCTTTAGTAAGGCACCTATCAGCTGAAAGCATAATTAACTCCTTTTCTCCCACACCTCCTTGGGAATCACTTGGGGAATGCCAGCCACAGTCTGATCTACGCTGCAAGTAAAGTCACACAGACAAAATATTAAAGTTTCACCAGCAATGGAGTTAGGGTCAAGTTAAATTATAAAAAATTTCGATTATTACCATGGCAAAAGAATATATATTTTAATGCATTTGGACCCTGACTCCATTTGGCTGTGTTGCCTTAGGCTAAGACCCCAGTGGGGGTCGGGAGATGGTGGGAAATATGAGTCTTCCCATTGCGGGTGGTAAGCTGTTTCACTTGGTGGCTAGTCAAATAACCTGGAGCAGTGGAAGGTAAGCACCGTCCAAAGTCCTGGGCGTATGCGAAGAGAGTATGTGCTAAGCTGTGTGAAATGAGTATGCTGTGAATAAAGACCTGCAATTATACTTCAGCTATGGTGTCAGTCCCTGGGCTGGAGAAGGAACGTGTGTAGTGGTTGGTTGCGACGCCGACACTGTGGGAGCCATTCACTACTGGAGGCGCATGAACACCAAGACAACACAGAAATCGTAAGATCCAGTCCTGTCCTCTCTCATAAACATCTGCAGGACACCTCAGACCTCCCATGCCAAGACAACAAGTGAAACACCAAACACGATGCGGTAACGCACTCCTTCCCACACACGGGGCATCTAAGTGAGGGGGGGGGGGGGGGTTCACATGGGTTACATATATATTAGCGCTAACACCATTATGATTAATGCAATGCCCTTTCCAGCTGAAAAACAGCACTTAACAATGCGTTAGTGAGCTTTGAAGATGCATATGTTAGCACTTAATGAGGGGAACGTGGTAAACGTAGTATACCTCATTAGGTCAAGTTGGAACTCTGTGGATCTGGGCCATAGTTGAGATGATATTCACTTTGTGGTAATATGGAACCTGCATGATACGGTTATTTTTGAATTGTTACTTCCACACTCATCTTGTATTATTTAGGCCCCGATCCACAAAAAGGGTGCTAAGCTTTAGCATGCCTTTCCTCTCATTCATATGAATGGAAGCTGGGGCGTAGGAGCGCCCCTTCTTGTTGTGGATCCCGCTCTAATGAGCTGGATAATGTAATTGCATTCAACTGAAGAAATGAAAGAAGAGATGACCTTCACCGCCAGGGTTGTTTGATCTGGCCCGCCAAAGAGAAAGAAACCCAAACATTACCATGCTCTCCTCTCTGTAACGGGGACGTCACAAGAAAAAAGCTGCTAATCAGGAAAAGATTGAAAGGCAAACTTCTCCAACCCTGAGTAACACTGGAGGCAAAGCTGGTTTAATGGTCTCAGGTGGGAAGTCGGTTGTGCTACAGAATCATCGTTACAGGACGAACATAGAGGAAAACAGGAAGCTAACGTAAAATTCATCGCCTGCAAAACCACACAACTTGTGCACTGCTAAATTATTTCAATTATTATTTTCATGGCATATTCCCAAAACACATTGACAGAGTTTATGGATAAGGATGATGGAAAAAAGTCAGACAGGAATAAAAAAAGAACTATTATACAAGTGGGCCTGTTGATTGCAAAGGATCTCATGTAAACTATACGGCTCAATAAAAGTCCTTGCTCGTCTCTGTCGGAAATACCAGATGTCTGTCATTACATGCACATGTGACAGTACATGCTGTTTGCTACTCTTTGCATGTAAGCTAAACTTTGAATCCTTCTGTCCTATTGTTCATCTGTGACACAACCGGTTGTAAGCAGAAGCAGGGGTAAACCACGATCTGGAGACAGAGGCCACCAAAGTTCTTCCAATCAATTGACACAATATATGACAGTATGGCATTTGAAGAGAATTTACTGAGAGGGTATTCAATGCTTATAACTGGACATGCACGGTTAAAAAGCAGGAAACATGAAAATAAAATACTAACTCGTATGTATACTATTGAGGGATTGGTATTGGCAAATGTTGATACCTGCTAATAAAGTCAGCACTCGGTTGTTGGTAATCCTGCTGCTATAATGCATGCTTATGTATAACATTTACAGTGTACCCTAGGTGCAGGTGCAGTCCAGTGTAAGAACAGGTGCAGGATCACTAGGCTACGAACTGTAGATTCAGACTGGACAGGATGTGAAAGGCCTGAGAGCTGACGGCAACTTAACCAAAATGGGGATATATTAAAAGAATGCCAACAATTAACAGCATTCACCTGGTAAGTCAGTCATGGGTTAAGACTGTCCAAGGACTAGTCTTTGGGGTTGCTGAGTGGAGACTTACCCTATGGCTTGGACCAGATATTATAGTTTTTTTAAGTTAAGGCAATGGTCTATTTTTTTTACGGTCCCTTTTACTCATGGATTCTATTGTATGTTACTGCTCTCTCTATACTGTGGTAGTGGGAGCTCTATGCGCTGAGGCATAGATAGTGCATGGTAGACTAAAACTTTTAACATTTATATTTAAGGGATCAGTCACAGAGCAAAACAAGGTTAAATAAAATGAGGTTTATTTTAGATAAGACTCGGAAACACACAAGAAGAATACAAAAATATACACACTTATGGGGGGTTCTGGGGAATGAGATCTACCTTTCCTAGTGCAGGGACCCACTTCAAATGGGTTTCTCTGTCCGCTTCTCTCTGCTTCAGGAATATCAGAGTGCTGAGCACACCACAGCCCCTCATGTAGCTCCAGCTTGTCACAGCCCAACTCCACACTCCTTCCCAGAGTGTCTCTCTCTCTGAGGGATATTAACTCCTGCTGCTCTGACTGCAGTGTTCCTTATATACCCTTGGGGTGAAACTTTAACCTGAACAAGGGTACCAGCAAAGAAAGAAACAAGTGCCTGGGGCTCAGATGGTAAATGATTTTGAAACTAGTGCCCTACCTTTGTTCTTTCATATTTTTTCTATGGAACAGTCAGCTAAAGGGATTACAGAAACCCTCCATAGAAATGATAGGAACAGGCCAATATAATCATTTACATTTGCAGGGCTGAAATGTTAATCATTACCACAGGATACCAGGTATCTAATCTGGTAGGAATTGTAACACAGGCATAAATACAGACATAAGGGAATTATGTAAAAGACAGGACTTAGATTCACAACAGCTAGCCCCCAACAATCTAGCACATCTTTCAGTAAGGACAATTGCTTTAAATGGGGGAAGGATGTCACAAGTGATAAAATAATACATGTTTGAATACATTCTTACAGACATAGGTTACATTTACACATTCCCTGTTCTTCCCCAGATTTATAAAGACATTTGGCTTGATTAAAATATTACTAGGACGCCAAGTTACAGTTTTTTTTAGGGGGTAAAAAGTTGGGATTTCTCTATTAGTTCCCAGCTCACCCTACATCCCAGAACTATGAGAGAAAACTACCTCCTTCCCACAGAAATAACATCATCTATTTTATCAGTCAGATTTGGCCCCCCCCTCCAGTGGCCTCTGGGTCTCAAACCAATCATCTACTAGGTCACTGCTAAATAGCCATTAAATAAAACTGACCTGTGTGTGCCAAGAGAGTCGGGTATCTAATATACATACTTGGGACATATTACCGCAGTTAACATACAGTAGGATACCTACAACCATACAGGTGTCAATTCCTACTAGCGGGGCTATTGGGGATCCTACCTACCAACTCTATCTTAACATCGTTGCACAGGCGACGCCAATCATTTCCCGCCCCGCCCTTTTGGGTCCCCAGGGGACACAATTCGCCACGGGCACCCACCCTCCAGTTTGGGGCCTTGTGAGCCCTCCACTCAACACCGTATGTCTCTCTCCCCATCTCGGGTCTCACGCTTCCTCCCTCTCTTTCTCATTCACTCTCAACCTCTATACCACCCCTACCTCCGCTATCAATACAATTATACATGTCAATCAATCCCGCTCCCTCTCAATGCCCCCTTCTCAGACTAATTTTCCCCTACCCCTGCCCACCGTACATTTCCACATCCCCAATAAACCCCAACAAACCTCCACACACAATAGATCCACCCAACAAATAATGAATCCTCCCCAAGACAACCCGCAATACCCGTTCCAATACAAAAAAACAACATAACATCCACCAATCAGACCAACACTACCACCCCCAATACTCAGACACCCATACCACCAACATACAGAACACCACCACTACTAGACCCACCCCAAATAACTTGACACCCACTCAACTCCCCAGATCACAAACACCACGATCCCCCGATTATCAGAAGACTCCATTACACTCCACAAAATACAAGGAACCCATATCTCACCTCCCAAATGGCAGGACCATCTACTACCCCCCACCTCCATAGCATCAAAAACTTCCATGACCCCCAAACCCAAACACAACAACCACGCACCCCGTAAGACACAATACCAAAAACAACACAGATACAAATGACCAACCCCAAAAGCAGGTACCACCACACCAAAGACAATGACACCCCCCAAATACAAGTTACCACATCCACCAACAACCGGCAAAGACAAAAGGTAACACAAACAAAAAATAAAAAACACCAACCAACAACCACACCACACCCAAAAAAAAATTTCGACACTTACAAATTTCAATTTTATATGTTAGGCTTGATGCACACCAGGGAAAATTGGTTGTAAAAGTGGGAATGAATCTTCATATATGAAGTGACTCTGAATATACTATTCTTTTCTTTACACTCCCATGCCCCCCCAAACCTTTTCTCACTTTGTTTTTTTCTCCCCTTCTTTGTCCCCTTTTTCTTTATTTTCTCTCTATTTCCGACTTCATTCCGTTTTTACCCCACCCCGTTCTCCACGCCGGCCTCTCCCCCCCCCTTTTTTTCCTGCTCTTTTTTTCCCTTCCTTTTGGCCGCGATCCGTGCTTCTTTCCTCGTGTTTCTTTTTTTCATTGGCGTCTCGGGATTCCTGTTCGGTGACCGCCACTCCCCCCCCCCCCCTTTCCAGCTGCTTCTGTTTTTTTTGGTACCCTCGTTCCTGTCCCCTTTACACAGAGCAATTGTATGAGGCACCCCCCGCACCCACGCCCCACCACCCACCCACGGTTTCTTCTGGGCGATTCCCCCCATGTTTTTTACAATTTACTTTTTCCCTGCCCCCCCCCTTTTTTTTTTTCGGTTCGGAAAGATCCCCACAAAATTTTTTTCTATTAGACCTAAAGGATTCCCCCCCCCCGGTTTACCCCCCCCCCCCCCCCCCCCCCAGAAAAGTTCCGTCCCCCCCCCACCCCGCCCCCTTGGAAATTTTGATCCCCTCCTTCCAACCATAGACCAGAAACCCCCACCCCCCCCATTGTTCTTTTTACATAACCCATTTCCCCATATTACCCATTCCCCCCCCCATTCAGTTTCTTTCTCGCCGCCCACCCACTTTTCAGAAACCCCCCTCTCCCCCCCCGTTTTTCTTCCCCCCCCTGGGCATGCTGCCAAATCTTGTCCTTTCCCTTTACACCCCCTTTCCAGCCAGCACCAAACCCTCCCCCCCCCCTGTGACGGGGGGCATGAGAGTCACGCAGATTGGCACGTACGAGCAGAAGAGAGGGGATTCTCACGAGACATTTTCCCCTGACCTTTAGTAGACCGAGAGTAGCATCCCCCCGATGCCAGAGATTTACACACGAGCCCCCAGAGAGTAGTATTTTTCTTGTTTATCCATCCCAGATGAGTGAAGGCGGGTCTCTCCCCCCCCCCCCCCCCCTTTTCTTTCTCCCCCTTTTTCAGATGTACCCACGACCCCCCGTTTTCCTAAGATTGGGACGAGATCCAACTCCCCCCCCGCCTCAGACGCAACCTTTCCCCCCCTTGCCAGTCTCCCCCCCGCTGAGTGGAAGGATCGAGGTTATGATGGAGGCTCCCCCTGTGCCCCGCGACTTAGAGAGTGGATGGAGTCAGAAAACGAGCCACAAGATTGAGTTTGCTCGTCTTGGAGTACGTTGGCAAGATGAGGTCAACGATCTGCACGTATGAAGCGGCCGCGTGGCAGAGTAGAGTAGATGGGCAGTAAGATATAGAGGGAAGAGATAGTATGAGATTGACGAGTGCAGTACAGGATACAGATGAAAGAGGAGAGTTTTTCGTTGGAAGAAGCATGATCAAGAGAGAGGTAAAGACAGAGAGAGGAGTTGGGAGCGTTTTGAAGCGGATTTTGGGTAGATGGGGAGGGTTAGGAGACAGGCAGTGCGGGAGGGAACCGGATTGCCGGGGATGAAAGTTTGCACCACCCCTTGCTTGTAGAGATGATGTGCAAGGGTTTTACATGTAGCAGACGGTTTGGTGGGAAATAATGTAGGGACTTTATTAGCCCATCTTTAACCGGAACAGCCTTATATCCGCCCGAACAGGGTTTATACAGGAAAACAAACAGCCCTAACTCTGTTTGGAGCGCTCACTCACCTCTCCATACCATACACCCTATCATGGCGTCCTAGGTTAGTTGTTGGTACGCTTATGACAGTAAGATTAACTGTTCACAGGGAGAGTGTCAGTTACCTTCCGGCTGGGGTAGGTTATTTACGTATATGTGAGGCGCTTCCTCTCCACAGCGGTCCAGTATACCAGTACTTCTAGCAGAGCAGAGGAGAGTCTTCCGTTTGTACCTACGGGTTTTTAAAAGGTCTAATGACCTCCTCTAACTGTATGAGTATTAATGGAAGGCAGCACTGCAGTAAATTAACCCTCACGCCTGGTGTTGTATCAGGACGCACACAGAGTGGTTTTTCCATTGAGGAAGGGCTTCACCCGCGCACGCCAGGGATTCAACCTATCACTAACACTTTTATCTTGCACTCCTTTATGGTCCTGCTGGGAAAACAGTCGCTAGGAGAAAACGCGCAGAACCTCGCAGGTTACCGCCCCCCTCTTCTTCTCATTCCTAGCAATATAGTCTGACTCCACCTGCTAGTTGAGCTTGGTGGGTAGGTCTCCTGGTTTCAAGAGGATGATGGCGTGGCGCATGCCAGCCTGAATCCTCACACCACAACCAACTCCCCGTGGAGCATTGCACTTGTAACCGTGCCACTCCCCAGTTCACATGCATAGTAAAGGAAAAAGAGGGGTATTTATGGAACTGGTGGGTGGACGTACAATTTGACGGCACACTCGCATTGAGCCCACCCTCCTGCTCAGCTATACCTGATGGCCAGCGGCAACATGTGTGGTTCTGATTTCATAGTAGCTGTACCTTAGAATATAGGATAAAGTATCTGTTGTCAAATTTAGCATGGGAACTGGATGGACGACGTTGGTTCAACCTCATACTATTAGTAACTATGTATCTTCTGGGACATGGTGGTACTGATCACCCCCATCTTAGAAGTCAGGCCTTATTGTGATATGTACTCGCGTTCCGGACAGACATTCCACTCAGTTGGAACACAGGTTAATCTACTCCTGTGCCCTACAGCAAGTAAGTTCTATAGAGCAGGTTGCACCCCCATAAAAGTAGCGCACAATTCTCCATTGGGAATACCAATATAACCGACAGATTGCAAACAATTATTAGATTCCTCCTGGTCAGCCCAGTGTTAGGACACAGGACAAGGTGTCCGTGGGCACAGTCTTTTGGGGGTCTGAGGGTTGTTGAGAAGAGGATTATTCTATTGGTTTACCAGGGTTATTCCTTTTAATGAGGTGACCTAGCCCACCCTGACAGTTGCCCGCGGCTTCTGGGTGGGTCGCCCCCCCCCCGCGTCCCCAGCTCTGGGCTTGGGATTTTTAGGGGATTTTTGTCTTTTTTTTAGAGAGATAGGGGGAGGATAACAGCACGTGAGATAATTTAAAGGGGCGGCTTCACTCGACCCCCTGTTACGTCAAGCGGGAGGGTCCTGGCCGAAGTAGCATGAAAATTGTGGTACAGTGAATAACAAGGCGTGTTTGGTGAGTCTCCTTGGGATACTATTATAGGTTTGCCTTTGGTGCGCCTGCCCCCCCCCTCCGTGTGGCTCTTTTTTTGTTTTTTTTGTTGAATTAACACCCCCCCTTCCCTTTTTTGAGAGCTGGGCTTGTCTTTTAAAAAAGCCGTGTAACTGAGACTGGATCTCTCATATTACCCCCCCTGAGTGCGACATTCTCTGTTAAGGGTTCCACCCCAATCATGGGGCTTCACATGAGAGATGGGGCGTTGCCCATTGAGATCAGATGAAGGCCAAGAACCTCCAGAACCGGTTCCTCGTTATCATCAACAACCAGGGATGCGACGGAGAGACTCAGGCCTCCGTTGCCCAAAGTATTGCACACACTCAGTAAGAAACTAGGTATGTAGCAGAGCGTAAGTAACCTGGGGGCTTGATCTGCAGACCCGGGGGGGGGGGGGGGTTCTTGCTTGCAGGGATTAAATATATAATTGTGGCGGTGGACAAAAATATACAATATTTAAAATAATGACATTCACAAACTACCATTGTTTTCTTTTTTATGGAAGACAATGAAAACCATTTTAGCGATAGACGAGTGTTGTTTCGGGAGGACCCCCCCCTCGTGTCGATTGTGGGAGGGAGAATAAACCGTAACCCCCCCCCCCGCCACAAATTTTTACTTCTGGGGTTTGTTTAGTGTGTAAGGAGAGGTGAATTTGTTTTTTTTTTTTGTTTTTTTTTATGTTGTGGGAAGTGAGCAAAGGCTGGAGCTAACAATAACATGAATACCATTGGAAAAGATAACACCTACGCACGAGAAGAGGAGGACAGGGACCCCAGGCGGCGAGCGCGACGAGAGCTAAGAGAGCGAGAGACCGGTATAGGAGGAGAGAGAGATCTGTAGAAGAGCTAGATATAATCTAGAGGTTAGAGATATATCTAGCTATCTGACCGTGCGATATAGCTCCTCTCTTATGATCGGCTCTAGATGCACGTCTCTCACTGTGCTGCATGTCAATCAGGTCAGTCATCACTGCGCACAAGCCAGGCGGGTCGCTAGGGACTATCATACACATTAATACAATACGTATGCTATATTTATATTATTGTTATACCAAAGAGGGCTTGGCAGCACCAAAACGCAGCATCAAAAGTATAAAGTGTGTGTGGAGCAGCGGATCATTCCTATGGTTCACAATAAGGTATAAAGAGTCTATATATAGGTAGCTCCAGCCCTACAGTAGACAAGATATGTTTTTACGACAGTGGTCATGTTATGCAAATCAACCAGGGGGATGACTGTAAAGGAAAGAACATGGGGATGTTTGCAAAATAACCGTCTGCAGGCCTGGGTGACATCTAGAGCAACCAGCAAATGCATAGGCAAGTGAGGGGAGGAGAGCCATGGGCGGACGTTTTCAGCTGCATGGTTAGGAATGTGAGAGAAGGAGAATGGGGGTAAATAAAAGGTGGCATATGAGAGAGCAATAGGTGGGAGAGTGAAGCACAGAGAACACATACAGTAGTAAGGGCGTGGGAAGGGCTGAAAGAGAGCACCTACGAGAGACAGAGGTGACCTAAAAGTGGCACATAAGGAAACAGGGGGAAAAAGGAGAAAATGATGCAATGGCATGCAAATGTCACGCAAAGGACCACTAACATTTTTCAACAACAAATATTTTCTTTAGCGTACCGTGCCACCACCTGTCTCTCTGCAATCTCCTCCTGGAAGTCCCACTGTTGCCTGCAGCTTACCATGTCCAAAACAGAATTAATCATCTTCCCCCCTTTCCACTGCCTCCCCCTCACTGTCAAAAACACCACAATCTCATTAACACATCAATGCCCCAAACCCTATTGGTACCAGTGGTGCGGCTGGACTAAACTCTATGCTATACTATATAACACGCCCCAGCATCAACCCCCCAAAATGTTATAGATCCAGCTGTGCAGTTGGACCATACTCCTTCCTGATGTACACTCCATCCCACAATAAGCAGCCTCTCTCTTTACCTGTTGTTTCAACATTACCCATTATCCCTTCTAGACTGTAAGTTCCCAGGATCAGGGCCCTCGTTACCTTCTGTATCTGTTTGTGCTTGTTTTCCCTTATTTGTATATCATTCTGTTTATGTCATTGATGTCACTCTGTGCCACCACTGTACTGCGCCATGGAATATGTTGGCAATTTACAAATACATGATAAGAATATTAATAATAATAAGAAGAATGTGTGCTTCAGATTCAGGTAGGCACCAGTTGGTTATGCGCACATTATATTATACATAGTCTAGTGTAGTTAAAGAACATGGGTAGATTAAAGGGGCCAAATGGAGCATATCTGCCTTTCATTTCTACGTTAAAAGCACTTGAACTCTATGGGAAGTGAACGCTCAGCTGTTAACATGCAATCTTACAGTAGTAAATTAGAGCAAGCAAAACGTCTCCACTTACAAACAGCTGGGTTGTCTTCAAATCTACATCCTATCTGAGTAATACAGTATGCTGATTGCCATACTGTGCAGAGGCTGGTGCATTTGCCGTATGCAGAGAAATCTGAGAAATACAGTATGCAAG
Organism: Ascaphus truei; assembly: GCA_036426205.1. NCBI lineage: Eukaryota > Metazoa > Chordata > Amphibia > Anura > Ascaphidae > Ascaphus > Ascaphus truei. The sequence continues at coordinate 9,090,026 of CM071568.1, forward strand.
ATAGCTTTTTAAACTCGTCATACTGTCGCCACAGAACCTAAATGGGGACTATAAATGGTCATGTTTTCAATGAATTCAGGTGGTATGTAACTGTACGTCGATGAGTGGCCTCCGAGTCCCAGTTGAATCGCACATAAGTGATACTATTATTATATTTGATACTAATGTTGAACCATTTGTCTCTCTGGATATGTGAGCCTTAAGTCAAGTTAGCCATGAGGTGATTGGCGGCTATGACTGATTATAATTATAATGTGATGGTGCTTCCCTTTCTCTAACCCCTTCAAGCTGTGTCATTGCCTGTTAGGCTTGTTTTATAGTCCTTCCTGCTGCGCGTGTGGGCGTGCGCCCGGCGTTGCGCGTGCACGTGGCTTGCGCGTTTAGTTGTTAGGGTGCAAGGGGTGAGGCGCGCGGTTAGGGGGCATGACTCTGATGTCACAGCATTAGGCCGTGCTGTGATTGGTTCGCGGCGTGGCAAGAGCGCGAAAATACAATTTGATTGTATTTTCCCTGGTCTGCCGCGCCTCCGCTCACGGCCCTGCGCGCGTCCCTCGTATAGAAGCGTCTGGTTAACACAGCCAATTATAATTGACAGGCGCGGTCGCGCACACTATATTACACGCCTTAGGAAAGGGCAAGGGGAGGGGAAGGGGTTAGCCCTGGGCATTATATATGGTGCTTTGGGGACTGTACATCTCCCTTGACACAACAGCAGCTGTTTTATTCCCGCCCATCCTCCCTGTTTTGGGTTAACACCAATATTGTTTGTTGCATTAGTATGTAGCTCATGGGTTTACGGGCCTTGTCAGTATGCTGTTTCGTGGGTTTATATATGTGGTGCATTTCTCAGTCTGTGCAATATATACATTACCTTTAAAATAAAAAAAAGAAGGAACAAGTGGAAAGAAGTTAAAAGAAACAATGTATGTATGTTACAGTACTTTGGGGTTATGTTCTTAGTTATTACATTGTCACAGATGGTGGGAGTTTTGTTGGGTGCCAAACTGGGTCCAAGGGCAGATGGTGGGCGGATGCCCTGGTGAGTTTTGGGCAAGTAGTGTAATGACCAGTTGGTATATATTACCATGGTGGCTGGGGCATTTATCCAGACAGCAGGGGGGGTGACGAGTTACGTGTATGCGTGGGCTCAAGACTCAGCCACGGGCAGTCTGGCACAGTTCGGTTCACGGGTTAAATATATAATGTGTAAATATTTTGAGTTCAATAAAAGCTGTGGCCTTTATACCCCATATACGGTGTGGTGTTTTATATGGGTCAGTGTCTGTTATTATAGGAGGACAGGGACGGAAAATGGGGCATCCATAGGTCATGGGACAGTTGTGATCTGTTAGCTACTTAAAGATCTGTTGGTACTGTTACAGAGTAAGGGAATCTTTATGTCAGCAGAAGGTTAAAGCGTGCTTTGTGCCCAGCATGATGGGGTTAACTTCTGCTGGCAGCAGTTTCCAGATGTAACCAATTAGCCTGGGCTGCAAGTTTTAAAAGCCAGCCTGAGAACACAACCAGTATCTCATGTAGAGGGTTGAGCGAAGGCTCACACTGTCTGAGAGCGACTAGAAGTCAACCTTGGAAAGCACTGTGCTGGTTGTACTTTACCTGTGTGGGTAAGGACACTGCACATTTTGGCGTTTGACTGGGAAACAGCCTAGCTGGCCAGTGATGTTGGTTAGAAATGCTGTCTTGTTTAGTTAGCCTCCTAAGTGGATGTTCTGACAAGAAAATACTTATTATATGTATGTATATCTTTATGTATATAGCGCCAATAGTGTACTCAGCGCTTCACAAAGACAATACAGTACAGGGAATTATAATAATATAATAAGCGCAGTAAAGTCAGACAATAGGAAAGGAAATCCCTGCCCCGGAGAGTTTATAATCTAAGTATTGTATTGTATTGTATGTCTTTATTTATATAGCGCCATAAATGTACATAGCGCTTCACAGCGCTACATATATATCATATAATACATATCATATAAATAACAAATAATATAAATAACAGATCATGGGAATAAGTGCTTCAGACTTAAAAGTAACATTAAGGAAGAGGAGTCCCTGCTCCGAGGAGCTTACAATCTAATTGGTAGGTAGGGAGAACGTAAAGAGACAGTAGGAGGGAATTCTAGTAAGTGCGTCTGCAGGGGGCCAAGCTTTATGTATCATGTGTCCATGATTATCCAGTGCTATTTATATGCTTCTTTAAGCAGATGTGTCTTAAGGTGGGTCTTAAAGGTGGATAGAGAGGGTGCTAGTCGGGTATTGAGGGGAAGGGCATTCCAGAGGTGTGGGGCAGAAAGTGAGAAAGGTTTAAGGCGGGAGAGAGCTTTAGATACAAAGGGGGTAGAAAGAAGACATCCTTGAGAAGAACGCAAGAGTCGGGATGGTGCATAGCGAGAAATTAGGGCTGAGATGTAAGGATGTTATGTTGGGAGAATTACAGAAACAGCAGGTGAGGGAATTAGTGCTGTAGGTGGCAGTGCTTGGCCACAATTGTTGGTAGGAGTGACTGAGTGTGGGATAGTAGCCATGAGTGCAGGCTATTTGGATGCTTCTTTTGCAATGTGAGTTTTAAGATTGGTTGGTATTAAAATAGATGGGTTACTACCATTAGCAGGGAAAGAGGCGGCAGGGATGCGTGGGCGAGAACACGTGTGTACATGGCTGGGTCCAGGATTAGGAGCGGTATCCCCAGCAGCAAGAAGAAGGAGTAGAGAGAGAGAGGTGAATAGAGGATTTGTGGGGGTGCTTTTTATTTCGGAGTGTAGAAGTTGTTGGGAAAGAGGTGTGCAAATAGTGGTGCAGTGTCTGGACACATGCATAGGTGGAGGGGAGGAGTGATGAAGAAATTTGGATAGGAGGGGAGTGGGGAAGTTGGTGAGATCAGAGAGGTTTACATAGGAGTGAGAAAACAGCAAATAGGGAGGGCATAATGATATGCAGGGAGAGAGGTTTGAAGACAGCGTTCCCAGGTATTGGAGGATAAAAGTAGGAGTTGAAAGATAAGGTGTATAAATCAGGCCTGGCAGTGCAGTGTAGCCAGAAAATTAAGCAGCAGCTTAGAAACTGACTCTATAGATGTGTACAAAATGTCAAAGCATTTAGAAGGTCAAGTTCTTACAGATGCAGGGTTGATGATGAAGTGCAGAGTCCAGTTCTTCTTATATTCTTCACCTGCAATTCAAACTCCAATATTAACTCCGCAGACACTTTATATGTGACACTTAAGATGTTACACAGCCAAGAGAAACTAATTTGTATTGTCGATTTCAGCCATGAGTACACCCACGAATAACACCAACACCAATTATTTGTCATGGGGGAGACTCCTGACGTGGGTAGGACCTTAGTGGCCGGAACAGTGGGGATCAGGCAAGGATTGTTGGGGTCATGGGCTGAGGTCGGTGGTAGGCGTCAAGCAGGGACATTGGGGTCACACGCAGAGGTTGGAGGCAGGCAGCAAGCAGGAACGTCGGGGTCACACATAGAGTTTGGCAACAGGAAGGCAGGAGCAGGACAGGGGAGCAGGAACTGAGACTAGGGAGCAGGGAACAAAAAGGGACAAGCCAGATTACCAGCAAGGGCCTTTAATTAAGGTACAGGACTCCAACACGGAACAGAACAGGTACAGGAACAGAAGCTGTGGCAGAAGCATGGGCATAAGGAGTCTGATATAAAACAAAGGCAAGGGAAAAACAGGAAACAGGAATTATAAGGACAGAGAACAGGAGCAACAAGAAGACAGACAAAAAGACAGAGGAACCCCAGAGCAGCCAGAAAGCAGCAGCACACCCGGTGGACAAATAAAGGAACTATGACTGCAGGATGTCTAGGAAGACTGACATTATTAGTCAGATACAATTTATTAATCACTTAGCTTTGGGTATATTCAGCATCTTATGGCACTCAGGATACTGCACGATGTCAACCAGGGGACCCCCACCATTTCAGAGATAAAATGCCAGGTAGTTGTATTTCTGTGATCATGTTTGTCCTTTGTGCAGAGCTGAGCACACTCCCGGTTTGCCGCAGGCCACATACTCAGGGAACATATTCAGGCAGCCAGCCAAGGGGCCAGTTAGTGAAATGGGGGAGACCAGCTAGACTAGGGCAACATATTCGGCTTTCATACACATTTTAGTAAGAGACAAAAAGTTAACCCATTGTACGCCTGGGCCATTAGAAACAGGACAAACCTTATTCTCATTACATTCCACCTATTGGTTCTGAGGCTTAGGCTTAACTAAAGCAGTTAATAAACAAAAACGTTGACTAAATATTTGCAAGCATGAACCATCAGAGACAGAAACAGACATCAGACATCAGACATAATTTTCCTTACAATGGCGTAGATTTTATTTTTACTTTGCCTTAAAGTTCTCACAAAACGACTTATTTCACTCTGTGGAAAAAATAGACCACCGTGAATTACAAAGCTCCTGCTGCAAATTACTTGAAAACGAGCGGTAACTCTCAATGTATTACGTCCTGGTAAAATATTTTATAAATTGTCTTTTCTTACAGATCACTCTCTATCCTGGCACAGTACTAATACCGTACATATTGTATGAATGGACACTATTGTTTACATTTTTTGTTTCTTAATACTGTACTTGTTTTATTTATTGGTCATTATTATTATTATGATTATTATTTTCTCAGTTTTCGATCTATTTTTACTTTGGTTTGGGACCTCCCTCTTCTATACAACTTTTTTATTTTTTGTTTACAGTAGCGTTAGTCTGTTTAAAAAAAATAATTAAATGTGGCTTATTTACTGTGGTGTATCTGAAGTTTTGCCTTGTCCTGCTTTTCTATGGTGTATGCTTGGTTGTTGCTCACTGGTTAAACATATACTTAGTAATTCTTTTTTTTGTTTCTCCCTTAGGATTCTTGGTGCTATAAATGTTTTTCTTTGGATGTAAATTTGATGCACTACAGATATTTTTGGGGTGTGCCGGGTATCACGATTATATTGTTATGTATTTGTCTTATTCCTATTTTATGGCACAGATGGCTGGAATGCTTTGCTACTGTATGTTAGATTGATCTTATGTAGCACTGTTTTGTTAAAATATATTCCTTCTGTCAATTTTAGGCATGATATATTTTAAAAGTTGAGTTTTGGTGCCATAGTGTCCATCCGTGACGCATGTCTAGGCGTCCATTCTTTGTTTGGGGTCTTTTTATACGGTATGTACTGTAGTGCCGACGAGTATTCTAAAACAAATCTGGGGCAATCACCAACAAGACCCAGGTACATCCTGGGTGCATGCTGGGTACCTGCTGCAACATTTCAGTGACATTTCTGCAGACAGACTAATGGCCAATCGGATTAACAGCGGGGGTCCCTGGCAGTCCCAGTCAAACTGAATGGGACTGCCAGGGACCCCTGCTGTGTTAATCCGATGGGCCATTAGTCTCTGCAGAAATGTCACTGAAATGTTGCAGCATGTACCCAGCATGTACCTGGATCTTGTTGGTGATAGCCCCAGATTATCCAAGGCAAGTTTAAGGCAAATTTTAGAATACTCGTCGGCGCACCTGTATGTTTTGTCAGTAAGTACCTGGCTCTGATGAAGGTCTCTATTGGGGACTGAAATGTTAGAAAATACTATATACTATGCTCTGACACTTTAAATAAATCTTTGGGTAGTTCCACTCGTTCATGACTGAATTGAATCTTCTCTTTCAGGAAGAGAGGCCTGCTAGAACATGTAGTTGGAGGGTGAATGCTCGGGGGAAAGGTGAGGAAGAACTTCATGGAAGGAGAAGTGGATTTGTGGAATGGCCTCCCAGCAGAGGTGGTAGAGGCTATCACACAATAGGGGGCTTCAAAAATGATTGGGATAGACATAAAACTATCTTAAATATATAAAGCCAACTATCAAATAGGGTCTGAGGTGTTAGAGCAAATGGGAAAATGGCCAGAATATGCAGGTCACACATACATATCTGCTGTGTTTTTATCAGAAGTCCTTACCATGCGGCAACTGCTATACACTGTATATATATATATGTGTGTGTATATATATATATATGTGTGTGTATGTGTATGTGTATGTATATGTATGTATGTTTGTTTATAACACCCCCCTCCCCCCCAGGGAGATCTGTAGCTACATGGTAAGGTTGTAGCTCACCCGTGGTCTTCCACGAGGCCTGAGACTCCGCAGATGGTAGAGGGAGCAGCAACAGGACAGGCTTTTGGGTTTGTTGGTACAGCGCCTGCATCCAGGGCTCTGCCAGAAGCAGGGAGTAGTCCCTACAGGAACCCCTTCCAGTAATTTACATGCAGGCGAGGAACAGTTCACCATTTATTGGCAGGCCAGACATGATCCTTCCTTCTCATGCAAGAGAGGTACTTTACACACAGCATACATGGAACACTTCTCTCGCAGCTTGCATGGTAATTTCTCCCTGACTAGGCCCCCAGGGGCTTGAGGCCCCTGAGGCTAGTCTCAACCTCCTTACCCCCTAAAGGGGCAAGGTAGAAATACTGCCCAACTCCCTATGGAGCAGGCTACATACTGGAACTCCTCATTTGGGTAGGGAGCCATCTTTTATACCTGGGGAGGGGTTAGTAACCCTGCCCCAAAACTGGGCAGGTTTAGATGACTGACGGGCATCACACCCTACTACATGTGACCTATTTAGTACCCTCCCACAAGCATGATACTCCCAACTGCCATTAGGCCTGCACCTGGATATGGCAACAAATTACCCAGCGGCCTAAAAGACTCACATGCTGGCCCATGTGAGAGGGATTTAACCCTAACACTGCCTGCACCTTACCAGGACTTACATTCTAGGGCCAGGAAACACATAGCCCGGACACACATCCACACACGGGGGAGGGACAAGCACAGATAACATTCCAAGAGACACTGTTTTTAAGTATACCCTTTGCTTGCTTCATTCATTGTAACGTCCCCGGAAGAAGAGATCAGTGTATCTCGAAAGCTCGCACAAATAAAAGCATTTCGTTAGCCACAGAACGGTATCGTCTAGTTATTTTTTGATTTAATATATATATATATGTGTGTGTGTGTAAAGTATGTATTTGTATATTACAATGTGATTGTGGGATCCAGTATGTAGGGAAAACTATAAGATGTCTCAAAATTAGGAGTTTTGAGCATCTAAGAAACATAAAAATGATAGTAAAAAAAATGTTATAGACAAAGGCAAACCATTAACGTTCCTCCTGGATCATTTTACATATTTCTGCCATCGAGCCCCTGACGGATAATGTTAGGGGTGGTGTGGCAGGACGGCCTGTAGCCGAGGTCAGGGAACAGTCCACAAGTGTAGTTTCAGGGTAAATGAAAACGTTCAGTGGCTTTATTTCTCCACAGCAACATAACATGTGGGTACACTGTCCCTTTAAACAAAGCAAATCCTGCTCCACATTGGGAGAAACTGACTAACACAGCAGGCCTATCTAGCAGGCTGGCTGGCTAAACCATAACCAAACCGTACGTGTCTTTTAAGCAGTCAGAAAAACAAATGAACAAGTCTTACTTTGGTTGCAGTAAGTAGTTTTCTGTATCCGTCTGGCTAGCAGGACATATATCCGTGTGCTCTGGTCTGAGAGAGCCAGCTACTGCCAGTAACAAGATCCTTTTCTACCTTGCTGGCTATCAGGTGTCAGCTTACATCCTGATTACCTAACTTCCACCTGAGTTAACCCTTATGAGTGCTGGATGAAGCACTCAGACATATGTCTCCCAGGCATAACTGATAGGAGTTGACTTCACTCTGTCACAGGTGGCAACAGGGATCTGTACTTGCTGCGCAGGGAGCAATTTTGGATCCACAGACTAAAAACCAAACATCCATTGGGTTTCAATGATGTGGTGGGCATTACACCTTTTCTTAGAAAATGACTTTGTATATTATTGCTGAGTGGGTGCAATCTGTTGTATTCAACACACAGACCTTTATATGAAATGTCATTCACATTTGGAGATTCGTCCGTCAATATGGACTGGTCTCCAGCTATGTATTTTAAATATGTCATAATATGTAAATATTTTTTTTAATTGTTCATGGCCAGAGCATAGCCACTGTTCAATACACATGCCTATATATGTGCATATGTATCAGAATGGAGATGTGTATATTTTTAATAATATTTAATAGCTATGATATTATGCATTTGATTTACACACATACCTAACCACTTTGGGGTAGCAATTTAGTGTATTATTTGTCCTTTTTAATTATGTTGCACAATTGGTTTATTCTGGTCACTGTAAAGGATCTCTTTTCATGATGTCATCTGTTTGTTAGTATTTTATATTTTAATCTTCTTTCCAGTTGAAAATTTGCTTTTGCATAAGTATCATGCATATATTTTATGTATGATTAAATCTATTACAATGTAGTTGCATTTTGCTTGTCACAATCAGAGGAAATCATGAGGTTTCAATTTAGCCTGATTTGTTTTTCTGGGCTTGTGTTTTCTATATTTTATTGAGCATAGCCTTTGAACATTAATTGCAATGGGTATAAATATAAGAGCCCTGTTGCCTGTGATGTTTCCCCCTGATGAAGCACGTGAGTGCGAAACGCATAGAGGTCGTCACTATCACCTAATACGTCATCACGCAAGGTCCTCTCAGCTGCAGTGCCGGTCAGCTGTTCCTTCCCCTGCTCCCGAGTAGCAGATCTTGCGCATGCGCAGCTACGAGTGCTTCTATCCACATGCGGTAGTAGGAAGTGAAACAGCGAGGCAGCTACTTGGTATCTTTGCACGCCGGGCAGCCAGCTCGTCGTTCCTGAAAAGCTGAGGTGGTGCCTTGGAGATTAAGGTGAAGCAGCTGTGCCTTTGGGGGTTCTTTAAGGTCTGCTGGTGCTGTGAGCAGAAAGTCGTGGAATTAGTGCACCAAGTTCTTATTGCAAAACATCTGTCTGACTGTCAGTTCTCATCCGGACCAGCGGAACAGTCTTCTGATCTGTGAGGAGATCCACGTGGGTGCGTCCGCCCAGATGATCGTGCGGAGGAATCTGCTTCTGTTGTACCGGCCGGTACTACTTCCGTTGCTACCCAAACTCCTCCGGCGCTGTGTTGGGGATTATTCCCGCTGACGCCGTCGTTCAACGGGATCTTCCGAGTGACACTCCTGCTCCGGTAAGTGCTTCCGCAGTACAATCTGTGGTGTTGCGGTGCCGGGAGCGGGAGCGAGACCAATTGCTGGTTAAGCCAGTACTGAGGCCGTGGTCCCAGAGCTTCGGGGCATGAAAGGCCCAGACCAGGACTGTACGATGTCCAAACATTGCAAGAATGTTGGCTCCATCTGTAGTTAACTGTACAAATAATATTTTAATGTTTTTTTTACACAAATTCAACATCAAGTTCAACCCATGCTAAATTTAGATGATACTTAGAGATACTTTATCCTATATTTGTACTTACAGTAGAGAAAGGCAAACAAAAAACCTCAGTGAAATATCATCTAATGATGTCTCAAAAGGGGAAAAATAAATTCCTTCCCGACTTCAAATTACTCCCAGGATCAACATCCTTCCCATGTTTACTTATTTGGTATATCCCTGTATACCTCTCCTTTCTACATGTAACGTTACGTGGCTGTTATCGGGTTCGCTATAAAATCGGGAAACTTTTCTTAAGGGAGATGAAAAATCTGTTGCTCCGTAAGAACGTTTCAGACCATAAAGTTCACTACAATGTTGCATTCACAAAAAAACCAAGAGTGCCAAGCACCCTTCAGCTTAACATTCTACACAACCTTAAAGCTTGTAGTTGTAAATAAATATTTTTTAAAGTGAGGTAAGTGCAGTTACTTAACTATAAGGTACAGTAAATATTCAAGAGTAGTTGTGCATGGAAACATTACAGGCATACCCCGGTTTAAGGGCACTCACTTTAAGTACACTCGCGAGTAAGGACATATCGCCCAATAGGCAAACGGCAGCTCACGCATGCGCCTGTCAGCACGTGCTGAGTAGCAATACCGGCTCCCTACCTGTACCGGAGCTGTGCGCAAGCGGGGAGACTATAGAGCCTGTTACAAATGTGTTATTTACATCAGTTATGCACGAATATGACGATTGCAGTACAGTACATGCATCGATAAGTGGGAAAAAGGGAGTGCTTCACTTTAAGTACATTTTCGCTTTATAAATGCTCCGGTCCCATTACGTACGTTAATGCGGGGTATGCCTGTATAGGGTTAAAACGTATTATCACATGTAATGTATATGTATACTATACAATGTATATATGTATAAAAAATACAATGTATATTGTATGACACTGGGGTTTTTTGTTTGCCTTCCTCTGGATCAATAAGTAAGTATAGATATATGACAAAGTATCTGTTGTCTAAATTTAGTATAGGTTGCACTTGATGGACCTACGTCTTTTTTCAACCTCATCTACTATGTAACTATGTAATATTGTATGTATAATATATACTTTTTTTTCCAACATCACAAACAACAAATAACTTACTCTGGGGGTGTTCTGACCTAGTTGATTCCCCGGACTTTTATGAAAGTTGCTGGTGCACTGTGTTTTGGGAGCGATTCTCTTGGAAGAACCAGTGACCAGATGGGAAGGGTTCTGAAATGTAAGGTGCTGCCACCTGAGCTATAATGGTCTCCTGAAAGTCGACTTTTTCCATGATATGATACCTAGCGATACAATAACAAATTATACACAGTTAGATGGCAAGAGGGACAAACTCACACTTAGATGGTTAATGTACACAACACAGTAGGTGGGGTTACCTTCAAAGATAACAGGTCCTGGTCTGAGTCTAGAGATTGCCCCCCACACAGGAACCTTTAGTGTTCTGTATACACGGCGATGCAACATGCAATGACACACCAACGCATTTCACTTATTTACACACGGTCACGGGAACGGTAGGTGTTGCTGCATCTGTAAACATGCTTAAAAAAAGTGAATGAAAGATAATTAGGAAACTAAAACGATACAAATGAAAAACTTCAAATAATTTTAAGTGATATGCAGAGAAACACAGCAAACATTTGTTGTGTAGGTCCGCGTACAATATGTTCCAGGCAGGGAGGCGCGGTGCAGTTTAAGATTCCAATGAATCCAATCCCGCATTCTTCATTTATAAGAATCTCTCTTGATTTTCAGGTTTTTTTTTGCCCCACAAAAAATCTCTTTTAGCGAAATTGTGCTCGTTAATTTACCATATCAATGTAACTATTTTACTGACAGCGAAACTAGTAACACTACACCTACAATAAAAAGAGGGTGAGGCAAAAGAGATGAAAACATTGACGTTATTTTACTCAGTTTCATTGAAGGTGTATATTCATTATTCTATAAAGACATTAACATTATAAAGTAAATATACACATAGGGGGTTATTCTATCAATTAGACTGTCACATAGAAACCCCCACTGACTTGAATGGGAATTTCTGTGGAACAGTGCTCCAGTCGGCACTATCACAGTTTAATGAGTGACCCCCATAGTTAAGCCATTTGCTGCATGCTTCCTGGCTCACTTCGTAGTTTCTCATGCTCGCTCAGCAGAGATTCCCTCTGTGTTGGGTCCATGCCAGGGTTTTAAAAGTCAAAAGTCTAGCATACTTTCCAGTGGCACTCAGGGTTTTTCAGATTAACATGTAAGTGTCCGGATCACTGGCTGCTCTGATGAGCAATTGTCTCACCAAGTCCTGCTGCAACTTCTCATTCAATCGGAAACAGGTTTCTATCATTAACATTGTAGATATAACGGACAGATACAGCCTCATAATCTGTTAGTGGTATAGTCTTTATAGCAGAACAGCCATAGAAGGTCTCAAATGACATATTAATTACCTTATACATGTATTAATTTATTTATTTAGAAGGTACATTGAGAGTTACTTTTCGTTTTCAAGTATTAATTATAAAGACAAACTCTAATGTTCTTAAACATGTTACTGTAGCAAATAAATCAAAATGGATTTAGGAACTTTTATAAACTAGAGATAGCGCTCTGCTGAATCACATCAGTGTAAACCTGATATATATAGACAGGGCCGCAGACAGCTTTCCCTGGACCCAGGATTAGAGTTCCCATTGCTCCCCCCCGCCCCCAGTGTGGATGGCTTTACGATATACCCCATTTCCAGGGCCGGTGCAAGGGTATCCTTCACCGTAAGTGAATCTTCAGCCTTGTGATCCTCCACACTGAACTTTCAGATAAAAAAAGAAAAAAACCTTATCAGAGCCCCATTCTCTCTCATCACCCCCCACCACACTCCTCCTCTCACCCTCCCTCCCACTCTTCCTCTGTCGTCTCGCCCCCCCCACTCCTCCTCCTCAACCTCTCTCCCACTCTTCCTCTCTCACCCCCACTCCTCCTCAATCACCCCCCTCCTCCTCCTGGATCACCCCCCTCCTCCTCCTGGATCAACCCCTCCTCTTCATCTCTCACACCCCTCCTCCTCCTCTTCCTCTCTCACCCCCCATCTCCTCCTCTCTCAACCCCCTCCTCCTCTTCTTCCTTTCTCCCCCCTCCTCCTCTCACCCCCTCCTCCTCTTCCTCTCTCACCCCCTCCTCCTCCTTCTCTTTCACACCCTACTCCTACTCTTCCTCACCCCCCCTCCTCCTTCTCTTTCACCCCTTCCTCCTCCTCTTCTTCTCACCCCCCCTCCTCCTGAGGGAGGACTGAGGACCAGGACGGCCGGGGAGGAGAGTGGTGTAGCAGCAGCAGATACCAGAAGTATGTATGTATTGTCTGTATGTATTGTATGTATGTATTGTATGTATGTATGTATTGTATGTATGTATTGTATGTATGTATTGTATGTGTAGCCAGGGTCCCTCCGGTCCCCCTGACTCCCTGTGCCTTTCCCTCTTACATGTGTGCTGCTGCTGGGGCGAGCGCTTCGCCGGGGACTCCCGGTGGCAACTGCGGCAGGCCGCCGCCGCCATGTTTTACGTGTCCGCGCACGAGCGACGGTTCGCATATGCGCAGAAGCGATGCGGCAGCCATTACAGTGTTTGGGAAATGGCAACAGAGGCTTTCCGTAGCGCAGGGGCTTTCTAAGGTTGCGCATGCACAGTTAAGAGTAGCGGCGGCCATTACAGCTTCGCACATGCGCAGTAGAGATCGTGCACGCGGCCCCCATAGCAAGGAGCTCTCCAAGGGACTACAACTCCCAGCAGCCCCAGGGGCTGGAGCACAGGTGACTCATTACAGCCAATAGGGCTCTAGGATTTCCCTGCAGCAGGGAATAGATACATTGTTGTGTGCTGAGTCAGTTATTAGTTGAAGCTGGGAGTGAGACAGGGGAGGTTGTGTGTGCAGGGGTCAGGGAACCAGTGCACTAGACCCGTAATCCCCTAGGCCCCAGATAGGCCCTGAGTCATTGTAGGAGTTCGTGGCTACTGTAGGGACAGGCCCTAGGATAGGGAACCTGCCCCATTAGTGCTGCCAATATAGTCAGGTGTATTCCAGTATAGTCAGGGAAACAGCTGTGTGCAACGTGGCCTGGCCTGTTTGGTCTGGGACCAGACCTCTTCAGGATAAACACTGTCTTCATGGTAGAATCGTCCGGCGGGACATCACCGGTTTCCCAGGCGGTTTCATCGCGGGATCAGCGGATCCTTTGTGAAGAATCATCATACGGGGTGTGGACACACCCGGCAGGTACAGTCACCAAGTGCACCACCATTACCGGTATCAAACAGGCACTGATCACGCCTAAGGGGTGGGTTGCAGAACACTTGGGACTCTGGGAATAAGGTGGGGGGTACACAGCCCTGCGAGGTGTGTGGGTAGTTGTGCCTTTAGTGGGTAGAGTGATAAGATATTACCATAGAGTTATAAGTCATTACATTAGAGCGTTAAGAGATATGTTCCAGTAAAGCTCTTTTCTATTTTACTCTGTGTATATGTTCATTGTAAGTGTCCTGTGAGGGGCTGCTCCAATCCGCTGGGATCCCTCACAGGTGGAGGTGCTGCACCATATAGTAGTAAGTGGTAAGAGTAATTCACCCCAGGCTCCCAGCGGTGGAGGCTTAGGTTCCTGCGAGCCAACAGGTAAAGGGCAGCACCAGTAGCTATTTACAGCCACCCCCCTGATCTCACTTAGGGGTGGGGGAAACAGGGCTACCTATGTCTTTGTTTATATAGCATCATTAATGTACATAGCGCTTCACAGCAGTAATACACATAACATAATCATATAAATAACAAATAATACAAATAACAGATCATAGGAATAAGAGCTTCAAACTTAAAAATTAACATTTAGGAAAAGAAGTCCCTGCTCTGAAGAGCATACAATCGAATTGGTAAGTAGGAAGAACGTACAGAGACAGAAGGAGGGCATTCTGGTAAGTGCATCTGCAGGGGGCCAAGCTTATGAATCAGGTGTATAGTATTAGCCACAAAGCTACTCATATGCTTCATTAAGCATGTGTGTTTTAATGTGGGTCTTAAAGGTGGATACAGAGGGTGCTAGTCAGGTGTTGAAGGGAAGGGCATTCCAGAGGTGCGGGACAGTCAGTAAGAAAGGTTTAAGGCGGGAGAGGTTTTTAGATACAAAGGGGGTAGAGAGAATACATCCTTGAGCGGAACGCAAGAGTTGGGATGGTACATAGCGAGAAATTAGGGCTGAGATGTAAGGAGGGGCAGAAGAGTGTAAAGCTTTAAAAGTGAGGAGGAGAATTGAGTGTGAGATGCGGGATTTGATCGGCAGCCAGGAGAGTGATTTCAGCAGGGAGACGCGGAGGCAGATTTTGGAAAGAGTACAGTGATTCTGGCAGCAGCGTTTAGGGTAGATTGTAGGGGAGACAGGTGAGAGGCAGGAAGGCCGGACAGCAGGAGGTTACAGTAATCGAGACAGGAGAGAATGAAGGTCTGTGTCAGAGTTTTAGCAGTCGAGCAACAGAGGAAAGGGCGTACAGATGCAGCAGCCGTTATTCGAACACTTCACGCGTTGTATACCTCGGAATACCCATTTAAACATGGCGGCTTGAACTGCAGCTTTAAACTTAATACTGTAATTATAGTGTAATACAGTATACTGTAGTACATTATATTTACCTTCATTATAAACTTTGCCAAACGGTTGGAGATGAGTCATTGTTACTCCTGTAGTCTGCATTATAGTTGACAGGTGATAGCTGGCCTGTTACACGTGTAGTTGACAGCTGATGAAGCTGGAAATCTTTTTGGTACACGCAAGCTTGCTGGTACTTGTACGTGAAATCAGGCTCAGGCTGTAAATTTTGCAGGTATTCCGGCAGGGACAGGTAGCAAGGATTGCCGTTCACTAGGTTTTCACTGACAGTCGGACCGTTATTGTAAGCCGGTTCACCGCTGGCCTGCGGTACCAATGGTGTGCCCGAAAAAAAGAAACAATACTTTAAAATAAATACACCCACCCACCCCACACCCTCTAAGCCATACAGTACAGTAATGGGCACAATTTCTATTATCCACATATGGATAATAGTGCATTTGCCCATTTAAAATACAACATTAAGCAGCATAAATATAGTAAATAAATCTTGCACTCACCCCTGCCAGGCTGCCTCGATGAAGGACGTCCTCATCCTCATCACCGTCCATGTCCTCTGTTGCTACAAGTAATACAGAACAATAAAAAAAGCCAATCTAATGTCCCCATACCTCTTAATCACCTTAGCGGTTAGTAACCACTATAGTAATTAAGGTGTTAACCCACCCTCTGCCACTACCCACCCAGGAGGCCTAACCACCCTCCCCTGGCAACTAGCCCCACCCTTCCCCCATCCATTGGTACAGTAGGTACATCATGCCAATATAATATGGGCATGATTGACCAATATACCAAGAAATGGGGAAGGATTAAAAAAACAGGCCCAAATAAAAACATTACATAGCCAAATCAAACACAGCACATATCAAAAACACAGCAAATATCAACATCAAATACAGCACATATCAAAATAAAACACACCACATAGCAAAATAAAATACACCACAGAGCAAAATAAAACACACCACATAGCAAAATAAAATACACCACAGAGCAAAATAAAACACACCACAGAGCAAAATAAAATACAGCACATAGCCAACTAAATAGATAACAAATGCCAATCAAACAATTGAATGGCACAGTGGGTACATGATGCCCATATAATCTGTGCATCATTTAACACTATGCCAGTCAATGGTCAAAATAAAAGAAACAATTACAAACAAGATCCAATGCCATCCAAACAATCAGAAAATAAAAACAAATTAAGAATTTAACAAAAATAAATTACAAACAATCAATTAATCTAATCCAAACTAAATTCCACAATTTACAATTAAAACACCAAAACCAGGAGGCGCATGCGCGACGGCATGGCTGCGTGAGATAAGTGCTCCGTGCCTCGCTAAAATACATTGATAGCAAAAACCTGACAAAACCATTCCTTCAACGGAGCATTTTACTAGCAAAGCCCCGCACTATCCCGCAATGTCAAGGAAAACACCCAAAATAACCAAGAAAAAGGTGCTACCGGAGTATTTCGATCGAGCCGGATCGCGCGCTGCAGGGGGAGAAATGGCGCCACATTCGAACGCCGGTTCAGAGACGGAGCCGGACGGGGAGGGAGAGGAGAGAGACAACCCGGTATTGCGCCCGTTAAGACAGAGCGACCTGGATAAGCTCTACAATAACCTAAAAGCGTTGCTGCAAGCGGAGCTGAAGGACATAAAGAAAGAGGTGACTGGGCTGGGGGAAAGGACAAGTGTCCTCGAAAATAAAGTGGATCAATCAATCAAAGCCATAAAAAGGCAGGATCGCAAATATAACAGCCTGCAAGAACAATTAAATGAGCTGAGGGACCGCCAAGAGGACGCAGAAAATAGGGACAGGCGGAATAACCTCCGAATTAGGGGGGTCCCTGAAACAGTCCTAGACAGTGAAGATTTTTCCCTGAAATGGTTGGAATCTCTGCTCCCTGACACCCCAAAAGAACTCTTAGTCCTGGACAGGTGCCATAGAGCCCTGCGATCCAAGCCTCTAATGCACGAGCAACCACGGGACATTGTGCTCAGAATGCACTACTACCGCTCAAAAGAAGCGGTACTCCACAAAACAAGACCCCTGCCAGTAGTGGAGTATGAGGGCGTACGTATGTCCATTTTTCAAGATTTATCCCCAGAGACTCTAGCTAGCCGAAGGGCCCTGTTACCCATCACCAAGACCTTGAGAGATAAAGGGGTAAGGTACCGTTGGACCTTCCCCTTTGGCCTGCAAGTAACACGAGGCGGCAAAACTACCACCCTGCGGGGACTGGAAGAAGGGCCAGATTTCCTCCATAAGCTGGGCCTAGGTGAAGCCCCGGCAGCGGAAAACCCAAATATCGCCCTCCCAGAACCTATTTGGGAACAGCGGGCGAGATCCCCCAGGGAGCAAAGGGGCGCAACACCAGCCTAAAGAGCTCGGTCGAACACTAAAAATAAAAGAGTTCAATGTTCAATGGTTTAAAAGTTCCGTTACTAAAGTTACCTGAGGACTGGTCCCCGGCCGCGGGGAAGCAGTTACCAAATAAAGAGACTCGCCCCCGAATGAATGAAAGAGGGTAGAACCCCGTCATCCCAGCTTCAAGGATCTGGTGATTAAACAAGCTGTAATAAAACGGAGTCCCTGTGGAGAAAATCTGAGGCCTACCTTCCAGATGATGGCGTCCCCTGAGACAAGATGGCGATGCAGCAGTAGAAGGCGGGAATCCACGGTGAGCCGCAGGAGCAGGAAGGGAGCAGTGAGCGGGAAGCTGGACCAAGCGCACGCACCTCCGATCTGGTGAGAGACGTCTTCCAAAATGGCCGCCCCCGGATACGCGTCACAGCTGTGGCCCGGAAGGAGCAACGCCATCTTGGAGGTGGCGGGGGGCTAGATCCCACCGGCGCGGCCGGATGACGTCGCCGGAACAAATAAAGGCAGCTATAGCCCCATCAAGGCATCCAGAGGGCGCCGGTCGGCAGGCGCAGGCCCAAATTAGCCACCTAAACAGCCAGACGCGGGTTCTTTGAATCCGGAACATTAAAAGGCACAGAAAAGATACGGGGGGAAATGCAGTTTAGCGAAGGCACGGCAGAATCACTAAAGGAGTCAGGGGAAAGGCAGTGTTAGCAAGAGAGGTAGGAAAAAAGGACAAAAAGCAAGTAGTTGAGAGGGAACAGGTAGAAGTGGAGATATAGAAGGAGACAAATTTATAAGGTAGAGTAAGGATGTAGACAGGAATCTAAAATGTGAAGGGGATGTAGCAAGTAGAAGGGAAGGGATAGAGGAGAGAATAAGGAAGAGAGCGAGTAGAGAGCTAGAATGAAAGAAGAATAAAGCAGGAGAAGGGAGAGAACCAGAAAGCCTTAGAACTGTGTAAACTAGATAGTGGGAGTGGTGACTGGAAGTAGAGGGAAGGAGGATGTGAAGTAGGAAACGGTAGGTTAATGGGTACAAGAGGAAGAAACGGGTTAGTAGGTTAAAGATGACAGACTGAGCGGAAAAGGAGAAGGGCTGTAAGGAGCAAGGGGGCACAAGGTTTTATTGATACCCTACAAAGAGGAAAAAAGCCGGGACAGACTCAGGTTTTGCATATTAGTCGTTAGGTTTATTAATTCAAGTTTAGGAAGAGCGAGGCAGGAGAGGGTGTGAGAGTCCTGCTCCAAGTCTTCGCATGGGCCTCGCACCAGGTTTGAGGGAGGTAGATCTCCTGAGCCCTGGTGAGGTCCTGTGGGCCTGGACGCAAGGGATGGGTGATCTTCATCCCACGTCTCCTCCGGAAGGTCGGAGAGGAGTCCAGTTTCCCACAGGCAGTGATCTCGTCGAGAAGGCGACGTCGCCGACACGACGAGAATTCTTCTGTTATCTGTCTTGTTTAGTGTTTGTTGTGTCCCCCCAGGTGTCCCCTCTTGTGCACCCCCCCTTGTGTATTCCTACAGATGGTGAAGTGAGGTATTGCAGTTCGAGGAAAAGAGGAGGTCGGGAGGCTGGTCCGGAGGCGTCACTCGAAGCCAGACATCGGCAGCAAAGTCATCTCATATTCCTAAACGAGTAAGGAACTTAGGCTATTATCACACAACACTAAGGGGTTGAACAGCCCA
Source organism: Ascaphus truei (assembly GCA_036426205.1). Lineage (NCBI taxonomy): Eukaryota > Metazoa > Chordata > Amphibia > Anura > Ascaphidae > Ascaphus > Ascaphus truei. The sequence continues at coordinate 9,109,135 of CM071568.1, forward strand.
GCTAAGCGCAGAATAGCCTTCCGAGATTATAAGCGTAAAGGGGCAGAAATTCTGTTTCTTCAAGAAACGCACTTCTCTCAAGACAACTTCCCCAAATTTCTAGATAGGGACTACCGACATACTTTTTGTCATCAGCGAGAGTAAAAAAAAAAGGGGTGGCCATACTAATCCACAGAGGAATTTCATTCGTACTCGATAAGACTTTCAAAGATAACGAAGGTAGATTTCTCATAGTCAGAGGTGCTATCCAAGGGTTCCCAATTACTTTAGCAACAATATATGCCCCTAATGAGACAGCCCCAGGTTTTTTCTCTACCTTCTTCGAGAAGCTCAACAAAGTGGCCAGAGGTAACATCATTGTTGGTGGAGACCTAAATAGGGCACTACGGGAGGACCTTGACAGATGCTCATCCACTAACATTACACACAGACCTGACATACTAACAATTAAAAAAGGACTACGTGACTGCCAACTACTCGACATCTGGAGGGAACACCATCAGAGATTGAGAGAATACACCTTCTACTCCCACCCACATGACTCATACAGCAGGATAGATTACTTCCTTGTATCCAACAGAATGGTTCCTGGGGTCTCTCACACAGAGATCCATGATATTTCATGGTCAGACCATGCATCTATAGAGCTGCGGTGCACAGTAATCCCACTAGACAGACCTAGAGTGAACTGGAAACTAAACGAAATCCTACTGAAAATCCCAGCCCTACAGAGGGAAATTGGGGAAAAAATCACACAATACTTTGAGGAGAATGAGGGGAGTGTGTCTACACACTCCACACTGTGGGAGGCCCATAAGGCTACCCTCAGGGGGATTATTATGAATCTGGCCGCAAAACGAAAAAGAGAACGGGAGGGGAAAGTTTTGAAGTTAGAGGAACTGCTGGCGGAACTTTCCTCTCTCCACAAAAAAAATAAGAACGCCCACACGTTGACCCAAATTCTAGCTACTAAAACTAGTCTTAACCTCCTCCTCTCCTCCCAGGCTGAGAAGGAATTGATCTGGTCTAAACGGAAATTTTACGAAAAAGCTAACAAGCCTGACACACTACTTGCCAACAAGTTAAAAAACAAGCTTCCACAATATCACATTCACGCAATTCGAAAGCAAAATGGGGACCTTACCTCCATCCCAGCGAACATAGCAGGGGAATTTAAAAAATATTATGAAATATTATACAACGGAGATAAGGTACCTCATAATCCAAAAACAAAGGAGGATCTACGGACCTTCTTAAAAGAGGCACATTTACCCATTTTGAAGAGATGCGAAAGGGAGGCACTCCAGTCGGACTTCAAGATGGAGGAATTCTCTGGGGTTATCAAAGCACTAAAACCGGCTAAAGCCCCAGGGCCAGATGGCTTTTCGAATTTATATTACAAGAAATATTTAAAAATACTAGCCCCCCATATGTTAAAGCTATTCAATGAAATCTTAGCAGGGGCCTCATTCCCAGCACAAATGCTCCAAGCCTCAATATCGGTGATCCATAAACCCGGTAAGGACCCGGCAGACTGCAAGAGCTACCGGCCCATTTCACTGATTAACTCGGACCTTAAAATATACTCGAAACTCATAGCCAACAGGGTGGGTAGCGTCCTTCCCGGGTTGATACACACGGATCAAGTAGGATTTATCGGAGGTAGACAAGCGGCAGATAACACCAGGAGAATTATAGATTTGATTGATCTGACCCAACACGAAAAAATACATTCCATGGTGCTAAGTCTGGACGCTGAGAAAGCCTTCGATAGAATAGACTGGCCCTACCTTTCGGAAACATTGAGAGCATTTGGCTTTGAGGGCCGCCTCCTGCAGGCCATCCTGGCGTTGTATAAAAATCCAACAGCAAGAGTGAGATATCAAGGCTTCCCCTCAGAACAGTTTGAAATCAAAAGCGGAACACGTCAAGGATGTCCGCTGTCGCCGTTACTGTTCGCCTTATGTATAGAGCCTCTGGCGGCACACATTAGACTTAACCCAGATATCTCTGGTATCCCAGTGGGAGACCAAATGCACAAAGCCGCGCTTTATGCGGACGATGTCATTCTCACAATAACCAAACCTCTCACATCTCTCCCAAATATATTCAACGTACTGGGCAAATTTAACCAAATTTCGGGATTTAAGATCAATCAGTCAAAATCAGAAGCCCTCAATATTAATTTACCAAAAGAAATCGAAAAACTGATTGACCTCAATTTTCAGTTTAAATGGCAACCCTCTGCGATCAAATATTTAGGGGTGTATCTCACAAGGGATTATAAAACTTTGTATAAAGCAAATTTCCCCAAGATCATAAAGACACTGGGAGAGGATCTCCGAACCTGGATGAAGGGGAACATCTCTTGGATTGGGAGGATACATAGCGTGAAAATGAATCTCCTCCCAAAGATGCTATATCTCTTCCAGAGTCTCCCTATCCCATTGGTACAGGCGGACATCCTCTCCCTCCAGTCAAAAATTATGAAATTTATTTGGAATGGGAAAAACCCACGAATTTCTAAAGGGATTTTAAAACGTCCCACGCTACGTGGAGGGTTAGCGGTGCCTTGCTTGCAGGCCTACTACAAAGCAGCCCAATTAGGGCAGATTTTCCAATGGCACACTGACCCAAGCCTTCGGAGATGGGTTGAGTTGGAAAAGAAATGTTGTGCACCAATTGAAATTCGAAATTTAATCTGGCTACTCAGAGAAGGGGTACGCAAGATGCACAACCCGCTACAGACCATGGTCAATTCGTTAAAAGTCTGGGAGGCCACGAAGCTTAAATGTAACTTGACAACCAAAGCGTCAGTAATGACACCAATAGTGGGCAACCCCGATTTCGCTCCGGGCCTGAATAGCAAACATTTCTTAATCTGGACTCAGAAGGGATTCTCCCGCCTAAAAGATCTGGAGGGCAAAAGGACCATACAATCATTTGAGCAAATTAAATCCTCTAAGAATATCCCAAACAGCGAATTTTTTAGGTACCTCCAGCTCAGAGATTTCTACAACAAAACGCCATTACGACCGGCACGAACAAATTTTGAGCAGCTGTGTTCTAGAGATACGGACACTAGGGGACTCACGTCTAGAATGTACAGGGAAGTGATCTGCCAGAAGTCGCCCAATGACAATAGACTGTGTTACATGAGACAGTGGGAAATTGACCTAGGAGAGACTTTAGAGGACGATGACTGGGACAGAATTATCCAGGCGGCGGCAAAAAGCTCAATCTGCACCACATTAAAGGAGAACGCATATAAAGTCCTAATGAGGTGGTACTACACTCCGACGCGCTTAGCGAAATTTGTAAAGGGCTACTCCCCTCTCTGCCCTAAACAGTGTGGGGAGGCAGCAGATCTCCGACATATGCTGTGGTCTTGCACTAAGGTGGCCCCTATTTGGGAACAAATCAGAGATTGGATTCAGCGGATTCTCGATTTGGAGATCCCCCTCGACCCGTGGCTGTTCCTGCTGGGCAGACGGATCGAGGGTCTGTCAAATGCGTCGCATAAATTGATCGCGTATTTTGCCACTGCCACAAGGTGTGAGATCGCAGCATTATGGAAACAGCAGGAGGTACCAATACCAGGCCGACAATACTGAAAAGGAGTTACAGTATCTACACCCCTACCCCGGAGTCCGGCTACCCACTATCTCCCCCCTCACCTCCCCTCCCCCACCCCTACCCTCTCACCCTGTCCCCTTGTCATGTTCGTCTGGTCCTGTCTGTAAACCGTTAAGTCTGTTCGTCTCCTAGGTGTTACTATATATGATTGACAAATCTGGAAATGTAATAATAGGCTGTGGTACATTGGCTGTATCTGTATTTTCCAATAAAAAATTTGAAGTTTAAAAAAAAATACTTATATATTCTCTTGAAGTAGGGTCATTTAGTTTAACCCTTTGGCCAGAGCTTACTGGGGTTCTGTGTTTTCTTAACCCATTCTCAGCTGTTCGGAGGATCTACGGACCTTCTTAAAAGAGGCACATTTACCCATTTTGAAGAGATGCGAAAGGGAGGCACTCCAGTCGGACTTCACGATGGAGGAACTCTCTGGGGTTATCAAAGCACTAAAACCGGCTAAAGCCCCAGGGCCAGATGGCTTTTCGAATTTATATTACAAGAAATATTTTAAAATACTAGCCCCCCATATGTTAAAGCTATTCAATGAAATCTTAGCAGGGGCCTCATTCCCAGCACAAATGCTCCAAGCCTCAATATCGGTGATCCATAAACCCGGTAAGGACCCGGCAGACTGCAAGAGCTACCGGCCCATTTCACTGATTAACTCGGACCTTAAAATATACTCGAAACTCATAGCCAACAGGGTGGGTAGCGTCCTTCCCGGGTTGATACACACGGATCAAGTAGGATTTATCGGAGGTAGACAAGCGGCAGATAACACCAGGAGAATTATAGATTTGATTGATCTGACCCAAAACGAAAAAATACATTCCATGGTGCTAAGTCTGGACGCTGAGAAAGCCTTCGATAGAATAGACTGGCCCTACCTTTCGGAAACATTGAGAGCATTTGGCTTTGAGGGACGCCTCCTGCAGGCCATCCTGGCGTTGTATAAAAATCCAACAGCAAGAGTGAGATATCAAGGCTTCCCCTCAGAACAGTTTGAAATCAAAAGCGGAACACGTCAAGGATGTCCGCTGTCGCCGTTACTGTTCGCCTTATGTATAGAGCCTCTGGCGGCACACATTAGACTTAACCCAGATATCTCTGGTATCCCAGTGGGAGACCAAATGCACAAAGCCGCGCTTTATGCGGACGATGTCATTCTCACAATAACCAAACCTCTCACATCTCTCCCAAATATATTCAACGTATTGGGCAAATTTAACCAAATTTCGGGATTTAAGATCAATCAGTCAAAATCAGAAGCCCTCAATATTAATTTACCAAAAGAAATCGAAAAACTGATTGGCCTCAATTTTCAGTTTAAATGGCAACCCTCTGCGATCAAATATTTAGGGGTGTATCTCACAAGGGATTATAAAACTTTGTATAAAGCAAATTTCCCCAAGATCATAAAGACACTGGGAGAGGATCTCCGAACCTGGATGAAGGGGAACATCTCTTGGATTGGGAGGATACATAGTGTGAAAATGAATCTCCTCCCAAAGATGCTATATCTCTTCCAGAGTCTCCCTATCCCATTGGTACAGGCGGACATCCTCTCCCTCCAGTCAAAAATTATGAAATTTATTTGGAATGGGAAAAACCCACGAATTTCTAAAGGGATTTTAAAACGTCCCACGCTACGTGGAGGGTTAGCGGTGCCTTGCTTGCAGGCCTACTACAAAGCAGCCCAATTAGGGCAGATTTTCCAATGGCACACTGACCCAAGCCTTCGGAGATGGGTTGAGTTGGAAAAGAAATGTTGTGCACCAATTGAAATTCGAAATTTAATCTGGCTACCCAGAGAAGGGGTACGCAAGATGCACAACCCGCTACAGACCATGGTCAATTCGTTAAAAGTCTGGGAGGCCACGAAGCTTAAATGTAACTTGACAACCAAAGCGTCAGTAATGACACCAATAGTGGGCAACCCTGATTTCGCTCCGGGCCTGAATAGCAAAAATGTCTTAATCTGGACTCAGAAGGGATTCTCCCGCCTAAAAGATCTGGAGGGCAAAAGGACCATACAATCATTTGAGCAAATTAAATCCTCTAAGAATATCCCAAACAGCAATTTTTTTAGGTACCTCCAGCTCAGAGATTTCTACAACAAAACGCCATTACGACCGGCACGAACAAATTTTGAGCAGCTGTGTTCTAGAGATACGGACACTAGGGGACTCACGTCTAGAATGTACAGGGAAGTGATCTGCCAGAAGTCGCCCAATGACAATAGACTGAGTTACATGAGACAGTGGGAAATTGACCTAGGAGAGACTTTAGAGGACGATGACTGGGACAGAATTATCCAGGCGGCGGCAAAAAGCTCAATCTGCACCACATTAAAGGAGAACGCATATAAAGTCCTAATGAGGTGGTACTACACTCTGACGCGCTTAGCGAAATTTGTAAAGGGCTACTCCCCTCTCTGCCCTAAACAGTGTGGGGAGGCAGCAGATCTCCGACATATGCTGTGGTCTTGCACTAAGGTGGCCCCTATTTGGGAACAAATCAGAGATTGGATTCAGCGGATTCTCGATTTGGAGATCCCCCTCGACCCGTGGCTGTTCCTGCTGGGCAGACGGATCGAGGGTCTGTCAAATGCGTCGCATAAATTGATTGCGCATTTTGCCACTGCCACGAGGTGTGAGATCGCAGCATTATGGAAACAGCAGGAGGTACCAATTATCCCTAAGAGCAAAAATAGAATTTGGTATGTCTGCCGGATGGAACAATTAACGAGTTTAGTTAATGACACCGGCACAAATTCCCTAAAAGTCTGGGATCCATGGTTGACCCAGGTAGACATCCCAGGAGTGGATGCCTCCTCAATTCTGCACTAATTAAAATAGGTGCGTTCTCCTTTATGGGCAGACAAGACAACACGACTTAGAGACGCACAGCTAGCAGACCCTTCGGTAGTCATAGAATTGGGAAAAACAATGATCAGGAGGAATCCTCGGAAGGACCTGTCCCGACTCAATCTCTCAGCAAGGGCCGACAATACTGAAAAGGAGTTACAGAATCTACACCCCTACCCCGGAGTCCGGCTACCCACTATCTCCCCCCTCACCTCCCCTCCCCCACCCCAACCCTCTCACCCTGTCCCCTTGTCATGTTCGTCTGGTCCTGTCTGTAAACCGTTAAGTCTGTTCGTCTCCTAGGTGTTACTATATATGATTGACAAATCTGGAAATGTAATAATGGGCTGTGGTACATTGGCTGTATCTGTATTTTCCAATAAAAAATTTGAAGTTTAAAAAAAAACACCAAAACCAAACCATTATGAAATAAATGAAAGCTCAAAGTAACCACCATCGCACAAAATCTAACTACCAAAAAGAAGCCACTATTAAAAAGCAAGCCCCCCCCAAATAAACTATTTAAAACAACACTAAAAAAATACATCTTACTAAATAAAAATTTAAATTAAATTGCACAAACATTTATAAATAAACAAGCAAAATACATTAAAAATACATAAAAACAAGCATTTGCAAAAAGAACAATTGATTGTCCCTGTATGTATATGTGTATATATATATATATATATAGATATAGATATAGATATTATCCATGAGACCATATTATTAATATATATATATATATATTATCTTAGTTTATATAATATTAATATATTTATATATATATATCTCATCAGAGACCATATATACTCAGTCTCAATGAATGGCATCTAAAAAAATTCAAATCATAATAAAAAAATACCTGTAAAAGAAAATAACATCTGTAGCCAGGTCCACTGTCGGTGGCGGGCGCAGCTAGCGCGCCTCTCCATGGATGCGGCTGGGTTGCCGGGGACGCGAGCGGCCAGTTGCCGGGGACAACGATCGGCGCCTTTGCTAGGGCCGCGGTGCGTTGCATGGGTCCCGGCGGCTCCGGAGCAGGGCACTGTCTGGATAGCACTGTTGCCATGGCATGCACGAGCCGACAGCGCGGGAGGACACTGAGAGTTGCGCATGCGGCAGGAAAGGCAGTCCACCCCCAGGGTGCACAGGGCAGAGACACGTGACCACCAGGAGTCAATAGTTGCAGCATCTCCCTGCAAGGAGATTGATACATTTCGCGGCTGAGAGCACGTTGGCAGTTGGTGACCGGAGCAGCTAGAAGGAGGTAGGGTTGAAGGAGTCATGACTCCCTGCACTAGCCAGGCAATTCCCCTAGGCCCAGATAGCCCTGAGTCACCTAGTGGAGTGTGTAGGACAGGGGCCCTAGGTTAGGGATTTTGCCCCTTAGCTATTTGATAGTAGGAACAAGAACATTGCGTGTCTTGCAGGAGGAGCTGGACTATTTTCAGGGTGGGATCGCCCGCTGACGATCATCCTACGGTGGATCACGGATATCGTGCCGAGCTCGCCTTGACCCTTTGTGAAGTCCGTTGCAGGTCCGCACCGGAGTGCTCGGCAGGTAACCCATAACATCAAGTGCACCAACAAGGCCTATCACCAGACATAGTGGCTGCGCAGTCACACACACACCTGTATCTGACTTGGTAGTGCGAGACATTGGGTGGGTTATCGAACACGGGGTGGGACCATTCAGTGGAAGCGGTTTGCGTCCGCGTGACGCATAAAGTGTTAGCATCCGCCGTGACGCATAAAGTGTTAGCATCGCCGTGACGCATAAAGTGTTAGCGTCCGCCGTGGCGCAAGATAGCGTTAGCGTTGTGAGAGACGTAGTGGGTAGTGTCTCCTCTAGAGAGGGACACCCGTTATTCAGTGTGATAATAGTGTTTGTATGCTGTTCACAAGTAAAAGGTATTTGGTTATCTCACATATCGTGTATATGGTTATTGTATGAGGTCCTGCGAGGAACAATTCCTGCTCTGCTAGGAACCATCGCAGGTGGAGGCGCTGCATCGAGTAAGTGGTTACTCCTAGTATCATAATTGCCCCAGGTTTCCCTTGGCGGAAGCTCAGCCCTCCTGTGAGCCAACAGGAAAAGCACCACACGCTGGTAACACTGCATGTTCTCCGCACCCACACTATAATGTGCGATTGGGTGGGGGAATACCCGTTACATTTTGGAGGCGCTGCTGAGATCTCAGACCTGGGGTGCCCTGTCGATTTTTTTTGTTCTCTCCTAAAATGTCACCACCATTACCGTACCCGTCGCGCTCAGAAGTGTATGAATGGGCTATGGTGCTGGAAGTGCCGCCGCCCCCCCACACGCTTGCAGTGTGCCGCATCCCGGTAGATACTCCGTCATCGGCTATACGAGCGGCCTTGCTGCAAAACCCTACTCTCCGGGGTGCTGACACCATAGCCGTGTTAGATCAACGTTTGGAGGACAAGGAGTATTGCTCCGTGTTAGTGAGTATAGGGCAAGATATAAATGAAGGCCAGGGTCCATCCAGCTTGTGGTTCGAGGGCTCGGCCGGTACAGGTTGTACGGTGGTGTACCCGGAACGGCCCATAAAACCTGAACCCCTCAGCCCTCGCACGAACTTGGAAGAGATTGCTATGCATACATCGCCTTCCCCCCCTGAGAGTTATTGCGAGCCTAATTTGGGTGCACCCACCGATGGCAGTCCCCCGCTAAGTATTGCCCAGCCATCTGCTATCTTGGGAAATGAATTCAGAATGCTAGCTCAGGCTATCGCTGAGCTGGGACCGACCAAAGCCGAGGCGTCGATCCAACAGCAGTATTGCAAACTAAAAATCTTTTCAGGAACTAACCGACCCCAGCTGGCGAAGAAGCGTTTGACGTGTGGAAGGAGTACACTCCCAGGTTGTAGAAGAGTGGACGTGCCCTGAGTTGGCAAAACGACAACGCATAATGGAGTGCCTGAGGCCGCCCGCTTCCACCACGATACGGCTGGCTAAGGATCAGCATGCGGATGTCACCCCACAGCAAATGTTAGAGACTCTTGAACGGGCTTACGGGCGAACTGAGGACGAAGGACAATTGATGACGCTGTACTTCAATCTTCGCCACAAACTCGGAGAGGAGCTATCTGATTACCTTCAGCGAATTAGAGCGGTTATATGGGAGATGCGAAAAAGGGACCAGATTAAGGCCACCGAGGTGAATGTGTATTGCTGGAACCAAATTCTGAGAGGAGCACTACCCGACCATTCTATAGTCATCATGAGTAAGTGTTCCCGGATGCAAGGTGACCCCCCTTGCTGGGAGGAGCTAATGGATGAAATAAAGAAACATGAAGCCTACGCCCGGTTGCATACTCCCGCCAAGGTTAAGGAGCCTTCCACCAGTGACCCTGCTAAGGCCGCTGGGGCCAAGGCCAAGAACACCCCGACCCAGGACGAGGAGGTTGCAACTAAGGGCTCGGCCTCCAAAGCTAGACCCGCCCGTAAATCATCTCCATACAGGGGCCGCTCTGAACAAAGAGACCTTCTTTGCTATACCTGCGGTAAGAAGGGCCACTTCTTCCGTGATTGCCCAGAAAGGGAGGACCTCACCGAGGACAAAACTCCCGGCCAAAGAAACCCAGCCCGGTCGATGGTATGCCGAGTACAAACCGCCGGGTCTGACGTGGAGACCTCTCCGGGAACCACCGATGCCCCTGCGGAGGCCGATGCCGGGGATGACGCCTCCAACCGGGAAGCTTACAGCCAAGTAGGCCCTGCAGCTATCGTACGGGTGTTACTAGAAGGGATCTATGCGTCGGCTCTACTGGACACGGGGTCACAAATGACCATCATATACCGCCCGTTCTATGAACAGCACCTCCGACACTGTCCCCTGAGAGCGGCCGATCATGTGACAGTACGGGGTCTAAGTAATGAGGACTACCCCATCGATGGGATTGTAAGGGTTCAAATGGAAATACTCCAGCTGAACACCGGCAAGAGACACTCCATGCATGTAGCGGCCCTGGTATGCCCGGAGCCCCAATACCCGTGCAAGTACCCGATCATCTTGGGCACCAACGCTGATATAGTACAAGCGGTGATCCGAGCGTACCTGAAAGAGACTAACGAGCTGCCGCTAGCCACCTCCCTCCTAGATCCGGTCCTACAAGAGGAGTGCAAATGAGTATATGCCCTGGAGCGACACGGGGATCTCTACAATCGTCAACGCGGGCTGACGACCATATTACCAGGGGGAGTGCAAAGAATGGCCGTCTGGAGTTGTTATCCCGAACGAGATGGGAGCGATCAGCTTTTCTCTCTGGAGAGTACGCCTGAAGAAGAAGAAGTTCGGAGAGGGTATAGGGTACTACCAGAAGTGAGGGAGTGGACGACTAAGATCCCTCTATGAACCCATGTGTATGTGCAGAATCTCTCCCCCTTCCTGATGGAATTTGATGCCGACCAGAAGTTGGGTTGCATATATCCGGTCAGCCCTGTAGACAACACGCCTCAGGTGAAGGCGGAGGCCGTGGGTGAGCGGTTAGTCGAGCTGGACTTCAACTTCGGTGAGTCGAACTGTCCATCCAGTGGAAGGAATGGCTGGCAACCCAGTTGAATCAACGACGACAGGTGTTCTCCACGAGTGAGATGGATGTGGGGTGCAGTCGCAGCGCCCAACACACCATTCGACTGAGTGATGCCACCCCGTTCCGAGAACGCTCTCGTCGCATCGCCCCGCGGGATGTGGACGATGTGAGGAATGCCATACAAGACATGGAAACCGCTGGGATTGTGACAGAGTCTCGGGGACCCTACGCGTCACCCATAGTGGTGGTGCGGAAAAAGAACGGGTCCGTACGACTGTGTGTCGACTATCGAACTCTGAACAATCGTACGATACCGGATCAGTACAACCTTCCGCGCATTGAAGAGATACTGAATGCGCTTAATGGAAGTCAATGGTTTTGCGTGCTCGACCTCCGATCCGGGTACTATCAGGTACCTATGAATGCGGAAGATCAGGAGAAAACAGCTTTCGTCTGCCCCTTGGGATTCTACCAATATACACGTATGCCCCAAGGTATATGTGGGGCGCCTGCTACCTTCCAACGGCTGATGGAGAAGACTATTGGGGACATGAGCCCGCAGGAGTGTCTTGTATACCTGGATGACATCATTGTCTTCGGAAGAACTCTAGAAGAGCACGAAGAGCAGTTACTTAAAGTGATAGACCGTCTGGGGAACGAAGGGTTGAAATTGTCCCTAGACAAGTGCCGGTTTTGCCATACCTCAGTGACCTACGTGGGACACATTGTGTCCGCCCAAGGGATCGCCACCAAACCCGCCAAGGTAGAAGCAGTCGTGAACTGGCCTCGTCCCGAGAATGTCACGGAGCTGCGATCCTTCCTGGGATTCTGTGGGTACTACCGTCGTTTCGTGGAAGGGTACTCTAGTAGGGCGAAACCCCTGAACAATCTGTTGAAGATATACCCCGAGGAAACCGGGAGGAAGGCTGTATCTGCTTGCCAACCGTTTGGTGATAAATGGGGGAGTGAACATGCCTTCTTGAAATTGAAGAAATGTCTGACCGAAGCGCCGGTGCTTGCGTATGCTGATCCCGAACAACCATACGTTCTGCATGTGGATGCCAGTCTCAATGGACTGGGCGCCGTCCTACACCAGAAGCACCCCGAGGGCCTTCGGCCTGTCGCCTACATCAGTCGCAGTCTGACCCCCAGTGAACAGAGGTACCCCGTCCACAAGTTGGAGTTTCTGGCTCTCAAGTGGGCTATCACCGAGAAGCTCCACGATTACCTGTACGGTGTTACCTTCGAGGTTAGGACGGATAACAATCCCCTCACATACGTCAATACCTCGGCCAAATTGGACGCCGCTGGACACCGCTGGCTTGCCGCCCTAAACAACTACAGTTTCTCCATGAAGTATAAGCCGGGACCTTTGAATATAGGGGCTGACGCTCTATCCAGACGACCCGGGTTAAGTGCTATTCCAGATGATGAGGAATGGGAGGAACTCCCAGGACCCGGAGTGCGAGCTATGTGTAGCATGGCCGCCATCGTCGACGACCAAGAGGCCTTTTCAGAATTAAGAGTGGCTGATTCATTGGGATGCCGGTCGCAGGATGTCCCAGCCACCTACTGCGACCCAAAAGGGATGAACATCAAGCATGACAATGTGTTATGGTGGAAAGATCTGGTAGACTATCAAATACGAGATCCTGTTGTCAGTATCATCCGACAAGCCGTTGCAAGGAAGAATCCAGCCCTTCTGAAGCGTGCTCCAAATGACTTAGTGGCTTTGCTCATGCGGGAATGGGACAAATTCGAAATAGACAATTGCTTACGCTATCGGGTGGTGCAATACCACAACCACCCGGATAGGCGACAACTAGTCCTCCCTAAGAACTTACAATACCTGGTGTTGAAGTCCCTACATGATGATCATGGACATCTTGGTATAGACAAGACCTTTGGGTTGGTCAGAGATCGTTTTTTCTGGCCCAAGATGTGAGAGGCCGTTGAGCGTCACTGTCGCCGCTGTACTAGGTGTATACAGCGCAAGAGCCTGCCTACCCGAGCAGCCCCATGGGCCTTGTGTGTATGGACTTTCTGTGCATTGAGCCTGATAGCCGGGGAATATGCAACGTGCTGGTCATCACGGACCACTACACCCGATATGCCCAGGCCTACCCCACGAAAGATCAGAAAGCCATCACAGTTGCAAAAATATTATGGGAGAAGTACTTTGTGCACTATGGTCTCCCCAACCGCCTTCACTCCGACCAAGGGCGGGACTTTGAGAGCACCTTGATCAGAGAACTACTCAAACTGCTGAACATCACCAAGTCACGAACGACCCCGTATCACCCCGAAGGAGATGCACTGCCCGAGCGCTTTAATCGAACCTTACTGGACATGCTCGGAACACTACAGAGTGCTCAGAAAACTGAATGGAGTCGACACGTGGAGGCCCTGGTGCATGCGTACAATTGCACCAGGCACGAGTCAACGGGATTCTCCTCATACTTCCTCATGTTTGGGCGAGAGGCGAGACTGCCAGTGGACGTACGTCTTAGAGCTTCGACGGATGGGATACACAATGCTACCCATTTGAAATACGTGCAAAGACTTAAAGACAGTTTACAGCAGGCCTATCAACAAGCTGAGAAGGCTTCAGCTAAGTTGAACGCTGGCAATAAAAGACGATACGATCATAAGGTCAAATATCGGGAACTTCGTCCTGGGGACGCTGTGTTGCTTAGAAATCTGGGAGTCCCGGGAAAACACAAGTTAGCTGACCGATGGAGAGATGGGGTGTATGAAATAGAGTCTCAGATGCCTGGCCTCCCGGTCTATCGCATCAAAGACACTGAAGGCCGGGTAAAGGTAAGGCACCGAAATCATCTTCTTCCCATCTCACAAGTGGGAGATGAGGACGCAGAGATACTGGCCACACCGCTCAACGGTGAGTCCGACGTACCAGAGATGGGTCAAGAGACTGTCCATAACGAGACCCACTCTGAAATGCCTGAAGACCCTATGGAAGGACCCTCTCAAAGGGACTACCCTGCGGATGGAGCATGTCCCAGAGGAGCTATGGGTAAAGGGCCCCGTAGGCCAATGCCTACTAAGGTGGCACCAACAGGCCAGCCTTTGGATGTACAGAGCCCATGCTTTGTGCCTAACAGAGACTGTTCAGAGACATTTCTCCCCTCAAGGGAAGAGGCTGAGCCTCAAGACTGTGTTTATTACTCCCCCGAGGGAGTTGCAGAAGAACAGCTTCGCCGGAGTCAAAGAGTAAGGTACCCTCCAAATCGGGTAACCTATGACCAAATTGGGGCACCCCATTATGAGGCTCAGCAGTGGGCTCGTGGCAGAGTGCAGTCTGTCATTGTGATGTTCACTGAAATGTGTAATTTGATCTAGAGTTAATGAAGATCGTATGTGGTTGTTGCATTTTTATTATATAACTTCTGTACATAGTTACATTGTTGTGTCCCAAGCGGGGACGTTGGGGATTTTACCAGGGGGAGGATGTAGCCAGGTCCCCTGTCGGTGCGGACGCGAGCATAACGCGCCTCTCCATGGGTGCGGCTGGGTTGCCGGGGACGCGAGCGGAAGTGTTGGCGTCCGCCGTGGCGCAAGATAGCGTTAGCGTTGTGAGAGACGTAGTGGGTAGTGTCTCCTCTAGAGAGGGACACCCGTTATTCAGTGTGATAATATGTGTTGTATGCTGTTCACAAGTAAAAGGTATTTGGTTATCTCACATATCGTGTATATGGTTATTGTATGAGGTCCTGCGAGGAACAATTCCTGCTCTGCTAGGAACCATCGCAGGTGGAGGCGCTGCACCGAGTAAGTGGTTACTCCTAGTATCATAATTACCCCAGGTTTCCCTTGGCGGAAGCTCAGCCCTCCTGTGAGCCAACAGGTAAAGCACCACACGCTGGTAACACTGCATGTTCTCCGCATCCACACAATAATCTGCGATTGGGTGGGGGAATACCCGTTACACATACATTCCATATTTTAACTTACCTTTAGATGTCTTCACCCTCCGAATCCCGGGGACCCTGCATGCTCATGAACTAATCCACGAACAGGAACCAGGTTAAAAAAAAATCAAAAATCCTTTTCTTTTTCTGTAATTTGTAATCCAATTTCGTCACTTTCTTGGGTCTTCTGGGGTCTTCATCTGTATCTTCTTCATCTGTATCTTCGGCAGGCATACCCTTGTCCTCCTATTGGTAGAGGAGGCCCTTCCTCCTCAGCTTCTTGGTGTAAAATGAGACGACATAGGCTTTTATAGGCCTACAGCCGCGGCCCCTTTTATTTTAAAACTTCTCGGATATTTTTCGGTGACTTTTTCCGAATGCCACGCGCTTCACCGCGTTCATGCGGCGTTCATGCGACATTCATGCTGTATTCATGTCGCATTCATGCCGGCGTCACCCGCGCTTGATCTGTTTAATAATAATGGTTCGGATTTAATTGGTTGCAATTTTTCGCGTATCCGCCAGGTAGCAGATATTCATGAATTGTAATGAATTCTAATGTGTACACTACATGTGTTTCGGTAATGTGTCGACTTTCAGGTGTTTAAAAAAAGTGGTCCATTGTGAATTGACCTTGGTACTGAAGAAGTTACAATAATAATAATCTATTTAGGCTTTTCATATTAAAACTAAATGCGCCGTTGTCAGGGTAACTTATGGGACAGTTTGATCCAATTAACCTCAAATTGTCGCCTTACTTAGTTACCCGGAATATCATATATATTCATCATAGGGTATCATATATATGTGTGTCATTTGTTGAATTTTAACACCCATTATTTTAATTAGTATAGCATTAAAATTTATTTTTAAATTTCACATCATACATCAGGGGGTATTGAGTGCTTATAGTGGGTTCTTGTTTCTTTATTACTCACCTTATACGTCACCCATTAGCACCTTACCCCCACACTATTACTTTGTACTTAGCTGAAGCGGGGTTCTTCTATATTGAACTTAACTTATGACAAGATATAATAAACACCAAATATCTGGGTTGAACTGAACGAGGCTTAGATATAATAAAATATAATTTATTCCTTAAAAAAGGTGAACACAGCAATATAGTACAATTAACAGACAAGAAGGTAACACTTCCTTAGGGTTGGGGGATGGAGAAGTATCAGCTAGCAATTCTCCATCAATCCGGTGACATTCCAGGTGGAATCAGAAGCACAACTAAAAACTGTAGGGTTGACACAGTTTATATACCTGTGTAACCCTATTCTTAACATTGAATACAGACTATTGGTGAACAATTATCTGTATCCAATCCCTAACGTGGAGACAGAGATTAACCCATGCCCCCCAGCTAATTAGCCCATGTGTACTGGGACTCTATGGGTAGCCCCATAATTAAATCAGGGGCGACGACCAATCTACCAAATGAAGTATCTGCATTGTTTGTAGGTGTAGACATAACACTTACAAACCACTCCAGTTTGATGGTTCTCCGCCCTCAGGTAACAATTAGAGTGGCAGAGTCTTGTTGATTAGTACTTGGTCTGTTGATTAGTACTTAGTGTAAACAATCAGGGCAGCTACCTTTTGATCACAGTGCTTAGGCTCAATCAGCCGGCTGCCCTTCATGACCTATTTAGCATAGCAGATGGAGTCTGCATTTTTCAGATCAGATCCAAAATACCATACATATACTCTTTAATATCTACACATATTAATAAGTTCCATTCTGGTGGGCTCAGTGGGTCGAAATTTGCCAGTTTTTAATGCCTACAGTGACTCCACATATTGGCCAAATATCAACTCTCTGTGACCTCCAGAACTGGAGATACAGAAATGCACGTTAAAACATTAAAATACAGGCTTATAATGAAACATGGGATCAGGGAACATACAGTTTCCTGACATGACAAGGTGTATACCACATTCCTGGACCGCAGTCCAGTTAACCCCTTGCCTCCCTGGTGAGGTCAGGGGGTGGCCATATGGGGTGCAACTCCTTTAATACCGGGCCAACCCCCTCTCCCTCTACAGCCGTGTCTGGTGTTCTATTGTCCTAAGAGTTCAGAGATGAGTGCACAACTGCAGTCCGTGTTCCAAAAACTGACATAACGTACGTTTATTTAATATGGGCTGCGATTAATGCAACAGATGATAAGATGGCACAGCTGGTCATATTTATCAATATTTTATTTTATTGACAATTATGACGTTTACAAATTTTCACCAGACGTTTGTGTGTGGAAGCGTGCGATAAGAAAAAAGTTATGTATCAATCCGTCTTTTTTTCGTATTGATCCCGCACCCGGTGTTAGAGGAGGGAATTGGTGTGTTGCGCCAGAATTTTCCAGTGTCTCTGATCAAAAGGCGAAAGGTCATGGTAAAACCAACGAAGAATCGTCAGTCCCAGGCCAGGAATGCGCCAGCGCCAGCACCGGCTTCCAATAACAGTCCGAACATCAGTAAAAACCTGCTGACCGGCAACCCTTGCTATCTGTCCCCGCTTGATACCTGCTGACTGGGCCGGATTGCACCAGCAAGATTGCATGTACCAAAATGATTTCCAGCTTCATGAGCTATCAACTACAGGTGTAGCGCGCCCGCTGTCACCTGTCAACTACGTGTATAATAAAGACTACGGACTGGCAGTGGCTCAGCGCCAACAGATTGGCAACGTCTATGGTGGGTACAGCTGCCGTACAGTGTTTAATTATTTTTTTACCATATCAATATCAATGCATATCAAAGCAATTCTCCTGTAATCAATCGCTTTGCTTATGGTTATTTACAGTAGTTCTATTCTTTTAGTCACAATTCGCCAAAATGTAATCCAGCAATATCGTTGGCTGAGCAGCTTCTACAGTAGATACTGAACAATTGGTGGACAGCTAGGCGCATGCGCATTGGAACCTTGTTGAAACACATATGCGTCTCATCACATCTACTGTAGGCGCATGTGTGTACAGTATGTGAACAAGAGACGCCCACCTGAGAAAATTATTGTTGGGACTGGCCGAGGGGACTGCGGGACTGACTGTGGGAACTTCTTTAGGGGACTGACTAGTTTGAACTAAAAATTACAGTAATACTTTTATTATTCTTCCTCAGAAAAGAAACATTGTCATCAGGCTGAGAACGGCAAATGGAGGGATTTCGATGGATAATATCGCTTTTTGTAACGATGCTTGCACACTGCTGAATCTGAATCAGTGCCATTTTTATTAATTAGGATAGAAAAACTGAGCTTTTTTACATACTTTTTTACATACTGTATAATAAACCCCAAATATAAAAATTATGCATTTATTCTGTACATGTATTACAGTACAGTATGTGTGTTCTAATAATAATACAAATACCGATAATGCGTTTCAATACTGTTTTGATGTACTGTAATGCGCATGCCTACAGTATACTGTACAGTATGCCTCATGGAACTGTATAGTACACTACATTTTTACAGGTGGGTGCAGTAAGTAAAAACATTAAAGATGTCCAGTAAGTAAAAACATACAGGTATATTTATAAAAAGCAGCAATTTATTTTATTGGTGGGTGCAGTAAGTAAAAAAACATTAATGGTGTCCAGTAAGTACAAACATACAGGTATATTTAAAACAAGCAGCAATTTTTTTTACAGGTGTATGGTGCAAGTATAGTAAAAACATTGACAGTATGAATACAATCTACAACAATCAACATTATTTTTATTGGTGGAGTACTGTAAGTAAAAAAACATTTCCGGTGTACTGGATCAGAAAAGGTGAAGGGAAACACAAAATGGATGTGCCCCCTAAAAGAATTCACTTAAATGCACACCATAACAGTGTAAAAATTAGCTTTTAATAAATTTACTTAAAACATATATTACCAAAGTAATGTGTAATGTGAATTAAAAATATATTAAATCAACGCTATCGGGCAACCGTGTCGTCTGTTATAAGTACATACTATCCCAGTTAACCACTTGATAATGGTGAGATAAGAGGACACAGGTTGCTAGGAGTCAGGGTGTTAACCCCTCTGGAGCGACGGTGAGACCCAATAATGAAAGTGTATAAATGTACACAAGTGAGTGGCCAATGGGTTAAATGTCCAGCTACCTTGCTAGATCAACCAGCACTGCGCACTATAATAAAGACTTTAGTGTGTTAAAATAAGAGTGCTAGAGTGATAAAGCTGGCAAATGCAGTGATAATGGTGATACATACACTGCAGCATAGACCTGCCAGACACAGCAGTGCTGTGCAAGGAAAGCAGGCACACTCACTATAAAATTAAAGAATACAATAAATAATTAGCTGATGGGATCAACACAGTTAGAGCCAGGAGACTACTGGCACTACATTAAAACAGCTCCAAGTAGGAGACTGACAACATTGCGCGTCCAACGCGCGTTTCCCTCCAGCAAAGGAGCTTCCTCAGGGACAAATTTTACTGGGGCAGTGAGGTCTGAACCTTTTTATACCCTGGCAGTACCCTAATTGCAAGATCAATTGTTCACAGCTGTTAAAAACATATTAGAATACAATTTAAAACAATGAACAAGTCAGAAATGAATCAACATTTTAACAGACGACCAATCACGCAGCGAATTCGATCCCCAGCAGATTGTCCTTCAAGTGTCGATGCCTTGTATGCCGCAAAATGCCGTTAAAAGAGTCTCTCGCGATTTTCATTAAAGGATCGGTAATTTAAAAATAGCGCCGCAATTCCTCCACAATAGTCTTTCTTAAATTTTCAGGAAGAGCCTTTTTGTCGCGATTCCCTTCATAGTTTACATTGTGGGCCCACCCGCAGTACACCGGGTAGGGCATGTGGTGCTTGAAAATTAACATGGCATGCCTCTGGGGTACACCAGCACTTGTAAACCTATACTTCTCCCTGAGTGGCTGGGGCAGCTCGCGCAGGATGATGTCGGCACCGTCTCAATGCAAGCGTATGTGGGTTGGATTCTGGGAGCGAGTATTCTTCTGGGAGCGCGTGTGCTTGAGGCTGCGGGCAAGGGTAGGTTGTCTGGGAGGATGCTTTCCGCCTGTCTTGGTCGCCTTGTCATTGTTGTCTCCTGGCGTGGTCTTGACGGGGTTGTCATGTCATCATCGTCAACGGCATACATGAACACATATTCTTCTGATGGAGGTGGTGCGCTTGGTGATGGAAGGTTGAAGGTCCCATTCATCCCATTCATCCCATCCATGCCACCCTCCTGCCCCGGCATCCGCATCAGCATCAGCAAATTATGTATCCCCGCTATGTCAGTCTCTATCTTCTCCATGCGCTTATCCATCTTCTCCATCCGTTGATCCATCTTCTCCATCCGTTGATCCATATTTAGCATGGTCTCTAAAAGAAGATCTACCTTTCCCAGCATAGAGTTCCCAGGGATATCGACACTTAACCCATTCAGCATTCGGTCTAACGAGCTGGATCTTGTGCATGGGGTGCTGTGAACATCTGGGTGGATAGGTGCTGAAGAGGATGAGATGGGGGTTCCCTGGAGATAAGCGGCAGCGTCGTCGAGGAGTGATGGAGGGGGTGTCCTGTGTATTTCTGGGAAAGAAGCGACAGAGTCGTCGAGGAGTGATGGATAAGGTGTCCTCTGGGTTTCCGGGAGAGAAGCGGCGGCGAGGGCTGATGGAGAAGGTGACCATTTGTTTTGCTTTGAGTGTACATCACCGAATTTCTTCTTGACATAATAAGGCTTCCTAAAAGCCTTAGCCTTTGGAGTCGTCAGAAGGTTTTCTTTGTTAGTCATAGTCTTTCGCTTTCGCCTTGGCTTAGAAACGGCTGCCGCATGGCATGTCAGAAGAGAGTGGGTCCTTGCGTCCGTAGAATTGGGGTTGATCCATGGAAGCAGATGGTACAATGCAGTATCTGGACAAGGGCAAGTTCAGATACAGATCATCGAGTGGGAGGCTATGCAATGTGTGTCACCTTTTATGCATGGCGACAAGTGCAGGTGTTAAAAGTGGGCATACTCTAATGTGAGTCATTAAAGTATAAATACACCATCCATTTTGTGGATTCACTGCACATTGAATACACAGACTAAACATCGAATATACATTCTTGTGCTTGTATATCTTTCTTCACGCAGCGATGCCTGTTAAAAAGATTTCTAAGGATCTCAGCATGAGAATAAAGGAGATGTACACGAGAGGACAACGAATTGCAGATATTCAACGCTGGCTAAGTACTTCTGGCCTCGTTGTACCAGCAGCCACCGTGAGCTATCATGCCCACAGTAAGACCAAAAAAGTCAAGAGGACACCAACGGTAACTACCGCGTAAGTACTGTACTTCTGTATACTGTAAAGTATTTTGAATATTGTACTGTATGTTTTCTGTACCGTGCAGTACTGCAATGGCACTATTATTGGTTAGATGGCTTATTGATTTTAACAGAACCATTTCCCTAGCAATTACTAGATATACTGTACTGTACAATTTGTTTTTGTGTTGCACCTCCTTCCTCACTTATCATAATTGCGTTCCTACATTCTTATACATAATCAATTCTATTTGAAAGTGAGTTGCAACTCTTTCCTTAATTGTCACTCACTTCATTATTACTCAGTATGACTCACGCACTCACAACCCCCCATTTCAGTACACAGTTTACTCACATTATGACACACACACACACACACAAAGTACCGTTAATATTATTATTATTAATATTATAGCTGTTATATATATATATTATATATATACAGTACAGTATTGTTATCGCGGTATATTTACATAACTATTCTATCTATCTATTATACAGGGAGACAACAGTTCTGGTTGACTAAATAAGTGAAGAGAATGATGAGAAGAGTGCCTTAAGGGTCAAAGACACTCTGCAGAAAAATCACAATCTAACTGTATCAGAGACCAGCATGAAGAAGATGAGACGCAGAATTGGATGGAAATATGGACGTGTGAGGTTAGTACTGGACAGTATAGGAGGTGAAAAGTGTGGTTTAATAAACTGTACTGTACCTATAAAATTATTCCTTGTCATTACAGAGCGTGCCCTATGATAAGGGACGTCAACAAGATCAAAAGAGTGGTCCAGCCACAGGCATGGATCGACAGTGGCGAAATTTTTCAGATTGCATCTTTACTGATGAGTCTACTGTATCGCTGGAGAGATTTGCCACCTTTGCATTCCACAAAAAAGGTTGCATATCTATGAAGCCGCGTCCAAAACACCAAGTGAAGATGCATGTGTGGGGTGCCATCTCTAGGCGTGGACCAGGATGCATCGTCATCTTTGATGGTACAGTATAATAATGCACAAAGTCACATGCTGTAGCCTTATGCACTGTCCTGTACTACTGTAGTGTGCATTATTTTGAGCACTTTTCTTTTCTTGTTACAGGAATCATGAATAAAGCTTTTTTCCAAGAGCAAATAGTGCCTGAGATTGTGGAATACATCACACGTGAATTCCCAGATGGTCACCGTTTCTACCAAGGACAACGATCCGAAGCACATCGCGTCAACTGCGCATATTCTTGCCTGCGGTATCAACTGGGTGAAGACGCCAGCGGAGTAAGTACGGTAACCGTGTCTCGTTTTTTCCAACTGTTTACTGTGTATCTCTTTAACTAATTCTCCTTTTTTTCCCCCTCCAATGACAGTTCACCAGACTTCAATCCTATCGAAATGGTCTGGCATCAGCTGAAGGATCATATCCGAAAAGTGGTGAAACCCTCAAAAAAGGATGAGTTGGCGCAAGGCATAATGAGTTTTTGGAACGATGTACTCACCGTGGAACGATGTAATAAATATATCGACCATATTGCGACTGTGTTGCCCATTGTGATAGAGCGTAATGGGCAAGCATCAGGAAGGTAGTATGGTACAGTACTGTACTGTAGTATGGTAAGTACAGGCACACCAAGTACAGTATGATACAGGTAAGTATGGCACAGATTGTTTTACAGTACACAGCCTGCACTTTACTGCACTAATTTTTAATTTTCAGAGAGAGCTGCACTAACAATCTTGTTACAAAGTATTTTACAGTACAGTAGTTCCAGTATACAGTAGTTTGACAGTAGTAACTGCATAGTCCAATATGGAGTAATTACAGTATACTGTACACAATGCAATTATATGCACTTAACTGCACTATTTTTTTCTTTCCTTTTCAGAGACAGCTGGCTGCACTAAAAAAGGACGGGCGGGGGTGGGGGGGTATCATGTGTAAATTCTGTGAACTGTGTGTATAGTGTATCTACAGTCATGATTTACACAAACCCCCCCTCTCTCAATGAACTACAGAATGCAATGTGGCCATGACGAACAAGAGAAAGACAAAAACATTGTATTACTGTTTTTATTATTATAAATGTGCATTATTCATGATTATTTGTATTTTTTATTCTTCCATGATTATGCACCGCCCTCAAATTTCAACTGACAGAAGAACTACAGTACACTACTGTACACTACTGTATGTGTACAAAGAAGATAAACACTGAAAATGATTATTTGTATTTTTTATTCCTGATAAAATAAAATAAATATTTCATTACATTCACGATAATCATAATCATTGAAACAGCCACCCCCGCCCCCCTAAGAATATTTTTTAAATCTCATTTTTTTTTCTTTGAACTTTAAATTCACTGTGAATGTGTGTGGGGGGGTTTATTCAAGAAGGCTTTGGGTTTGTGTGTGAATTGCTTAGGGGTGGACTACAGTACACTACTTACTGTAGTTGCCAAGAAGGGTTTATCAGATTAACATATTAAATTAAGGAAGGTGGGGATACACATTTTTATTCATTGGCTAATCAGATTAACATATTCAATTCGAGATGGGTTTATCACAAGTGCGCATGCGTTACTGTAAACACAGCCTCAAAGGGTTGGGGGGGTGGATGGATGAGTCATCATAATGGATTAGCATAATGGATTAGCCAAGCATTTGAAAATGAATGGTTTGCGAGAGGTGTCGATAAGAAGTTGAAATCCTTGAGCCTTGTGTGTGTCTGCGGGGGGGGGCGGGGGTAAAGCTGCATGAAGGATTAGCTGTACTGTAGTTCAAAGACATATTTTCAACAGGTCATCATAATGTTTTGATCCCTACGCCCCCAAATCAATAAAAATCCCATAAAGCATGTGAATGACTAGTGTCGCATTAAAAAGCTACAGTACCGATTGAATATCAGAATAACAAGAATTGTTATGCAGGCACATGTCTGGAAACTAAATTAAAAAAACAACAACAAAAAAATGTGACTGTGAAGTTATACACGCATGCGCTGAAAAGTGACACCAGGCTCTGTACGTTAAACACGTAGGAATGTGATGACAGGTTCGGGATGATTGAAGCCAGAAAGCCATTTGG
Source organism: Ascaphus truei (assembly GCA_036426205.1). Lineage (NCBI taxonomy): Eukaryota > Metazoa > Chordata > Amphibia > Anura > Ascaphidae > Ascaphus > Ascaphus truei. Next base: position 9,133,494 of record CM071568.1, read on the forward strand.
CTTTCAGAAAGCCATCTGGCTGGGAGAGGTGTACTGTAGATAAGAAGTTGAAATAGTACTTTAGCCGTGTGTGTGGGAGGGCGAGAGGGAGATCGCTGTATGCACCGAAAAGTGATACTGTAAGACGCCTATGCGTTTCAACAATGTTCAAATGAGACATACAGTACTGTACGGTACACGCATAATATAAAAACAGTATGAAAACAAGTAAAATTACAGATTACAAAATAATACAGTACTGTATAGAAATGTGATCATTTTATATTCGAAGAAGACGCAACGCTATATTTTTGTAATACTGTATACAAATATTGTGCGTGCACACACAGACATGCAGAAAATGTACGGCTGAACTGTAGGTTGAATGACTATTAGACTTTAAGACAACAGCGCTCGAACGCCCACCTGTGTTTTTAGACGGTATTGCAGTATAGCAGACAGCGCTAAAAATCCGAGCGCTAACATACCGGAAACCACTCCGGAAAAAAAGAAAATATACCGCATCTGCCCGCAGTTATCAGAGTGCCGCGGATCCGGCCGCATTAGGATAAAGGCGGCCGCAGCTGTATGTCTTCTCATTTTCGTCAAATGGTTCCCATGGCTCTGATTGGCCAGTGAAAACCATGTGATTTTCCTTTTTTTGTGGTGACTTCATGTAAAGGAAATTAAGCCAGCCAATCAGAATGGCTGTGCTTCCGTTCCCGTTAACATGACATCATCAAAAGCAAGTTGGCTACCGTCACATGGTACTTGAGCCAATCAGATCGTGGGAACTGTATCCCCAATGTGATTGGCTGTAGTAGACCATGTGACTCCCTTTGAATGATGTCACATCCTTTCTCCTAAAACTCTATCACATGGTCTACTACAGCCAATCAGATTGGGGATATAGTTCCCATGATCTGATTGGCTCAAGTACCATGTGACGGTGGGGTGGGTGGGATGTGTATAGGTGTTTATTAAATATGATAATGTTTATTGGGGGCCTAAGAGATGGGTAATGGGGCAGTTGTGTGTATTGTTTTTATTGTGGGTTGTGGGGGTGGATGGAGGGGGTATTGTCCCCAAGGATGGATGGTTAAGCCTACTGGATGGGTAGTGGGGGGGGGTGTTAACCCTTTAATTACTATAGCGGTTACTAACCGCTACGGTGATTAAGGGGTTAGGGGGCAATAGATTGTCTTTTTTTATTGTTCTGTATTGCTTGTAGCAATGGAGGACATGGACGGTGATGAGGATGAGGACGGCCTTCATCGTGGCAGCCTGGCAGAGGTGAATGCAAGATTTATTTACTTTATTTATGCTGCTTAATGTATTTTAAATGGGCAAATGCACTATTATCCATATCTGGATAATAGTACTTTTGACCATTATTGTACTGTATGTGTTAGGGGGCTGGGGAGGGAGGGGGGTGTATTTATTTTAAAGTATTTGTTTTTTTGGGGGGGGGCACAGGATTGGTACCGCAGGCAAGCGGGTACCCCGGACACCTGCGGGGACCACCCGAGGGCCACCGCTATCATATAGTATAATTCCTGTGCATAAAAAAATGAAGATATTTGATGTTAGGGGGGTATAGGGGTTGTTGGGGCACAGGGGGTGGGTGTGTTGTACTGTATATTGCAATGCTTATTGGGGGCAATTGTCCCCAATAAACCTGCTATTGTGCATTAACCTCTTCATTGCCTTAGCGGATAGCCACTAATGAAGCTGCTTTAATGTCTTTTTTAATGTCTTTTTTTAAAATAGTGTGCGGGAGCAGGGGGTCTCCTGAGCTGAACCACTTTGATTTCTGGCTCAGCGACCCCCTGCTTCCCGAGTTAAAGGTCCTGTATGGGGCATCAGATGCCAGTGTTGCCGCCATTTTTATTGCGTCCACGTCGCGTGACTTGTGACATGTAAACAATGGAGGAAATACCGGCACCCAATGCCCCATGCCGGGGCCTGTAACTCGAGAAGCGGGGGGTCCCCGAGGCTGAAATCAATGCGGTTCAGCTCAAGAGACCCACTGCTTTCGCACAATATTAATAAAAATTATATTAAAGCAGCTTCATTACCATAGCGGATAGACGCTACGGTAATTAATTATTTTGTATTGTTATGTGTGTTTTGATACTAGTGTACAGGAGCAGGGGGCCTCCTGAGCTGAACCGCGTTGCTATCAGCCTCAGGGACCCCCTACTTCATGAGATACAGGCCCCGTTATGGGATGCCGATATCCCCTTGCAGGATTTAAATCCCCCATTCACGTGACGCGGGAGCCTTAAAAGCACAGGGGATATTTATACAGTACGATCGCCTGTTAGAGCCGTGCATGGAGACGCAGCGTCTTCATGCAGCCCTTACAGGCGGCTTTTTTTCTTTTTAGTTATCACGCTTTACAAGTTTAAGTACGATAGCAGGGGGTGAAAAAGCAGCTCGCGCGATCTGGCATATTTTTGCTCGGCCGGACCAAAACACGCTGAACATGTTAGTGAATCGCTCCTTTGGCTTCACTTTTTAACGGCGAGCAAATATTTTACAAATGGCCGCAAAAACGCACTGCTTAGTGCATAGCCCCCTTAGACAGGTAAAAGCGTACAAAGTATATTTTATTAAACGGGTTATGTTTATATGTATTATGCTTGGGCACTGCATATGAGCTGGGAAGTTCCAAGTCTCTGGTTCCAAGAGACCAGATGGCCAACAAGCCTGGTGCCACTAAGTCTGCTCAGGTCCTGGACTTGAAAGTCTCAGTGATGCCAAGGTGTCAGGGTGGGTGGAGTACCGAAGTTAAAGTACCCTCATCCTGACATGAATAGAAGCCATCGGGCGACCATTTGCCCATCCCCAGACTCAGAGGGGCCTGACACAGCGGGGGGGGGGGGGGGGTTCCATATACTAAGAGGCAGAGGTAACATGTTGACGTATGCCTTTAGCAGAAATCCATGCACCCGGCAAATCTGTGATAGGCTGGTAGAAGTATTCCCACGCACTGATTGCAGGTAATGTTTTGTGAATGGGACTGAAATCTTACAAGAAACCCAGCAGTCAATCATGTCAGGAGATTCTAAGGGCCAAGACAGTAGTGGCAGATTTGAACTCACCAAAAGAGGCCTTTGGAGAAATAGACGCGAGCCGGCTTCAGAAATTTCATGGCAAGACATTTTCTATGTCCCACTTTTCGGGGGCCAAGTTCAGAAAAGAGAACATAGCTATCGCGGCTGGAACTACATGCCAAAAAGAGTACCAGGACATTTGGTACTATCTCCCGGTCAAGGGATTTTGGCAGCTCCGGAGTAGATACAGCGGTGGCTTCTGGTAACCCATGCCGAATTGAGTTCAAGGACTTTTGCGGGTAACTCCCGGTCAACCTAAAGACTTTGTTCTCTGTGCTTTTTCAACTAGGAAAGTTTAGTTTTGTAGCCCAGAACCCCAGTAAGTGTGTTTTCTTCTGTATAATTGTAATCCACTGTGTGTACATCTGTTTCAAAGGAATACCACTTCTTGGTTTTGCTCAGTGATATGATCCCGGTATAAAGGTGTAAATTCCTGTTATCCCGTGACACACAGCAGCTAGGAAAGTCTAGTTTTGTATGTATTTCTTATGTAGTTTGTGTTCCATTATGTCAGGGCTGCACAACACTCGGCCCGCGGGCCGCATGCAGCCCGCCTGGCCTCTCTGTGCGGCCCTTGATGAGATTTAAAAAAAAAAAAAAAACTTTGAAAAAAAAAAACTTTGAAAAAAAAAATGGCGGTGATTCCCCGAGGTCCCGGCGCGCATGCGCAGGGCCCGCATGCGCAGGGCCCGCTCCCGCTCCTTGCTCCCTCCCCCTCCTCCCCACCCCCCCCCGCTCGCACACGTGGGACGGAGGGGGGAAGTACAGCCAGCTGAGCTCTTCTGCGGACCGCTCCCCCCCCTGATCCGAACGTGGATATGTGCAGGGGGGGTGGTGAGGTGAGGTGAGGTGCATTGAGGTGAGGTGGGGGGGGCAGTGTGTGAGGTGCGGGGGATGAGGTGCAGGGGTGATTGGAGGAGGTGTGCAGGGGGGTGATTGGAGTGCAGGGGGGTGATTGGAGGTGCAGGTGGGTGATTGGAGGTGCAGGGGGTGGGGTGCAGGGGATGTGATGTGCAGGGAGGGGGGGGGTGATGTGCAGGAGGGGTGATGTGAGGTGCAGGGGGTGATGTGCAGGGGTGATTGGAGGTGCAGGGGGTGAGTGATTGGAGGTGAAAGGTGTTGATTGGCGTACAGGGGTGATTGGAGGTGCAGGGGGGGTGATTGGGGGTGATTGGAGGTGCAGGGGGGTGATTGGAGGTGCAAGGGATGTGATGTACAGGAGGGGGGTGATGTGCAGAGGGTGTGTGAGGTGCAGGGGTTGATGTGAGGTTGCAGGGTGATTGGAGGTGCAGGGTGATGTTGGAGGTGCGGGGTGATTGGAGGTGCAGGGGGTGTGATTGAGGTTGCAGGGTGATTGGAGGTGAGGGGTGAGTTGGAGGGGCAGTGGGGGTGATATGGAGGTTGCAGGGGGATTGAGTGGCAGGAGGGAGGTGCGAGGTGATGTGCAGGAGGGGAGATGTGAGGTGCAGGGGGTGAGGTGCAGGGGGTGATTGGAGGTGCAGGGGGATTGGAGGTGCAGGGGGGGTGAGGTGCAGGGGATGTGATGTGCAGGAGGGGGGGTGGTGATGTGCAGGAGGGGGGATGATGTGAGGTGCAGGGGGGGAGAGTGGTGTGAGGTGCAGGGGGGGAGAGTGGTGTGTCAGTGTCAGGGGGGAGAAGTGGTGTGAGGTGCAGGGGGGGGAGAGTGGTGTGATGTGCAGGGGGGGAGAGTGGTGTGAGGTGCAGGGGGGGAGAGTGGTGTGAGGTACAGGGGGGGAGAAGGATGTGAGGTGCAGGGGGGTGGGATGTGTGTGGTGTGCAGGGGGATATTGTGTGTTTGATGTGGAGAGGGAGTATTATGTGTGTGGGTGAGGGGGAGATGGGGGTATGAGAGATAGATGGGGAGTATCGCAAAGGTTGATAGTGAGGGGTTGTGGGGGAGATATGAGGATGATGATGAGGGGTGCTGGAGGAGATATATGAGGATGATGATGATGATGAGAGGTGCTGGAGGAGAGATGATGATGATGATGATGATTTTACCCGTGCGGCCCAATTTTTTTTTTCCTTGGAGCAGTTCGGCCCTTCTCGCTTTACGAGTTGTGCAGGCCTGCATTATGTGTATGACTATTTATGCGAATAAATTACAAATTATTTCACTTATTACCTGTTTTGCTCAATGAATGATCCTGGTAAAAAGGTGTAAATGCCTGGTCTCCCGTGACAATGCAGCCCAGTCCATACTAGTGCAGTTTCATATACTGTATAACCCATTACAGATCATGGGATATTTCATAGGTTGGTGGCTTTAAGAAACCATTGGTACTGGACCTGAATTAAAAATATACATACTATATTAATATTTACATAACATTGTGGGAAAGTTGTTCTAGGCATGTTTTAGACAGCTCTATACAATATTTATGGTTGTATAAAGGAAAGGAAGAGAGGCTAATAGGGCTATTGGCAATTAAGTTAGAAGGCGGGCGTCAGTTTTGTTGGGGGGAGCGGGTGTAGTTTGGATACACGAAAAAACACAATATTACTCTGACAATCTTCATCAGAATGCATCAAATCCAGCTAACTTCTGGAAGGTCATCGACAATATATTCCAGCCTTCCAGCCACCAACAACCATGTGATATCATTAAGGAGGATATAACCCTGACAAATCCAACTGACATTGCAAATGCATTCAATGAATACTTTGTGGGGTGTGCTACTACAGTAATTTATTTGCGAAACGCAACCCGAACTATAAACATAAACCTCATTCTGGAAGTACCCCTATAGCTCTACCCTCTGCCAACATGGCCCACAGTTTTCAACTTGTCCCAGTATCTGAAGAGGAGATTACACAAATGCTCCTCAAATTAAAACTAGGCAGCCAATGTGGACCGGATTTACTGCAATCTAAGTTCCTAAGTTTCTACAACTTGGTGCCCCAGCCATTGCCAAACCACTTGCTTCCCTAATCAACTCTATTTTGTCTTCATCCCATATACCTACGACCTGGAAAACTGCCAGAATTGTCCCAATCTTCAAAAGTGGGGAAAAAATCACAGTCTCAAACTACAGGCCAATCTCTCATCTCCCAATACCATCCAAAGTCATAGAAAAATGTGTTCACTCCCAACTAAATGAATATTATAACAAGACAAATTTCCTTTGCCAATTCCAATCTGGCTTTTGCCCCATCCACTCCACGGTAACTACCCTGCTAAAAGTTTGCAATGAGATCCAATGTGGAATGGAACTGGGACAACTTAGTGGTGCAATATTCCTAGATTTTGCAAAGGCTTTTGATACTGTTGATCATGTTACTATATCTTACTAAACAAACTCCAGAGCTCTAGAATAGGGAAACATGCTTTAAACTGAGTTAATTCTCCAGACCCCAACACGTGTCTATCTCGGGCACTAACTCCAACCTCTTGGATATCACCTGTGGTGTCCCGCAAGGCTCTATTCTGGGGCCCCTACTCTTCTCAGTGTTCATCAAGGATCTTCCTACAGTTTTTATGGGAGCCTCAATACACATCTATGCAGAGGACACAATCTTATATGCACACAGCCATAGCCTCTCTGACCTTCGACACGTACTTCAATCTGACTTTTTGTGACTTGAAATTTGGATTTCCCAAAACAAACTGTTTCTAAACACTGACAAGACTGTAACAATGGTATTTGGGACCAAGGCTACAGTACATTTCTAAAGCTTCCAATGAAGGAGCCACAGATCATAACCAACTCTAATACTATCCTAGCCCCTGTTACTAGTTTCAAATATTTGGGCATATCATTTGACTCCCATTTAACATTTGGGTTGCACATTGATACCCTGACATCCAAAACCTATGCCAGACTAGGTGTATAGGAACACATCCTCCCTAAGTCTGCTAGTGAGAAAGCGCATCGTACAGCAGATGCTGATGCCAATTATAGACTATAGACTATGGGGACATAATATATGGGATGGCACCCAAAAATCACCTCAGCAAACTTGATACCCTCTACAACTCAATATGCCGCTTTGTCCTCCAATGCAATTACATTACACATCACTGCGAAATGCTCAAAGAACTAGATTGGTCATCACTTGAGTCTAGGTGCAAAGTTCATCTCACCTGCCTTGCCTGTCTTCAAATACTTCAAATACTTTCTGGACAAGATACCCGTCTATCTGAACGAGCTCCTCACCTCTACCCCATATCATATCATATCACCTCTACCTCATATCTCCCCAGCACCCTTCATCATCATCATCCTCATATATCTGCCCCTGAACCCCTCATTATCAACCTTTGTGAGACTCCCCATCTATCTCTCATACCCCCATCTCTCCCCCTCACACCCACACACATTAAACTCACCCTCCACATCAAACACACAATACCCCCCTGCACACCACACACATCCCTCTCCCCACTGCACCTCACATCACTCTCCCCCTGCACCTCACATCACTCTCCCCCCCTGCACCTCACATCACTATCCCCCCCCCCTGCACCTCACATCACTCTCCCCCCTGCACCTCAAATCACTTCCCCCCCTGCATCTCAAATCACTCTCCCCCCTGCACCTCGCATCACACTCCCCCTGCACCTCACATCACTCTCCCCCTTGCATCACACATCTCTCTCCTGCACCTCACATCGCTCTGCCCTGCACCTCAAATTACCCCCCTGCACCTCAAATCACCCCCCTGCACCTCAAATCTCCCACCATGCCCCTCAAATCACCCCCCCTGCACCTCAAATCACCCTCCCCTGAACCTCAAATCACCCCCTGCACCTCAATCTCCCACACATGCCCTCAAATCACCCCCCCCCACGCACCCTCACAATCACCCTCCCCTGCACCTCAAATAACCCCCCCTGCACCTCAAATCACACCCCCTGCACCACAAATCACCCACCCTGTATCTCACATCTACCCCTCCCCCTCCCCCCCCTCCCCCCCCACATATGCCTACCTCGGTTTTGCAGCAGAGGAGGCGGCGGCAGAGCAGGCAGGAAGTGGGGGAGGGGGAGAGCGGACTCGGGAGGGAGGTAGAGGGGGAGAGCGGACTCTGGAGGGAGGCGGAGGGGGAGTGCAGACTCGGGAGGGAGGGGGAGAGCGGACTCGGGAGGGAGGCGGAGGGGGAGAGTGGACTCGGGAGGCAGCAGGAGGGGGGAAAGCCGTCGCGGGCCACACAGTAAGTGCGGGCGGGCCGCATGCAGCACATGTTGTGCAGGCCTGCCTTAAGGTTTGGTAGGGAAGCCACTGCTCTATAACAATTAGTGGCAGGCAGAACAAAGTCTCCATCTCTGCTGATCCCTGTGTGCAGTTATAAAGTTAGAGCCGGGAGCAATTTCTCTGCAGAAATATTTTGATAAATTGGACATGTGGTCAGATAAATAGAAGATGAAGTTTCCTATAGATAAATGTATCAATATGCATTTGGGTAAAAAAAAAACAGGAATGCTACTTACAAACCTAATGGGACAAAAGTAAGTCAAGCTTTGAGGAAGATGTAGTTAGAAGTGATTATAGATAGCAGGTTTAGCAATAGTGCTTAGTATCAAAACAGTACTAATAACATTACCTAAAAAAAAACAGCTATTAAAAAACAAATCAACATCACAACCTATTCTTTGTTAAAGTAATATAAAGTGCTATATAGATCTTGGCAACCTAAGATAAGCAAAACACTGCAGATGTGGAAACTTCCTCATTCATATGGCCAATTTACCATTGCCTGGGATTAGCAATGGAAACATTAACACAGAATTCTTTACCATGAATGGTTGAGAAACCCTTTGTGATATATAGAAGTCTCTCGCATGGCATGCTTTGTATTTTCTGTTTTGGAAGGGGATGGTTTAAATAAGGAGTATAGTGGATACCTATGGCATCAGATCTTAAAAAGCCTTCCAAGACACAGTGTTACATAGTTACATAATAGATGAGGTTGAACAAAGACGTAGGTCCATCAAGCTCAACCTACTGTATGCTAAATTTAGACAATAGATACTTTATCCTATATCTATACTTACTTATTGATGTGTTGTGTTGTGAATCAACATTAACGAAGACCTTAAAAAGAGGGAAAAGGCCAAAAGATTTCTACCTTATCTGGTTCCTCAATTCAAAGATTCAACCTTTATGTTAATTAGTGATGTTAGGACATATGCTTTTTTTCCCCTTATCATACGGAAACAAGGGAATAGAAAGAAAGGTGCGTGTGAGTAGTGTAGCATTAGGTAGCACAGGGAATATAAGGTACACAATCGGTACATGGGTTGGGTATGTGGATCTTATCTGCTGATGAATTCAACGTTTTCACTAATACAATTCGGCGGGGTCCTTTTTCCTATTCCGTGCTGGTGAACATCTCAATCTCTTACATTGGAATGGAACTGATCTCTTCTCCAGCACAGGGAAGCATATTGGATGATAGTTATTGATCAAATTTGCACTGTCAAAAATGATGCAATGCCAAAAACAGCCTCAGATTTATCCCATTGATTTAACTTCCTTTTTCTTTTTGCAATAGTATTTTTACACCCGTTTTGCAGCAGGGAGGCTTTGAAAAGCCACTATAAATGAATCCCCCTTCATCTCATATACAGTATGGGGCACAAGGTTTAGTCATGTGTTACTTATGCCTTTAGTTCTAGCATTGAGAATGGTCTAAAACTAAGGTCGTAAATAAAGTGGACAATGTTGCTGAAAAAAAGTTGTGGTGCATTCCCTTGTCTAAAAAGAAACCATCTACAGCAAAATAGAAAGGGAAAGAGTCTCTCTAAAATAAATGCATTTTTATTTACAAAGAAAGTGAAATAAGTTTGTAGATAAAAAAAAGCAATGGTTCTGAGGTTGGGAAATTAAAAAAAGTAGTGGTACTCTGCACCGGCTAGTACCATCACACTTTCCACCGCTGTGTAAATAATCATAGTCAAGAATATAGCTCAGATATGAACACACATCTCCTACTGTGTACAGAATTCTTAGACAATGCAGCTGCCCAGCACACAGAGACACAGATCCACGAAGCTGAGCTAACTCATGGCTCCTAATATCATATTATAAAAGCAGAACAGCTTTTGGTAGCTGCTACCTGCCTGACTCATATGCCCTCCCATGCTGCTCTGGTGCTCAACTGCAGCAGGAACTATCACGAGGCATGCAAGCATGTCCGCTCCCCTGTCGCTTCTTGTTTGATTTTAGCAGAGAGGGTGCAGAAACAAATTGAGCTCCCACACCTTGTTCCTGCCTCACCCTCTGCTCCTCACCTCCTCACACCTGGATCCTGCCTTATCCTCGGCTCCTCTCCTCCTCACAAGCTGATCCCACCTCACGCACTGCTCCTCTCCTCCTCACACCCTGATCCTGCCCCACCCTCAGCTCCTCTCCTCCTCATACCTGGATCCCACCTCACCCTCTGCTCCTCTCCTCCTCACACCTGGATCCTGCCGTATCCTCTGCTCCTCTCCTCCTCACACCCCAATCCCACCTCACCCTCTGCTCCTCTCCTCCTCACACCTGGATCCTGCCGTATCCTCTGCTCCTCTCCTCCTCACACCTGGATCCTGCCGTATCTTACGTTTTTTGCATAATTTATATACTGTACCTCCTGCCTGGCGCATAACCTTACTGTGAGGAGAGATAATAGTTCTACCGTGGGAGATCACCTTCAGTTCCTGGAGCCTATGGCAGATGGAGGCGCTGCACTGCTTAAGAGATATGTGGGGTATGAATCCCAGAAGCCTGATCCTGTGTCCCCACTACCATCGGTGGATGACTCAGCCCTCCTGTTACCAGCAGGTATCATGCACCATACACCGTAGTAATGGACAAATCTCCCACCGGGTGGGGGAAACACCTTTACATATACAAGACATTGCCTGCACAATATATGTTATAGGTGTAACCCTTATTCCCCCCCACCCCCTAAACTCATCTGACATGTCTAGGGTGTCTGAGGGCGGATTACATATACTTAGTGGTGCATACCTGTGTGGAACAGGAGGGCCTGAGTCTCCCGCGGTGGTATGGGGGATCACAGGACCAGGCTTCTGGGGTTATAGCCTCCATGCTTTCAGTGGTGGTGCAGCGCCTCCATCCTCTATACCTTCCCAGGGTATGGGGTAGGACCCGTATAGAAGAGTGAACCCTGGTCCCAGGGTGGATGCTCCAGAATCACACAACAGTCTTTGATAAAAAAAGGTAATGTCTCTCTTTATTGGTCCGAGCCGCGCCCGGCAGTAGTGGTGACAAGCAGCCACAACGACAACAGCAATGTCCCTCTTATCACTCGACCCTCCACTCTGTACAGGCCTTTCCTCCTCTCCTTCCCTCCAAGTGTGCACTCCAACAGGATGGACTGGGCTGGGGCCTCAATACCCCACTGCCCACCTCAGAGGCTATCCTCTGGGTGGGGGATGGATTCTCCCCATCACCCCATCATCGGGGTGAGGGGCATTGGTCCACCTGAACTCGGCTCGCTCTCCAAATGTATCATAGGCCAGAGTTCTTTCTCTTGCTGCTCCCAGGACGGAGCTAGGTATACTCTCCTCACTCCAAGGACAGACTCCAGCATCGGCTAGAATAGAACTAACTGTCACTTACAGGAATGGGCTGCTAAATAGGCTTAGCCCCACCCATCATGACATAAGCAGTACCTCCCCTTTGTCACATGCCTGCAGCAGAGTCAGGGGCCTGCATCTATCACTCAGGGCAGGGCTTGAAAGGGGGAAACCCCATGATCACTACTGGTGCCTGTCCTTAACAGGACTTACCACAGTAGGAAGGAGATAGGTATAGCCTGTGCTGTTTACAGGGGGCTACATAGGCATATTAACAGTTACAGACCAGATTAAAATGATTATATATACCCTTGTATCTCCCTACGGTGCCATCACTGGTCACAAGACCTGCAAGGGAGTGGCTTTTTGCATAGTCATCCTACATCACATAATAGGGTCGGGCAATACCAGAGAGATCCCACCCGGTTAACCCATTAAGGCTGTTAATCCCTTACATTACTTAGTAGTCTCCAGAGGGGGCTCTATATATATATATATATATATATATATATATATATATACAGTGGTCGACAAATCACCAAAAAATCTACTCGCCAACAAAAAAATCTACTCGCCCCTAGTACCACACGTTTGCTGCTTGGGCCATAGGAGCTCGCCACTATGTTAAATCCACTCGCCCGGGCGTGCAAATGTATAGGTTTGTCGAACATATGATATATATATATTATATATTATATATATATATAATCTATTATATATATATTCTACTCTATATTCTCTATGGCTAAAGATATATAATGTTGCATGACTATACATATTTCATGGGCAAGATCAATAATTGTGAGTCCCTGTCTGTGGGACAGAGGGACCATACACGGAATATCACACAGGGCCCTGTATTTGCTAAAGCCGGCCCTTATTCAATGTGCAAATTCACACAACTAATAATAAGCAAAAAGAACAACCATTAGTGATCTCATTAGCATACGCTTAACGGCAATATGAGTCGGAGAGAGATGCTAATAAGATATGCTATTGACTCGTATTAGCATATTTACAGGTATCTCTGGTGTGCCCAGTTTTTGTGCAACGTTGTCTCTCCACGTGTTGTTTGAAGATGTATTTGAGGGGTTATATATAGCACTTAAGACCCTAGTAAACAATGAGTCTTGATCCGCCACCCCTTCTCCCTCCAAAACCCATATTTAAGGGTCAAGATTAGAAGCTAACACCACCTGTAGGTATGACCTAAGTAGCGCATCCTTAAATTCCTGTGTTAACTGTGACTAGACGCTGTTACAAGGAACACCTCTTTTGCATGTCATTAGTGCTAACGCAAGGGTCTGATACAGCTGGAAACAGCACTTAACACTGCTTGAGTGAGCTTTAAAGATAATCTTTAGCCCTTAATGATGTGTTAACCTAAGTTACATCCTCGCTAAGTTAATAATTAAGCTTTGTGGATCTGGGCCTGGGAATTCTTCATGTAGCATTTAAAGTACAAGCCAGTTTTGGGGAAGCCAAGCACTGACTGTCCTAGAGGTCCTGAGTCCCAGTGCTCAGTAAGTGGCTAGCAGCCTCCTACACATGTGTAGCCAGGTCCCCTCTGCGCAGCAGGCCCCCCCTTCTTTGCACTCACCGCGGTCGGACGTGGGAGTGCGTGTGTGTCCCCTCGCTAGCTGCGGGGGAAGCGGAGCAGCGGGTGGCGTGCCGGACGGTTGCAGAGACTCCTGGCGGCTCCCGGAGCAGGGTGCCACCATCTTAGATTGCGCATGCATGCGCAGTAAAGTTCCATTGCGGTGGCCACTCGGGAGGCAGTTGCGCATGCGTGGGGACAGCGTGTGAACGCTAGCCTAACAGGGAAGGCTCTTGGACGGGACTATGAGTCCCATGAGCCTTAGGGGACCCCATGTGATGCTAGGGAGCCAATAGGGCTATAGGACCTCCTAATACCAGGGAATTTAGATACATTTCGCGGGGTTGGAAAGCGGCAGTTGGAGCAGGGAGCTGGGTAGGTGAGGGTGCAGGGGAGCAGTAGCCCCTTGCACTAGGCCAGTCACCCCCCAGGCCCCAGATAATACTTTCCATTGCCCCAGTTTGTGGTTGCTTCAGGGACAGGCCTTAAGTTAAGGAGATCTACGCCTTTAGCTATTTGGTTAAGTAAGGAGACGCGTAGTGGCGCGCAGCCTGATTCCTGGGTCTGGGCTCAGACCCCTATATATATAAAGACTATCTTCCCAGAGACTCATATATATATAGACTATCTTCACGGAGGCCACGCCAAGCAGTGACTGCGGCCTGCCGGCTGTAGACGGATCCCTGCCAAGGTACAGACGGTGCGGAGCTGCGGTGATATTATCCACACCGGACTTCACCCCACGCGTAGGAGGACATCACGTCGGATCAGGCAGATCCAAACCCAGTTGTATAGCGGCACCCATGGCTAGAGCCCGGGCAGGTATCTATAAAGAGTGCACCAACTCGTCAAGGGATAGCGGTATCTCCAACCCATTGGGTGGGTTTGGACATAAGGGACATCAGGGAATTGGTGCCCAGCACCCAGGTACTTTGGAGGAGGAGATACATATGTGGATGTGTGTGCATCAAGGGAAGTTACATGTGTGTTGGTTATATGCTAATGGTTCTTATTATCCCGTCAGTAAAATTGTTATCCAATCACGTGTGGTATATTATATGTGGGTTCTGATACTGTATGATTGGTCTGATAAGGGAGCACTCCCACCTCGTTGGGATCCCTCATCAGTGGAGGCGCTGCACCAAGTGTAAGTACACCCCAGGCTCCCAGCGGCGGAGGCTCAGGTCTTATGTTATCCTAACAAGTGAAGCAGAACCAGTAATACCGTACCACAGGGGTACACCCGTTACACATGATACAATCTATTTGATGTGAAGACAGCGAATCGCTGTAAGAAATATTATGTTTAATTGTTTTTTTTTAATGTTTGACTGGAATCCCTTCTCATCACTTATTCCATTCCATTAAAGGCTCCCCCCGAGGGACCAGAGAATTCTGTTTCTGATGGCTTCATGTTGACTAAGAAACTCAAATAAAATGTCTCAAGTTTTATAAGCAGGTTTCTTATGCTGGACACGCATCCAATAGTCTGATTTATATAAAACCCTGTGAAGTTCTGAGAATTTATGTTCACAATCGTTTTTTAAGAATTGGTTCCCTGCTGGAAAATGTATTGTGCAATGCTTTCTTATTTACTCTATAGCAGGAGCGGCCAAGTCCAGTCCTCAAGGGCCACCAACAGGTCAAGTTTTCAGGATATCCCTGCTTCAGCCCAGTTGATTCTATAAGTGGTTCAGTCGAAGACACATCTATTAAACATTTTATAGACACACAATCCCAGCAATCTCTAACCCCAGAACCCACCACATCATATATACTGTGTGTGTATATTTATGTCTAAAGGAGTGCTACTGAGTGTGGCCAAATTTATACAACAAAAGCCAAAAATACCCAATTCTACATCCAAAGTGACAGAATACATAGTTTTGTTGTATACATTTGGCCACGCTCAGTAGCACTCCTTTTGACATAAATATATCTATCTTTCTATCTATCTATCTATCTATCTATCTATTTATCTATCTATATGTAGCCCTGGTAAGAAATTGGGCTATAGGTCTTTCCTCCTTCTGGTATAAGTCCTGGTAAGGGCAGGCTGCCAGAAGTTATCATGGGTTTCCCCCACTTCAAGCACTGCCCTGAATGGTGGAGGTAGGTCACCTGACCCTGTGTCTAAGGCAAGAGACACAGGGGAGGGGCCTGCTGATATCATAAAGAGCAGTGCACTGTCTATTTAGTGTGTCAGAGTCCTGGAAAACAGTGTCAGTCTGTTCAGAGAAGTCTACAGTGTGAGAGCAGTGTGACACTGGCTGGTCCAGTGCAACTGCATTAGTTAGTGTGCAGTTGGAGAAGGAGCAGCCTATGAGTAGAGCAGCTAGAACTACAGTGTAGGGAGGTGAACCAATGCCCCTCACCCTGTTTATGGGGTGAGGGAAGAGCTAGCCCCAACCTGGGTGCCCTTGGCCTAGGGTGGTGGCAGGGAAAGAGACCATCCTGAGGGAGAGCGGTCTGGAGGAGCTGACAACCTGTACTTGACTGAACGTACTGCTGCTGTTGTTGCTGTTATTGCTGCTACTGCTGCTGGGTGAATAAAGACCTGCCGCTTTTGAGAAAGACCAACTGTGTGAGACTGGAATCTCTCTTCCCTGTGTGGCAATTCTCTGGAAGGATTCCACCCCGCATTCCTGGGGCTTACCAGAGATGGAGGCGCTGCACCACTAAATGAAACAAAGGCATTCACCCCAGAAACCTGATCCTGTCATCCCCCATACCATCGCGGGAGACTCAGGCCCTCCTGTTGCCAGCAGGTATGCACCACACTCAGACATGTAGCCAGACCCTAGTACAGAGTAGGGGGGCTGATCTGCGATTGCCCAGGGAAGGGGGGCTACATATATATATATGTCTTAGGTGGGGTTGCAGACCTGCCTAAGACATGCAGATGAGCATTCAGTTGTATTTACATTTGCATATATATATATATATATATATATGAAAAAAGAAAAAAGGGAACCCGTTTAGGAGCACTCAGGTGTACGATATAACAAATAGCATTTTATTAATTGACACAATGTAAAGTGAAAAACAGTACAAGATTAAAAACACTTAATAAAGGCTAGGACCCCTGTCACGGGTGCTACCCATAGAAACACTTTGGCAAGACTAAGGAATAACTAAACAATGTATATCCTAATCACATAGAGATGGATAGTGACTAATAGACACAACGATAGACCAGATTAGTCAAACCAGGTTATCAGGTTAACACGCACCTACTGTATACAATGCATAGAGTATATTGCTTCCTAAGCAACAAGAAAGTGACTGGTCAAAATATAAATGACAATCTCAAGCCAACATAAATTCTGCTACAACATGCAGATAAATGAACCAAAACCAACAGCAAAAATAAATCTCTGAAGGAAATAGGTAACGTGATTTGAGTGGGTCACTATGTGTTTAGGACAGATGAGTATGTAAATAGCATGTATAGGATACAGCCTAATGATGAATTCCTAATAAAATACCCTGTGTATATTGTCTGTGTCTGAGATGTAAATAGAAAGTCACAGTCCAGAAAAATAAATTGCAGCAGTGTTGGGTAGCATAGTTACGTGAACATCATCCAAAACATCATCCAGGGGTCCTGCCTAGCACCCCCACTCCTACGCGTTTCGTCAAAGGACTTAAAGGACTCCAAACTGCCTTTTATATATTTTTATCTTGTGAGTGTGATTCCTACCCCCCTACCCCCCACCCCCCTTCCCCCATTTTTAATAAATCATATGCAGTATTATGCTATGGGGCGTGCGCTCTCTCTCTTTTTATATATATATATATATATATATATATAGCCTGGTCTTCGGCAGCTATTGCTAATGCTGGGCTTTTCCTCTGTCAGTCCTGTTAGAACAGGCAGTGGAAAGGTTAATTCCTTCAGTTTGCCTGTTTTACATTTCAACTCTGAGTATGTAGCAATATTCAGGCGCGGGTCTAAGCAACCTTTGAGCATGTTAATCCAAAGGGTGGATATGGGTTGGAACACCCCCTGATGTGTGTGAGCCAATCGGTATCCAGCTTTGAGTTGTAATGATTCAAAGTTAGAGACACTCCCTGAGGATATTCAAATTGAGACATGTTTCCTAAAATATAGTATGTCAGTTAGTTAGTGAGGAGTCTGAGAGAAGATCTTGAGGAGAGAGGACAGAGAATAATTCTCCCCCTCTTGCCCCACCTGGGTAAGGAGGGGGAGAGTTAAGCTGCCATAAGCAGAGGGCAGAGAGCAAGATCAGGCCTATGATGTTCTGCTGTATGCTGTGTAGGCTGCTCTGAATAAAGATCCACAGAAAAGAAGCTGCTGTGTGTGTCCCTGTTCCTGGTGTCTGGAGAATGGAGTGTCAGTGGGGGTCTCTCCTCTGGAGACCCCAGGGGATCCCTACTGGCTGGAGGTGCTGTGCACCCTGAGAGAACAAGGTAACCTGTCCCACACCTCCTGTCCCTGTCCTGGTTCTCCCCACAACACCGCAGAGACCTCAGCCCTCCTGTTTGCAGCAGGTCACAGCACCAAGACCACGCAGAGTAACCAGAAGGAGTGTACCCCCCAATCTCATGTTGGGTGGGGTAACATAGAAGGGTTACAGATATATAGCATAGTGCCCCTGGCTATAGCCTTTGCACTGGCCTCAACACTGCAAGTCCTGATAGGAACAAGCAGTGTTGGGGTTAAACTCCTGCGCAGGGCCTAGCCTGCAGTTGCAATAACCTGGATAGCTACAATGTTCTCATATCCAGGGGCAGGCCAGTGGCAGATTTGACTGTCATACCTGGGGAGGGTACTGACTTGGTCACATGCAGATGGTGTGATGCCTGTCAGTACCTGGACCTGCCCTGTTATGGGGCAGGTTTACAAGCCCCTCCCATTGGGTATAAAGCTGGCACTCCACCAAATTGTGTCTGTTTGTCTTCACTCCCTCAGTGAAGTGGAAGTTGATTCCCCTTGCCCCATCAGGGTGTAAGGAAGCTAAGGAGGGGCTCTTGGGGCCTCAAGCCCCTCGGGCTGCTCCAGGGACTGTGGAGAAGGATTGCTAAGTACCATCAATAAAGACTCAGTTGTACAGTTGACTGTGTGAGCCTGTTACTGGGGAAGTAAGTGCCTGTGGGGATCTATCCTGTCTCTGCCAGGACCCTCATAGGATGGAGGTGCTGAACCAGGAGACAACCTGCCCTGTTGCTGCACCTAATTACATCATGCGGAGCCCTCAGACCTCCTGGAACATCACAGGTGAGCTAAACAGCACCAGAACACACCCTGTAGCTACCAAATCTCCCTTGGTGGGGGGAATAGGTTATATATATATGTAGCGCACTTTCCCCCACCCCCTGGTAGATATGGTGTCTACAGTATGTGTGGTGCTTTTCCTGTGGCTCACAGGAGGTCTGGGCCTCCGCTGCTGGGAGCCTAGGGTGTACCTGAATCGATAATCGGTAGCGCCTCCACCTGTACGGGATTCTACTATGTGGAATGACCCCATTACAGGAACCCTGTGCAACAAAACACAACCTTGCTAAGTATAATAGTTTTACCACACAGATATATTACTGTATATACACAACCACATGGTCACGCATGACCGTACCCTCCCACACACTGTATGTCCCACACTTGATACACAGTCCCAAAGTACCTAGGGGCGCTTGGGCACCCAACCACTCCACAAGAAGCCACCCGCCCGTGTGTGTGAGACAGCGCTGCCCCACTAGAGTGTAAAGTTGGTGCATGTGGTGAGGTGAGGTACCTGCTGGGTGCCCCAGCACCCGGGTGCACCAATGGAGTAAGATGGGATCCACGGATCCGGTGACGTTACCCGCGAAGCCTCCGCCTCTACGGTGGGTCGTGTCTCGTGGACGGTGCACCATGCAGATGTCTCTATCAGTAGAAGGGGTGATCTGGTCCCAGACCACCGTAGGCCAGGATGCAGTCGCGTCCTGGCTGTGTCCCTCTTTCTATAGTACTACAGGGGCAGTGTCCCTATCTCATGGGCCTGTCGTGCAACAACCACAAAATGAGGGGAGTCAGGGCCTAGCTGCGGCCTAACAGGGGGTCCCTGGCCTAGTGCAGGTGCCACAGACCCCTGCACATACAACCTACCCTGACCTTGTTCCAGCTCCGACTGGCGTTCTCGTAGCACGCAATGTATCAATATCTGGTGCAGGGAGAATGCTGCAACTCTATTGGCTGGTTCGCGTCATGTGTCCTGCAGCCCCATTGCCTTCTGGGGCTTTAGTTCCCCTTCGTGGATTTTCTGTAATGGCCGCCGCTCTGCTGCCGCTTTTGCACACGTGAAACTCCACCCCGCAAGCGCGACTGTGAGTAAGATGGCGGCGCCCTCGGTCGCCCTGCCTGTACCCCCTGTACTCCCTCCTGCACCTCTCCTCACGCTTCCCGCCAACCTCCTCTGTTAGTCGCAATTGCAGCCAGAGGTAAGGGGCGAAAGGGGACCCAAGGGTGAACCCAGGCCACATAGGATAGGCATATCCTATTAGAGCTGCATCCTATAGGCCCTTTTTCCTTGATCACTACCTGATATTTATATATATCACAATATTTTATTTATTCACATTTATATTTATATTCACCTTTTGTGCTAACCCTACCGCTGATTTATTTTTGTTTTTTCATATATGATTTGGTGGTTTCCGGGGTTAGAGATTGCTGGGATTGTGTGTTTATTCATTTTAATTTTCAACTGGTATGAGTTGGTTGGATGTCAGTGGCCCCTCCTCCCAGGGTTTAATGCTCACCCCTCCCCACTTTTTAAGTAGGAGGTTTTTCCATGTACCTCTGCAGGACAGGTCTATTAAGGCCATTCTGCCTCCAGCAGAGGTAACTGAGAATTTTTTACAGATAGTGTTAGGACCTGCAAACTGGTCATGCCGTGGAGGGGCTGCAGCCTGATAACGCTTTGGCCAAAGGGTTTAACTAAATGACCCTTATTCATGGGAATACTAACAGTGAAGTATTTAACTATGTGTTTTGTCACATTGGATGTAGCATTGGGTATTTTTGTCTTTTATTATTAAACATTTTAACCTATTTTTTTATTATTTATAACAATATGTAAACAAAAATGCATTTTTGTGGTCCAGCTTTTATTGAATACTAAGGCATTGAAATGCTATGGAATCCTGGTCTGAAATGTTTGTGTTTTGGCCCGCACTAGCCCTGTTTATCACTAAATTTAGTTTCTCATGAAGGATTTTACCAATCACAAATCTGTCAGGCAGGAAAAAGATCTTCAAAGTAATTCCTAAGTGTGGGGACATTTTTCTGTTCTTCGGGATTTCTTCTTAGAAAACTGCGCATTGATAGTTTTTCTTTTTTTTTTTCAAAAAAGCGGTAAACATTTCACGGGATCTTTTATGTGAATGCCTACAGATGCAGCCACCAGTATCCGATGACTTGCCTTGGATTATCTGGGGCAATCTCCCAGTAAGATGCAACATTTCTGTGTGATTTCTGCAGCCAGAATAATGGCCCATCGGAATAACACATTGGGGGTCCCTGAAGGTCCCATTCAAACTGAATGGGACTGCCTGGGACCCCCGCTGTGTTAATCCGATGGGCCATTAGTCTGGCTGCAGAATCTCACAGTAATGTTGCTGCATTTACTCTGAGACAGCCCCAGTATTTTCACAGGCAAGTCATCGGATACTGGTGGCTGCACCTGTAGATGTAAAGTGTGTACTTTTATAGTAATTGTTTACTTTTTGTACTGTATATAAAAACCATAAATTCCATGTCTGCTTGCATGAAAAATAGATGAAAAACGTACAGTTTGCACTTTTTCTACTGTGCAGTTCTATAGACTGCTTGGCAAAGGCATACTGTATGGCGTACTCCTTTCCTGACATGATCTGTGTGAATGTATCACGTTATATAGCAAAGGCATACATTTATTAAGAATTTGCAAACCTACAAATCAGAAAAATAATATGCTTTTTCTATTGTTTGGTGCCGCCCTGGTCTTCCTTTTTTGTAAGCGTGGATTTATATTTTATATGTAATAAAGTATTTTTATTCCATTGGGCTGCATCTAGAACTACATCCTTAGCGAGGGGAGAATGGCTCAGAATTGGGAAGTGCCAAGAGAGGGAGAACCCTGACTTAGTGCACACCACCCAGAAGGGATCCAAAGAAACCTTTGGAGTACCAGCACTCGCAGAGGGCCGTGTGAGCGACACTTATTTTATTTATCTGCTCTCCCCCTTATTTAGCACTTATCACCAGTACTCTGGGTGCTAGCACTGGCATTTCACTTGGGTCACTTAACCCCTTGAACGCCAGCACTCAGTACCCTACCATTTCCACCACACTGAATTTGGTTGTGTCTGTGTGTATATCTATCCCGAGGGGAAGACCACCCACCACTAACCAACAACCAGGACACCGTTACGGAAGGTGACCTTTGCCTTGACGTGCACCATGCCACAGAAGGATAAAGATGCCTTTTGTACACCAGCGCTCACACAAGACCATGTGAGTGATATTTACATATATATCAAATTCTCCATTCACCTCCTTTGCGGTACGGGCGCAGGTGGCTTTGACTGGGGTATTTAACCCCTTGAGCACCAAGCTTAGTACTTACCCACGTACATTTATTTCATTTATTTATTTATTCTGTATCCTTTTGACACAGCCTGTGTTAATTTCCAGCCAATATATTTATTACTGTCCACCTTGTGCTCCCCTATTCTCCCTTGTGTTTTTTTCTATACTAGTGTAACCCCTCCTCATTGGCTTAGATCACGTAACCCCGCGGTGTCATTTGATGCCGTGCTACCATGACGACGCATCGCTGGAAGGTAAGGTAAGTGTGTTATAGGGGCCTCGCACGGTCCCCCGGCATTTAATTTAAATGCCTTGAGGGAGAGCACGGGACCTCTATAAATGCCGGGACCCAGCAGTTAAAGAGGTCCAGCGATCTCCCCCAAGGCATTTAAATTAAACGCCGGGGGACCGTGCAATGCCCCTACCTCTCGCTCCTACCCGCTCTCCGGTACGTACTGCACTGTCAGTCTGGCAAGACTCTGCCACTGCGCTATATCTCTCGCCAGGATCGTTGGGACAGTTCCTCTCTTCTCTCTCTCTCTGCAGACCCTCCCACTCACGTGCTCCACTCTTGCTACTGTAACGGTGTTTCCCCCACCCGGTGGGAGATGTGGCCATTACTGATCATGTGGTGCATGATACCTGCTGGTAACAGGAGGGCTAAGTCATCCACCGATGGTAGTGGGGACATAGGACTAGGCTTCTGGGGTTCATACCCCACATATCTCCTTAGCAGTGCAGCGCCTCCATCTGCCGTAGGCTCCAGGAACTGAACGTGATCTCCCTCGGTAACTATTACATCTCCCCCCAGTAAGGTCACGCACCAGGCAGGCAGAATAACAGGAATGGTTTATTATCTCTTCTGTATAGCACAGTAACAAGCAGGCTTCTGCCCGATGCAGTAACTCTCAGCGAACTCTCAAGGATGGTCCCCGGACCGTCAGTACAGGCCAAGGGCACCCGCAGCCATCCTAGCTCTTCCCTGACTCCCTAGCAGAGGCAGAGGTATGGTCCACACTCACTCTCCCCCGGAGGGAAGAGGACTGGAGAAGGCACAATAATCAGCCTCTCCACTTTGTGACCTGCCTTCCTCAAGTGGGGTAAGGCACTCCCGAATTTGGGGCTGTACTGCCCTTAAGTACTGCCTGGAGGAGGGCCCCAGGTCTGTCCCATGATTTGGTCATGCCCAGGCCTGATGTCACCGCCTCCCTCTGTCACTCAAGTGCAGCTCCTCGGAGGGGGGAAACCCCATATCAACTACTGGCAACCTGATTGTACCAGGGCTTTACTGCCAGGAGGGAAGCAGACTAGTAGCCACAGTAGTATATCAGTCTTTTAGCCTTTATGTTCTCCGTCTTTGTTATCATATCCTCTCTGTCCTTTCCTTAGTTCATAGTCATTTGTTGAAGGTTATGTCCATCATTATACTTGCGTGTTTATAGGGGGTGTTACACAAGGGGAAAAAATAATATGCCTACAGTATAGAGGTGCCAAGTACTGATGATAAGCAGTGCTCGATTCATTCACTTAGAGAAATAATTTCCTTTATATAGGAAGTCAGTCATGACATCCATGCCAA
The DNA here is from genome assembly GCA_036426205.1 of Ascaphus truei. Classification (NCBI taxonomy): domain Eukaryota; kingdom Metazoa; phylum Chordata; class Amphibia; order Anura; family Ascaphidae; genus Ascaphus; species Ascaphus truei. Next base: position 9,156,888 of record CM071568.1, read on the forward strand.
TTACTATATTTAATAGGGTATACAATACATTATGTGAATCGCTTGCTCAGATACTGTATACTGTATATTATATGAATTACTAAGAGAGTTTGGCCTCTGAGTCAATGCACTCACTACATCATTACAGATGACAACTAGTACATCACACCTCTCATGCAGGAATAATTAAATGTAGCCAGGGCTGGTTTCTGGCTACCAGCCTGCCCTCACTGGCAGTAAGCCCTGGTAAGAGCAGGTCTGCTAGTAGTAATCATGGGTTTTCCCCACTCCCTACAGTACTCGAGTGACAGGGGGAGGAGGTGGAACTAGGCCTTAGTATACCCAATCATAGGTCAGACCTGGTGTCCTCCTCCTAGCTGTACTTAAGTGTGTATTGCCACCCAAATGTAGTGGTGCCTCTCCCACTGAGAGAGGAAGGTCACACAGCAGAGTTCCCAAGCATTGGGCCTTTTCTGTTCCTCTTCCCCTAGGGGGAGAGTGAGTGTGGACATTTTATCTGCCTCTGATAGAGGGGCAGAGAAGAGCAAGGACAGCTGCAGGGGCCCTTGACCCGTAGTGGATGTCCAGAGACCATCCTACAGCTGGGTAGCCGACTCAGAGACTGTGTTAGGGCAGGCCACTGCCATGCTTGTGAGTGCGGACCCCAAAAAAAACGTTCCTGTTCATATACCGCCTGCCTGGTGTGTGATCTTACTGGGGAAGGAGAGGAAGTATTTCAATCGTAGGAGATCGCCTCCGTACATCTGGAGCCTGTGGCAGATGGAGGCGCTGCACTGCTAGAGAACCTGTTCTGTGTCCCCACAACCATCTGCGAACGACTCAGACCTCCTGCTTACCAACAGGTATCATGCACCACACACGCTGTAATGGCAGAATCTCCCATCGGCTGGGGGAAACACTGTTACATACATAAGAAATGTTGGATAGCAGGAGGCACCCATATGCATTATTTGGTGCGCAAAATGGGATTTTGCCTCAAAGAATTTTTTTGCTCTTATTTTGCGGCCAGTTATGGGGATCACATACTGTACAGCGTCTATCAAGCCTTTTAATTTAACTACAACCAGGAAGAAAGACTATGTTACATATAATACTGGCACAGACACAATGCTCTTGCCTATTGTGCCCCTGCAATATTCTTTATGTCAATATTCAAGTCCTCGTGCTCTACTTAGACAGTACTTGACAAGGGGAATAAATAAAGTAAAAAAAAGACTATACCTACTGCTTAAAGGTGTCAGTGCTATTTGAAATGACTGTGCTGTTTCAACCTAAACATTTATATTAAAAAAAATCTACAGAAATGCCTCGGTAAGGATGTTCATGGAAAGTTTGTATAGAAAAGTGCAGTTGCTAGGTAACCAATGCAGAGACATTGTCACCATGGTAATTTCATGTATTGAAAAGCTGCAGGAGTAAGTATTGTCTCCTCTATAGAATATTCAATCATCTTTACTTCTGTTGGGATAAAGGCTATAAATAACTATCGCTAGAATCATTTTACCATCTATTTGCCCAAATTGGGATCTCTACTAGATGTAAAGTAATACTGAAATAGGTATGCTTGAGGTAGATAGATATATTGTAAATCTCTTTGTAGCCTCGGAGAGATATTTAGGGAGTTATGTATCAACGCACAGAATATTTTATCTTGATGCGCTGCACACGTTTCTGTATCGTACGTCAGAAATACACCACTGTGTACCCCGCACGTAGGTAGCAGACAGGCACTGAATATTATTATCATCATTGTTTATTTGTCAAGCGCTGACATATTCCGCAGCGCGGTTCAATGGAGGGGGGTGTCGGGGGGGGGGGGGCGCGTCACGGAGCTGTCTCGCCCTCATTGGGCGAACCACTCATGTGACACACGAGCGAGTGCCAAATTCAAATTTGCTTGCCTGGCAACAGGTAAGCGCCGCGCATGCTCAGGCGCTTGCTCACGCTGGCCACACATATTGTCAAATGTGTTTCATCGCGGCAAGCGTGAGCGCGCCCGCCCGCTCAGCGCCGCCGAGGCCTTAGACATCATGTTGTAAAAACTAATTTATTATACTGTATTTTACGCAGACTGTTAGCCAAGGAAGATTATGTCAACTCAGACAAAGGCAACTTTTTGACACCAGTAAAATAGTAAAAAAAAGAAAGCACACTGACTTTTATATACAGTATATATCAGCATGTATGTATATCTTTATTTATATAGCGCCATTAGTGTGCATAGCGCTTCACAGCAGTAATACACGTGACAATCATATAAATAACAAATAATACCAATAACACATAAAGGGGAGAAGTGCTTCAGACATAAAAGTGACATTTAGGAAAAGGAGTCCCTGCCCCGAAGAGCTTACAATCTAATCGGTAGGTAGGAAGAACGTACAGAGACAGTAGGAAGGTCTTCTGGTAAGTGTGTCTGCAAGGGGCCAAGGCCTATGTAAGAGGTATATAGTATCAGCCACGAAGCTACTCATATGCTTTGTTAAGCAGGTGTGTTTTAAGATGGGTCTTAAAGGTGGATAGAGAGGGTGTTAGTTGGATATTGAGGGGAAGGGGATTCCAGAGGTGTGGGGCAGTCAGTGAGAAAGGTTTAAGGCGGGAGAGGGTTTTAGACACAAAGGGGTAGAGAGAAGACATCCTTGAGCAGAGTCAGGATGGTGCATACTGTAGCGAGAAATTAAGGCTGAGATGGAAAGGAGGAGCAGTAAAGTAAAACTTTAAAAGCGAGGAGGAGAATTGAGTGTGTGCTATGGAATTTGATAGGAAGAAAAGAGACTGGTTTCAGCAGGAGAGACTCTGAGATGGATTCAGGAATGAGTAAAGTGTTTCTGGCATCAGCGTTTAGGATATATTGTAGGGGAGACAGTGAGAGGCAGGAAGGCCGGACAGCAGGAGGTTACAGTAGTCGAGAAGGGAGCGAATGAGGGCCTGAGTCAGAGTTTTAGCAATAGAGCAATAGAGGAAAGGGTCCTCTTATGGAGGATCTGAAGGAGAAGAGGGTGGTTCACAGTATCAAATACTACAGAGAGGTTGAGTAATATGAGCAGAGTCTAGTGACCTTTGTCTTTGGCAGCATGGAAGTCATTAGTTATTTTAGTGAGGGCTGTTTCGGTGGAGTGAGCAGTGCGAACGCCAGTTTGATGAGGGTCTAGGAGAGAATATGTGGTTAGAAAATGGACCAGGCAAAAAAATATAAGATGTTCAAGGAGTTTAGAGGCAAAAGGCAGGAGGGAGACAGGCCGATAGTTAGAAAGACAGGTAGGGTCAAGCTTGCTGTTTTTGAGTAATGGTTTAATTGTTGCATGTTTGAAGGAGGAGAGAAGAGCGAGGAGTTAAAATGTGTGTGAGTGTAGGGATTATAGTAGAAGCAAGAGAGTTTTAGGAGATGGGAGGGAATGGGGTCAAGAGGGAAAGTGGCTTGAGGGAGAAGAGGAGATCAGCAACGATACATCCTCCTCTGTGACAGCGTAACAAGAGTTGTGGAAGGCAGGAGGAGAGTTAGGAAAAAGTGTAGGATGGGAGGAGGATACAGAGGGGATGTCCTGACGTATGGATTCCACCCTTTCCTTGAAATATTCAGCAAAGTCCTGAGGTGAGATGGAGGAAGAAAATCAGGCAGTAGAGGATGGTCTGAGAAGGGAGTCAGACAGAGAAGAGCCGGCGGGGTTAGGTAGATCAAGAGAGGAGAATAGGGCAAAGTTGTAGTTCCTGACCAGGTTGTCATGGTCTGGCACACAGCTGAGAAAGAGGGAGGAGCGCAAAGTGGAATCAAAAGCTGGTTGGTTAATAGAGCGCAGGTCTCTGCAGAAATGAGATATAGATGAAGGTGGAGAAGGGGAGAAGTGAGAGAGATCTCATCTCACTGATGAAGGCAAAAATATCAAGAGCGCACTCGCATACAGGTAGGTATATATATTTAAAAAAGGAGGAAAAATACACAGTAGTGCAACAGAGTTAAAATAGAAGAAATCGCAATAATAAATAATAGTAATCCTAATAGTAATAGTAATCTTACTCACATTTTATGTGCGTAATACACGCCTTTCGGTTATTAGGAGTAACCAACTCAGGTTATAGGTCATCAGCAGGATGGGCAGGAAGCTCCCCAAAAAACAGAGGAGAGGACACAGAGGATAGTGCAGATTGCTTTATGAAAACATAGTATTAAAAACAGTAACATTTACAAGCAGATTACAAGTGTAGGCAGCGGGCCCACCATGGGTCGTGGAGTGGTGAAAAGTCCAAAAGAACCTGAAAACTGAGCACTACTTCCAACCGCGTGATTTCAGGGTCGGGGACCCCTACTTCCTGAGATACAGGCCCCGGTATGTTGTGCCGGTATCCTCCTGCAGGAATTAAATTCCCCCGGTCATGTGACGCGGAGGATTTTAACATTGCGAGGATTCCGGCACCCCATACCAGGGCCTGTATCTCGGGAAGTAGGGGGTCCCCGAGGCTGAAATTAATGCGGTTCAGCTCAGGACACCCCCTGTATAAATACTCTAGTATTACATCTAATATTGAAACTGTACGATCGCCTGTAAGATCCGTGAATGGAGACGCAGCGTCTCCGTGCAGCTTTTCCAGGCTGCAGGTTCAATCAGTTGCCGATCACTGGGATTTATAGCGCGATAGCACTTTGAAAAAAAAAGTAGTCGTTGGATGGTGCATTTTTTTTGTCGAACTTTCAAAAACTTGGATCTTTTCTTAGTGAGTACCATATTTACGCGCATGTTTTAGTGCGCGATAAAACGATGCAAAGTCGTTCAGCAATGCACTGATTTTATCACAGTTTAGTGCATAGGCCCCTAAGAATCTTAAAGCCTGCCTCTTCTTTTCCATTTCCTCCCCTACCTGTTTATTTAGCCACATTGGTTTTGACTCGTTTCTTTTATATTTATTACTGAAGGGTATATACACTGGTCAGTGTGCTTTTCTAACAATGTTTTAAAGACTGCTCATTAGTATTCCATCATTTCCTGCAAAAAGGTCATTCCAATTTATTCCTTGTAGATTATTCCCCAGTTTATTAAAATCTGACTTTCTAAAATGTAGTCTTTGTTGAATCCGTATAATATGGTTTTTGATGATTTATTTCTAATGAAACCATGTTATAATCACTGTTTTCCAAATGTCCCCTGACTTGAATAATTGTTATTACTTCTACATTGTTTGATTTTACCAAATCCAGTAATACCCCTCTCCTGGTGGATTCCTCAATAATTTGGGGCATATAAATGTCTTTTAGCACTCACAAAAACCTATTTCCTTTAGATATCACTTGCTTTCTCATACCTCCCATCTTTGTCTAGATAAATAAAATCACCCATTAGTTAAACATGACATTGTTTGGTTGCCTTCTCCATTTGCAAAAGTATTTTGGCTTCCTCAATGTCCCAGATATTTTGTGGTTTATAGCAAATCTCTAAAAACATTTTTGTATCTTTTACCTACACTGATCATTTCTATCCACAAGATCTCTACATTTACATTAATCCCTGTATAAACATCTTTCCTTATAATAGGTTTAAAATCCTGTTTAACATATAAACATACTCTACCTCCTCTTCCATTTGCTCGATCCTTCCAAAAAAGGGAATAACCCTCTAAAATAATTGCCTAGTCATGAGTTGCACCCCACCATGTTTCAGTAATGCCTATGATATCATACGGCTCTCTTGTAGCTATTAAATAAAGCTCTTCCATTTTATCTGTCAGGCTTCTTGCATTTAGGATTTTTTTAACCTGTCTGTACAATTGTAATCTTATCTGCTCCTGCCTTTCTACTCCCATCAAATGTAGTATTTTGAAGTTCAGTAGTATTATCTGTATTTAATGTGGGTGTCTCTCTGCTTGCCAAACTCCCACTCCCCCCCCCCCCACACCACAACCTATAGCTATTTTACCATTCCTATGAATTCTGTCTAGTCCGCTCATGCTTGTCCCTTCCTCCTCTTCCCTAGTTTAAAAACTCATCCAACCTTTTTACCATCCTCTTCCCTAGTTCAGAAGACAAACTCGAGCAACAGATGGGGGAAAATAGCACATGAGCAGAAGAGGGGTCTTCATGGTTAGATAGTTACATACAGTTACATAGTTACATAGTAGATGAGGTTAAAAAAGACGTGCATCCATCAAGTTCAACCTATGCTAAATTTAGACAACAGATACTTTATCCTATATCAATACTTCCGTATTGATCCAGAGGAAGGCAAACAAAAAACCCCAGAGTCATATCATCCAATGATATCTCATAAGGGGAAAATAAATTCCTTCCTGTCTCCAAGAATTGGCAATCGGATTAATCCCTGGTTAAACATCCCTCCCATGTATACTTATTTAGTATATCCCTGTATACCTTTCCTTTATTAAAAGATGTCAAACCTTTTTTTGAACAAATCTATTGTATCTGCCATCACAGTCTCCATGGGTAATGAATTCCACATTCTAACTACTTGTACTGTAAAGAACCCTTTCCTTTGTTGCTGGTTAAATATCTTTTTCTCCAACCTTAAGGGATAACCCTGTGTCATTTGTACTGTCCTTGGGATGAATAGTTATTTTGAAAGCTCCTTGTACTGTCCCCGAATATATTTGTATATAGTTATCAAATCCCATTTTAGATGCCTCTTTTCCAATGTAAACAAATCTAATTTCACTAGCCTCTCCTCATGTCAAAGAGGCTGTGGTATAGTAGTGAAATCATAGAAAATGCATGCGCCCATTTAAGTGCCCCAAACCTGATGAGGTTTCTTCCATTGGTGATGGAAAATTACCTGAAAGTCCACCCATGTTGCAGCTCTGCCATCAAAAAGCATCAGCCAAAATGAAACTCAGAGAAAAAGAATGAGAGATTGCTGCACACGCTAACTTGGACAGTAACTCTGTTTTCGCACAGTCTCCAGGTTCTGTCACTTCAGAGAAAAATGCCCATCAGTGTCAGTCAGAGGAGTTTACTGAGTCCATGTCACAATGTCCATAGATAACCTGCCCCAGAAGAACTTTGATGATAAATCTGTGTGACTGTTTGATTTCAAGTGCTGTTTGTATTAAGTGTGGAGTTAGAACCAGAAGGGAAGAGCTGTGCTGTATATACTAGTGTATACTAGCAGGGGTGGCTGAACTTGGGGAGTGTACAGTGGATTCATTTATTTTTAATTGCGTGAGAATTGAAAGTCTGTAACTAACTTTTTTTTTCTCTCTCTCTCTCCTGTCTGATTGAGCCTGCAGTGGATTTAGTTAGTTGATTGTTGACCTAACACACCTGGTTGGTCTCCCTCTTTAGAACAGAGGTTATAACAAATCCTGAGCTTGCGTGTCCTGATCTGTGGGCAGGGCCGGTTTTACAAATGTTGTGCCCTTCGGCACTCACGTTTTTGCCGCCACCGCCGCCCTCCTCCTCCAGCGTCGCAGCGTGAAATGATGCTGCAATGTCACGTCACACTGCGTCAAATGACGCCAAGACGTCACGTGCATTGTGTTGTCATGGCAACATGATGCCGTGACATTGCATTGTCATGGCAACACATCGCCATGTGATGTCGCAGCGTCATTTGATGCCGCGAAGCTGGAGATGGCGGGTGGCGACAATGCACCAGCCTTACAAAATCTTCCAGAGACGGCAAATGAAAGCGGTGGGGTGCTGAAATTTTGTCATCCAAGGCCCGGGCCTTGTGGGCCTATTGCGAAATACAGGCCTGTCTATGAAACTAAATTACTGTTTGATTTCACAGGGCAGTTTGTATTGTGTGGAGTTAGAACCAGAAGGAGTTGGAACAAGGAAGGGCTAAAACAAGGTATATAGCACTACAGTAAATTGTTAGTACTTATATATGTAGCCCCGAGGTAAAAATTCACTTGCTGGCCCCCCTCCGCGAGTGCCGTGTGGTAGCGGGTGCCGCCGGAGGCTGCGACGGACCCGCCGGCACTTCGCGAGGGTGGGGGCCAGTGCAGGGAGTAGCGCGTTGCCCTGCGGTGAAGGCCGGTTGCCGGGGACGCAATCGGGCCGTCGCTAAGGCCGCGATCGCGTTGCCACCGGCCCGGCGGCTGGAGGAGAGGGCGCCGCCATTGCGCGTAGGTTCGCGCATGCGCAGGGACCGGCAAGCGCAGGGAAGGCCCCAGACAGGTCGCGCGAGGGCAGGACAGGGAAGAGAGAAGTTGCGGCGGCCATTAGGCGTTCGCGCAGGCGCAGGGCAAGTGCGCACGCGGCCCCAATGCTTAGGCAGCCCCCTGGGAACTACAATTCCCAGGAGGCATAGGGAGACAGACACCAGGTGCCTGATAGTGGCCAATATGGCTGGAGGAAGCTCAGCCCGGGAAAAGAGATACATTTCCCGGGCTCTGCATGAGTCAGTCAGGAAGAGTCAGAGGAAGGAGTAGGAAGGGTGTAGGGAGCGAGTGGCTCCTGCACCAGGTAAGGGTTCTCCTTAGGTCCCCAGGCAGGCCCCAATTCCCGGTAAGGGCAGGGGGTAACTGAAGAGGGACGGCCCTAGATAAGGAGGTTACCCTTAGGTGCGGAAGGTGCAGTTTGGCAGTGCCACAGCGGATAGGGCTGTGCGCACTGGCAAATAGGCACAGCGTGCGAGCAGTGGATTAATTGCTGCGGGTTCCAGTATATGGTGTGTGTTATGTTAGCTGTGTGTGTGTGTCGCTGCATGTGCTGGGCGCAGTGTGTGCAGCGTGTGTGAGTACCTGCAGGTTGACGGTGAGAGCGGTGTCTGCTGCAGGTGCTTTAAGAGTATCTAGTGGTTAGTAGGTTACAGATAGGACTGGGTAGCTAGGGAAGGGGGCAGGTTATTACTCCGCAGGCCCTAGGAGATTTCCCCAAGCCACCCCAGGTTGCGGTTCATCAGGGACAGGCCCTAGGTTAGGGTACCTGTCACGTTAGGGATAGATAGGGATAGCGGCGATTGCTGTTCCCGTGAGACGGTGTGTTACCGAGAGACGGTTGTGTTCCCGTGAAGCGGAGGGACCCTCGTTGGGGTTCCTGGAGAAGCACCTGGATAGGATCAGACGGATGCATCGCACGTCTGACCCTTTGTGAAGATCGTTGCAGGCCCGAGCACCGAAGTGCTCGGCAGGTAACGCTGTATCATAAGTGCACCAACAGGCCTTAACTAATTTAGTGACTGCGCAGTCACCCACTACCTCCGTAGGAGTACGGGACATTGGGTGTGGGGGATCACAGGACACTGGGTGGGAACACCAGACATTGGGCTGAGGTTACACGGATGGAGCATAAGGTTATAGTGTAAGGATATGAAGTTATGTAATGTGTTATATGTGTGTTCAGTAAAGTGTTAGTTATTGGTTTATTGCATACGTGTGTTATTGTATTTCTTACCCAGGGCTATCTTTCATAACGGGGATCCTGGGTAAGTGCAGGCGCTGCACCAGGTAAATGGTAAGGGTTTCCCCAGGCTCCCAGCTAGCGGAGGCTCAGATCTCCTGGAGCCACAGGTGTTATACAGCTACCAGTAGTCCCTTAGAAGAGGTGGGCCGCAGGGAAAGGGACCGGTTAGACCACAGGGGCCAATGTGAGATTGGGTGGGTCAGGCCGGTTCACAAAAAGGGCTACATACTGCTGCGGCCGAGTTTATTCAAGCATTTGCCCGTTCTCGGCCGCAGCAGTAAACTGGCGAGCGCCGGAGGGTGCCGGGCACGCGCCGAAGCAGCGGAAGAGCGCCCTCCGATCGGGGCGCTCTCCCTCCCGCTGCCGGGTCCGCTGGGTCCCCCGGAACCCCCTGCCGCCGTCCCCCACATCGCGGGACACCAGGGCTCCCTCGGGGAGCCCTGGACGCGCGTGCAGGGGGCGCAGGCTCCCGATGACGCGTGACCGCGCGGCACGCCGAGGGGCGGCCACTAGCAAGCCGGGAAATCTCCCGGCTTGCGGAACCGGCCACACTTTAATAAAGTGTGTCGGTAGTGTATAGTTGCACAAATGAGCAGGATTGAGAATGCCCCTCGATGCACATCTTGCCACAATTTATGTGCACTTGGAGCAGCTGTTCCAGGGAGCGTATCGCTGGGAGAAGTGTGAGCGAGTGGTCTCTTTGGAGTCTCAGATTGCTGATCTGAAGAGGAAACCTGCAACAGTGAGGGAAATTGACAATCTTGAAAGGAGTTTAGTGCTCACTGAGCAGGCCCTGACTGGGACTAGTGGTGCAGATGGTAGATCTGTGAGTGAGGAACAGATAGGTAGCTGGGTAACAGTTAGAAGGGGAAAGAGGAAGAGGCAGGCTGGTTCTGGGCTGACCCATCCCAATAGATTTGCCATATTGAGTGAAGATATTGGGAGTGTCTGGGCAGGAATTGCAAGGCTGGGGGAGACTGATTCCTCTAGCAGCCAGGGGAATAGTTCCTCCAGCACAGAGGGGACTCAGGAAACTCAGTGTACAAGACAGGTTGTGGTGGTAGGGGACTCCATTATTAGAAAGGTAGATATGGCAATCTGTTGCCATGACGGCATGAACTGAACAATTTGTTGTCTCCCGGGGGCTGGAGTTCGGCACATTGTGGTTCGGGTAGACAGATTGTTGGGAGGGGCTGGGACTGACCCAGCAAAGTTAGAGAAAGATGGAGGGTCATTAAAAATTATTTCAGGGATTTAGGCTGCAGCAACTGGGCAGGACAACTACAACAAACCCACCCCCTGCATTGGACGCCAACTGTTTTCAGGCATGTGCCTGGAAACTGCAACAATATAATTTAGGGTGGATGAAGCTCACATGCTAGGCCATGTGAGAGGGGATTAACACTAGCACAGCCTGCTGTTACCAGGACTTACAATACTAGTTCAGAGAAATATAGCAAGGGGCTACATTCTCTCCCTGGTAAAAATCCTCATCGCCCCCAAATGAGGCAACATGATATAACCCCATACCATCATAAATTATGTAATAAAAATGCAGTACTGAAATACAAAACATCGTACCAATAATAAAGGAAGGTAACTTCAAAATGAAGAACCCTAACCATACCTTATTTAACAGGTTACTTCCATAAATAAGAACCAGAAACATAGAAGCATATATATTTTTTCATAGAGACTCAATAGTAGTGAGCAGGGTCTGTGTTTTTGATTAGTTTGCCTGTATGGTCAGGTACTGTTACAGAGTAGCAGCGTTTCTTCCCTTTCTCACTGACGAACTCCACCCTGTCCATATAGATGTTGTGGCCTACATGCCACACCCTGATTAGGTATCCTATTCTTTCTTCAGTGTAGTGACCTTGAATGCTGCATTTGGGAGCCATATAATCTAGTACTGCATCCCTCACCCATTCTTCCCTATGTTCCTCGACCTCCCTCATGAGTGATTCTGCAAAGTAAGGGAAATCATAGCCATGAGACTTCCTGTACCTCTGAATGATTATACGGTCAGCTCTACTATTTTTAATCAGATTCTGACCACAAGCCTGCCCTGGCAATACCCAGAATAGAGGTTCCTCATGGGCATCCTCAAACACGGCATCCTCCAAGCCTGGAGAAGAATTTAACCCCATCTCAAAATCTTTGATATTATCTCGCATAATCTCTGCTTCCTGCTCAGGTGTAAACCTTCCTATTCCCCACCAATGTTCTACCTAGTTTCCCTTTACAAGCACAAATCCTGTCCATATGTGGCATATAACCCTGAAACATAGGATCCCACCATTAACAACACATCCCTCATAACACTTTTAGGCATAATATTTTTACACACTACAGTATCAACACATTTAGGATTCACGGGCACTATAGGTGACGGTGGTCTGGGTGTTAAGGGCTTACATACTCCACCTACTACAGGTGATACTGGCCAGGACACATTAGTAATATTAGGTGTATAATCATAAACTGGGCCGGCGCTATATTTTCCAACTTCTTGGTAGAAGCAGCCACCTCCGTTACGGAGTAATCGAAGCGTCCTGGGCCTCCACCCTATGGGCGATAGCAAAAGAATGTCCCGATCTCACAGTTACCTTAGTGCGGCCTCGACCGGTTGTCGAAATCAGCTTCGCGACATCTTCCTTACTAAGCGTTGTGCATCCAGGATCTAGAGCCTCCTCGTCTGCTTCTGCCAAAAGCTCTCTGGCTTATTTGAGTGCTTGGCACCACAGCAGGAATGGGTTCGAGTCAACGCTGCTCACCACCAAGGACGTGTCGATCTCCGGAACCACCGGCAAGGATGAGCTGACCTCAGGAGCATTAACTGGGGAAGTACTGGCCGGTACCTCTGCAGCAGTCACTTCCACACTGCTCTTCCACCTGGAAGAAGGCACCGTTGTCTCTCCGCGAGGATCCTCCACAGCCACAGACTCCTCTCGGTCGGATCTTTTCCTCTGGGATGTTATGGAAGAAGCTTGGCTGGACTTCTTCATGCAAGACTGGTATCCTTGAAGAAGCGTGATTGCTCCTGCGCCATCAAGGAAAACAAGAAGGGCTCCGCACCTCCAACACCATCCGGTGTTGAAACAGGTAAGTCCAACATTGGTTTGCAGGGGGGTGTAGTACTCACACACGCAGGGGAAAGGATGCTCTCTTCCCTGGCATCTGCTCTGAATGACTCCGCTCCTCAGTCAGGACTCAGGCTATTGTGTTCCCGACAGAGGTTGATGGCCGCAGCTTTTCGGTCAGGGTGGAAAAGGTCATATATTAGAGCCATATAGTCTCTCTCTGCATCTGCAGAGGAATGCTCCACCAGCGCCTCTAGCTAACGGATCAATAGATAGAGACTCCACACTTCCCCAGAGTTTAGTGCAGAAGAAGACTGGTCACAGGCCTTGAGCACTGGCTGAAGGTAGGGCACGTCACATCGCCCACAGCAGAACGTGACATCCATCTCTCCTCCCGGCTGGTCACATAACGGGCACAGCAGCTGCAGGAATTCCTTGCCATTTATCTGGAGCAGTAGGAGTCCTCCTGGCAGTTTGAATCGCTGGGCAATCTGTTCAGACATGATCGCTCAGTATAGCAACGATCAAGAGTAGGCACAGTCCTGCTCTGCTCTGTCACCACGTGCGTTTCATGGGTGGGATAGCTGCATCCGGCTACACCCCAAGTGATGGCAATTGAATCAGAGTCTCCTCCCCCTGGTAGAACCACGAGTCCCAGACACTCCAGAAAGGGCGAGGCTATGTCTTTCGCGACAAACCGCACTTGTGTTGCAAAACTTGGTCTTGCATCTTGCAAAACCTGCACGCGGTTCTCCCGATTTTGACGGGATCCGTTTGCAGTCATTATGATTCTCTTTTAGGACCCTGTATTCACCATGTGCATGCGGGCAGATCCTTCTTGGGGGTTCTATCGTTTCAAGACGCCTCCCTGGCAACTCGCATGCAATTTCTTTCATTGGGGAGTACACGCTGGCAATCCCAATCTTGGGGGTTCTATCGTTTCAAGACTCCACCCTGGCGTTTCCACATGTACTCTGCTGATACCGGCGGTAGACAGATGAGACCAGCACGATCACCTCAAAATGCGGGGTTATTATAAAATGTGCTCACAATAATACCGCACTGAGGATGAGGGTATAACCCCGTGAAATAAGGGGAAAGGCGCCTGTGTATGGTCAGCATGTTGCTACTGTAGGTATGTGTAGCTGATGGTACCAGCAATAAACGGCACCTTCACTGACTGCCAATACGAAAATATCCACTATCTACTGTAAGAAAGTTTATACCAATTTAGCCATATACTTCCTAATAATACATTTGCACGAGATAAACAACTTGCTAATATTGGAATAGTAGAAACACGACAAGTAATGTTCTAATCACGGAAGTAAGTCCTGTGACCGCGTGCCCATTAGCCATAGGAGTCAGCAGCCTGTATACATTAGCACTGTATCATGGTTTCTAAACTGTCTGGTATAAGTTTACTAATCCCTACTGTGCATTATTATAAAGAATAAAGTGCTCAAGATTAAAAAGAAATGTCCCGTCGTACGTTTCACTTGTGTAAAAGAGATTCGTCTGGGGCAGGAGGGAAGCTGAACCACAAGCCTTTCAGGTCCAGGGACCTCCTGCTTCCCGTGTTACAGGCCCCAGAATCGAGTGCAAGTTTGATCCTCCCGCATTATGGCCCACGTGACCAGGACATTTAAACTTGCAGGAGATACCAGCACCCCATACCGAGGCCTGTAAACCGGGAAGCAACTGGTCCCTGGACCTGAAATTAATGCATTTCAGTTCTGTAAACCCACTGAATCAATACTATGTAATTAAAATGAAAGTAGCTTCATTGCCTTAGTGGCTAGCCACTAAGGTAATGAAGGGGTTAAACAAAAGTACTCAGTTTGTTGGGGGTAGATGGGGTGAGTGAAGGGGGTAGTTTCCCCAGGGTGGATGGTTATGCCTCCCGGGAGGGTTGCGGGAGGGGTTAATCCCTTAATTACCTTAGAGATTAATACCTCTAAGGTAATTAAGGGTTAACCCATCCCGATACCCACCTGGGAGGCCTAACTACCCCCTTCACCCCCCCCCCCCCCACACTCACAGGAATGGGCAAATGCCCTAGTTGTCAAATATGGCTACTAGCGCTTTTGCCCATTCAAATATACAGTAAAATACAAATGTAATTAATAAATATTTTACTTACCCCTGCCAGGATGAAAGCTGTCCTCCTCCTCTTCGTCCTCACCAACATGAAAGAAAGAGCCGATGCCCAACCATTAAAACACCCGTATTGTGGACTTCTTCACATACTCGCTACTTGGCAACATGTAATCTACTATACAATTATTGCTTGAAAGGAACACACTGAGAACTATAATGATTTCACTTGTTAACTTTATTGGAGAATCCATATTTTTGTTTTTGAGTCTGAACTATAACCCACAACGGGGTATACATACTCCTCCTGCTGCATTTTTGGAGGTGGGCCTTGGATTTAAGCCTCTCCTTCCCACCGAACTCTCCCATCTCTATTAAAAAAATCTTTCCTAAACACAATATGCCCATTTCTGAACTGGATACCAGATGAGACATCTGATGTTTTTTCTTCTGGTACTAACTGGACTACACTCTTATACAGTATATGAACCTTACAGTCACAGAACGGAAAGTACTGTAGGAAAGGAATGTTATTGCAAGCCATTTATCAAGACAAATATTTGCTATTGCTCAATTCTAACTGTTTTTTAATGGCTATTTTTTAAGTAGCATGAATTTTAAGTAAAGATTACTAATATCACAAGTACCATGGAAGAGTTTTATCAAATTCTGTGTATATATATATATATATATATATATATACACATACACACACATTTTGATAAAACTCTTCCATGGTACTTGTGATATTAGTACTCTTTACTTAAAATTCATGCTATTTAAAATATATAAAAAATCAAAAACGAATAGACGATACCGTTCTGTGGCTAACGAAATGCTTTTATTTGTGCGAGCTTTCGAGATACACTGATCTCTTCTTCCGACTGTGTTACAATGGATAAAGCAAGAAAGAGTTTTACTTAAAGACAGTGCATCCTTAATGTTATCTGTGACTGAACATGAACATGGGGGTCACACTACCAGGACACTGATCGTGGTGTGCCTCCCCCTCAGCACAGTGCGTCGTGCTAGTTGATGAATGGGACACCAGGTCCTGCTTCATGCATTGCCCCGGCCCCAACCTTTCACAGGATAGGTCTGGAAGGTTCCACTCTCCCTGGGGTAGCATCAGGGAGATAGTCCTTGTTTATTAGGAATAATTGGTACCTAAGGGTCCCTGGTAACATCTCATCAGGGGCCCTGGCCCCTTTCTGCAACATTTCCCTGCTGCATCCTGCTGCTAAAGTCTCTTTTTAAACGCTGCTGTATTTCTGCAAAGTCCTGAAAGCCTGTCCAGATCTCAGCAGCGGCTCCAATTGTAGCACATGTACCCCCACCCTCTAGTACAGGGGGGTGCAAACTTTTTTTCCTGCACCCCCCTGCCAGCGGTCCCTTTACTCCCGTGCCCCCCCCCTAACCCCCACTTACCTGCGTTCCGGCGTCATGACGTCACGTTGCCATAGCAACGTGACGCCACGTTGCCATGGCGACGCAGGAAGGAAGCCACCGGAGCCTAGGTAAGTAAAGGTTTACAGAGGCCCTGCAGCTCCCCGGGCACTTAATTTAAGTGCCTTCGGGAAGCGTGCGGGGCTTCTGTAAGCCCCGCGCCCCCTGCCGGCAGTCTCGGCCCCGCCTTGTGGTCGCGCCCCCAGTTTGCGCACCGCTGCTCTAGTAGATACGTGTTGTGGCTTCTAGCTGTTGTGATGCGACATACCTGTGAGGGTCAGGAGAGGTGAGATGTCTGCGTTGGTATGGAGACCAGGACAGACTTTTGGTAGTTCTTCATGGTGTCAGCACCTCCAGTTGTAGTGGCTCCAGAGTCTTCTGGAGACAGTCTCCACTAAAACACATTCCATCCATCCTCCCTGCCCAAAGACTGATATCCATGCAGGAGTTTATAAAAGGGGTGGTTTATTGCAGTCACAGCAGTTCTTTCTCATACAGCGGATGCAAGGGTTCAGAGGATCCAGGCCTCTGGATGGTGCTTGCACATCAGTCTGGAGCATCAGATCTTACAGGCCCAGCCAGCCAAGAGGGCTGCATGCCTTTCTCACTCCCAGCCGGTAGGAGAAACCCCCACTCCCTCTCCTAAGGAAGGAGGAGAACAGACTACCTACATTTGACACTGTCTCTCTGAGGAACCAGAAGGAAAGGGCTCAAGGTCTGTACCTGTACCTGATATGCTATACCGAGGCCATGAGTCACCACCACAGTTCTGTCACTCAGAGAGGAGCATGAGGGGGGGGGGTCAAAAACCCACATAGTGCCCTGTCACAGCCTAGACTTATAATGACAGGGGGAAGAGACAGGCAGAGTTGACTAACCATGTTACATATATCTACTGTATATCTATATCTATAGATATAGATATATATCTCTCAGAAGGAAACAGTTGGCACTCCGGTAGAATAAATATGTCCTGGTGCATGTTTCATAGAAATATCACAAGAACAAAATGTATTCCCTAATAGAAATCAGGAGACAGCATTCAGAGATGATAGACAAAAAATTGTATTGGGAACATGGCACACACAAACCAAAGTTTTGGTCCAACAGGATGACCTTCTTCAGGGAGGTGCAGCAGAACAGTGGCAGACATTTATACCCAGAAACTCCAGTGCAAACAATCAAATAATGTCAATTCCACAAAATCACAAGTCTCCACATCCCCAGGAGTCTCCTGTGACTCGCGGCGGCCATTTTGTAAACAGCTGTGCTCAGTGGTTTGTAGAATGCTCTAAGAAAGGTCCTCCTGTTGGACCGAAACGTTGGTTTGTGTGTGCCATGTTCCCAATACAATTTTTTGTCTATCATCTCTGAGTATGTATAAGGGATTTAGATTGATGCGGATAAGTGTGTTGTTTTAGTGATGGTGTGTGCTGTGGGTGTGTGTGTGTGTGTGTTTGCTATGTGTGGTGTGGCTATGTGTGTGATGTGTTTCGTGTGGTGTTGTGTGTGGGTCGTGTGGGGTGGGTGTGTTGTTGCGAGGGAGAAGCCCATTTGATGTGTCAATCATTAGGTCTATCAAAGAAAATACACTACATGTTGAGAATGGGACCAGTGATTTGCTTTGTAGCGACTTTGTGGGGCGCTTCTCCTCTCCGTGGTAAATCCGCAGAATTGCTCATTTCTAAATCCTACCAATAGCTGCAGTGATAAAATACCCCAAGTGTTATTATGGTTACCAAAATATCATCAGGGCAGAGGACTAACAGAAATGTGTTGTTTTCTAAGGGGTCTGTTCACTAACGTTGATACTGATGCAGCCACGAGTATCCGAACACTTGCCTGGGAAAATCTGGGGCAATACCCCAGTAATTCAAATTCAAACTGAATGAGACATTCAGGGACCCCACTGTGTTAATCCGATGGGCCATTAGTCTGTCTGCAGAAATGTTGCAGCATTACTGGGAGATTGCCCCAGATTTTCCAAGGCAAGGGTTCGGATACTCGTGGCTGAATCTGTAGATCTTAATGATTGTTAATGGCCATTCAATTCAATGGACGTCGACAAACATTAATGGCTATTTTACTTCAGTGAATAACTCCCAGACAAACATTAATGGCTATCTTACTTCAGTGAATAATTCCTTACATTTTCTATGTCACATGGCATTGGAGTAAATAGCAGTTCTGAGTTTAGTTCACTATCTGTTACCATCCTACCTGCAGCTCTTTTTTGCACAGAATACATCGGCATCTTAAATACTACAGTACAGTATCTTTACATTACTTCCAAGTCGTGATGGCAGATACAATAGATTTGTTCAAAAAAAGGTTGGACATCTTTTTAGATGGGAAAGGTATACAGGGATATACCAAATAAGTATACATGGGAAGGATGTTGATCCAGGGAATAATCCGATTGCCAATTCTTGGAGTCAGGAAGGAATTAATTTTTCCCCTTAATGGGGTTTTGTGTTTGCCTTCCTCTGGATCAATAAGTAAGTATAGATATAGGCTAAAGTATCTGTTGTCTAAATTTAGCATAGGTTGAACTTGATGGACCTACGTCTTTTTTCAACCTCGTCTACTATGTAACTATGTAACTATGTAACAGAGGGAACTATAGTTACCAAACACTTCTATTCCGTAAGACACTTGGAAGATACCTTATGGATTAGCATCACTTAGTAAATATGGACCATGATGTGTAAGTGGTGGTATTTAAATACGTTCTTTTACCACAAGAAACAAAAACGTAAGTAGTAAAATAATGTTGTCATCGTTCATTTTTACTGTTGTATTTTATTGGGCAACACCTCACTCTTCCACCTCAAAGGCCAGTTAACTGACCACAAACGTATGCAAGCTAAATCAACATGCAAGCAGGGGGTACCTGCACCAAAAGGCTTACAATCTAAGTGCTGAAAGTTTCCTTATGCCAGCTACACAGCACCGAAATGTACATGCAGCTCAATCCAGCAGGAGTACTGCACTTTGTATCCCCCCAGTCTTTTAAGGACTGCCTTCAACCAAAGTTAGCAGAGGATGCAAGGGAAATAGCTGACGTCAATGTAAGAGTAAGCCCCAGAAGTCTGGTTCCTTTGGACGAGCTGGGAGCTGGAGAGTAAATGCTCTGTCACTTGATTCCAGAATCTGGAACATCTGTAGCTGACTTTCCCCAATTCACACTGTGTAAGTACTTGTTTCCATCCTACATTTAGCCATAGGCAGAAAGTTGCAATGCCCTCAATGTAGGCTGCATGGGAATTGTTTCCAAGTGCAGATTGTTAAAATACTAATTTTTTTTTTTAAATCTAATTAACTCAAAGCACATTTCAACATAGCAGCTCTGAGCTTTTGATACATACTGTCCATTTGGTATATCAAAGATAAGAGGCAGATGTTTGTACTGTAACTTGGCATTGATTGTTTCCATGTAACTTGGCGTTGGTAGTAAATTAATGGTATCACATCTACCAAAAATAAGAATTCTCTACAAAAAAAAGTGTCTCAAGTTGTGGGTAAATGTTTTGCTCGGTGGTTGTTCAGTATATTGTTTGTATTCATTAGCATCTCATAATGTTCAAACAATTAAGAAATGATAAATAATCATGTTTTTAAAAAGCAGCATATTTTTCATAAGCAAAAAGTTAAATATTATCCTTATGTATTTGTACATGGACCGCTTCTGTCTTCGTTTTTTCTGCAATTGCAATGTACGGTATTACTCTTATTAATTAATACAGCAAGATGTGGCAGGTGGTTTTGAATAGGTTTCAGTAGGTTTGAGTACAGACTGTCCTGCTTTTTGTGATCTAACAGCAGCAGATTGTGACTTTTAGAGGCTGGGAAAGTTGTAAAATTGATGGGTGGTGTGTTTATTCAGGAAGTACAGCCAAATATTTTTTTTATATAATCATCAGGTATAGCTTCATTCAATTTACACTCATGTGTGAAGTAATCACTCCAGTATTTTCTTATACAGTAGACAGAATCCCAGATTTTATTGGACAACAGATTAGTCAGAAGATTTGCTACTGGCTTTTTTTACTGTTCATTGTATTCATCTCTATCTACGGTACATAGCCAAGCTGACGTGTGGTAACCATCAGATGTACAGATCAATACAAATGAATGCAGACCGAAGCATTGCTCCTGTCACACTTGGTTTTTCAAAGAATAATGTGGTAGGCAAATTGCATAAATCTTTTTGCACATTGTCGGCACACAACGGTCACTGGGTTGTTACCAGGGCTATTTTTGTGAGGAAGGGTTTGCAGTGATATGAGCGCTCCAGCGCCGGATCCGTAAATATAAATACACTTGATACTGCGCATAAGCAGAGACACAGGGACATGAGGCTAGTGATATGTATTCAATAAAGATAACAATAGTGACTCTCAAAAAGTATAAGGTCCTAAGGGTAAGTAGGTTAGAACTCATCCTCAAAACCTCGTTGGGATAGTCCCAGGACCACTGTTACAACAAGAGATCACTAAGGAATATACAAAATGATATACCCACAAAATGATGTACCTGTCCTGTGCCTCCTTTTAGTTGAACGTGCTGCCAGAAGTTTGATCAGGATAGACACAAAAAGGGGGGATATGGCGCACAGCCAAGAGAGTGGGTCACGAGATGAATATAAAAAATATTGCTTTATTGGTCCATATTAATAAAACGGAGGTGTAGCAACCCTCCTACGCGTTTCGTGCATGTTGCACTTTATCAAGGAGAACGCAGAACATGCCCTTGCATTTTTTTTTTTTTTTAGGACGTTCCTCTAGCTTTTATGAAATTATTAGAAATGGTGATACAGCCCTAACTGAACTGGATAAAGATACTACTTCACCTGTTTATTTAGAGCAGGGGTCTCAAACTCCGTCCTCAAGGGCCACCGACAGGCCAGCTTTTACAGCTATCCCTGCTTCAGCACAGTTGGCTCAATCAGAGGCTCAGTCTTCGAGCGTAGCCAGTCTTCAGCACCTGTGCTGAAGCAAGGATATCCATAAAAGCTGGCCTTTTGATGGCCCTTCAGAACTGAGTTTGAGACCACTGATTTAGTGCTAAATTATTTATATTAGATTTGGTATAAATGATTTTCTCTTGGCTAATGTTTTGGGCACCTCTTTCCCTACAGTAACACCTATGGTCAGCACTACCAGTTCTACAAGTCCCAGTTTTTGACTTCCAGCTCGGCAAGGTGTAGTCTCAGGCATAATGAAAGAAAAGATCTATAACTCTTAGAGATAAGGATCCGCCTACTCAAGCATAGCTGTACCAATGTATTGTTTGCTGGACAAAGTATACAATATAAGCAAATGAATACCTTCTTCAGAGAGTTTGCCATCTAACTTTTAGTGCCCGAGGAACAAGGAGGTAAAACGAGTCACCCATAGTCACACTGGACTGACACTGCATCGCATGTCTCCCACTTCATAGGCCAGGGTCATAACAACAAAGCTACTTTTTTTTTCCCCAGCATGAAAGTAGAATACATTGTAAATTGTATATCCTGGGCACGCTACTAGGAGATGTTGCACTTTGCAATAAAGTTGATTACAGGTTAGAAATGTAATCTTTCAACACACGAAGCAGACTATTATCAGTCACGTATTATCTCATCTTAGAGGGCATCTTTTGACTGTCGCTGGATAATGAACATGGTGCATACTGTACATACACTGTACATATTACATATCTCCAACTATCCCAAAGCTCCTTCTCCCTGGAGCAAAGGGAAGGTAATCCCTTCACTGCCGTAGAGCCTAAAAGGCACTATGAAGCAACCTGTTCCTATCAGCACTGGTATTACATTACTGCAGTCCCAATCAGTATGCTGTCATAGTATTATTCTGGCGAAGAAGAGTGGGTAGCCATGTTGGTATTATTCTCTCTATTCCACAGTAATAACTAGCAGGAGAACACTGCCCTACAATAGGGTTTCCCTGCTGGGGATATTATTTTACCAGTAAAGATACTGTAGTGTCGACGAGTATTCTAAAACAAATCTGGGGCAATCACCAACAAGACCCAGGTACATGCTGGGTACATGCTGCAACATTCAGTGACATTTCTGCAGACAGACTAATGGCCCATCGGATTAACAGCGGGGGTCCCTGGCAGTCCCATTCAAACTGAGTGGGACTGCCAGGGACCCCTGCTGTGTTAATCCGATAGGACATCTGCAGAAATGTCACTGAAATGTTTGCAGCATGTACCCAGCATGTACCTGAGTCTTGTTGGCGTTAGCCCCAGATTTTCCAAGGCAAGTTTTAGAATACTCGTCGGTGCACCTGTATATTGAAAAGCTCATCAGATTTCCACGTATGGCTTTTGAAATGCATTTGGAAGAGATGGAAATTAGATAAAGTTCCCATTGAGTGTCTGTAATTGAGCCCACAAGCTCATGTACAGTATTTAGATCCAACACCCCAGCGAACAAACTACTCCTTTTCCAATCGCTGGAGGACATTGTGGGTCATTAGTGAGCATGTTTCCAGTCCCAATAATTGTATTTTTAGATTTTTGTTCGCTGAGTAGATTATTAAGCCTGTTTCCATCTTGGCAAACTAACCTTACTGAATGCTCTATTGACATACAACTTCACGAGGGACGGCACCGTGAAGGTCCTTAGGATGTTCATTGTATTTCATTGATTTTTGTCTGTGTTCTGGGGCAGATCACGTTCTGAACATGAGATCATTTCTTGTTACATTGGATTAAAAGCTGTGAAAAGAGGACACCTACTCAATACTAAACTCAGAGGGATACAACTGGTAATATATCAAGGTTTGAAGCAAAATGTACGCAAATTGCATCATTTTCATCTTGCGTCTCTTTGCGTTAAGGAATTAAGCAAGGTCTTTGCTTGAAGTATTACACCATGTGCATCAGCCTGTGAATTGGGGATTATCAATAGGAGACGTTAGAGAGGAGCTACATGCCGCACAGAATATAATGAGCTGTATCTAACTTTGAGTCTCCGCGCATCACCTTTTCTCTTGTATTCGTGTCACAAAAATCTGTCAGACCTGAGGTGGCGTAAACTATTTCCTCTAACAATTTGACGCAGACGCAAGCAGAAGATGGAGCAATGCGTCACACAAAACTTCTGTTTGCACTGGTTTTTTCTTTCCGTTGATACGTCTGCCCCATCAATTCCTAACCTTCTGGTCCCTTTGAGATACGGGGTAGGACAGGAAAGCCTTTCTGAATCTGCCGACGTATGAAAAATATGTCCGTCGGTGATTAAATCATAGCGCTGTATCAGTACTTTCTTCCACTGGGTAAAGTAACAAATGAGAAAGAAGGAGAAAGTAGTTTGATACTTTGTATTGGACCAGGGGGTATTGTTTCAAACATCTGGTCTTTTTTAGGTAAGTCAGCAGTACAGAAAGTATTGTATACAGCGGGGGGGGGGGGGGGGTTCAACTCCGGTCCTCAATCCCCCCCAATAGATTACGTTTTCAGGATATCCCAGCTTCAGCACAGGTGGCTCAGAGGCTCAGTCAATTGAGCCACCTATGCTGAAGCAGGGACTGATTGAGCCACCTGTGCTAAAGCAGGGATATTCTGAAAACCTGACCTGCTGGGGGGGCTTGGGGACGGGAGTTGAGCGCCCCTGATATACGGTATTGTACAGCTACCCACCCTTCTTTTTCACTTAATCATACTGATTGGACATATTTCTCAGACATCAGCATATCCAGAAATACTCTCATGTTCTCCTCCTCTGAATCACAAAGGGATCAGAAGATTGGGAAATTGTAACCGTGAGTTCAGTGATCTGTCTGTGTCTCCTCTTTTCCCAGCATCGAATCCAAACGTGTTTATAATGACTCACATACAACAACTGCAAATGAGTGCCTAGGGGTCACACTCGACTCCTCTCTCACTTTCTCCTCCTACATTCAAAACGTATCTAAAACTTGTCGCTTTTTCCTCCGCAATATAACAAAGATACGCCCTTTCCTCTGTTGCTCTACTGCTAAAACTCTGACTCAGGCCCTCATTCTCTCTTGATTACTGTAACCTCCTGCTGTCCGGCCTTCCTGCCTCTCACCTGTCTCCCCTACAATCTATCTTAAATGATGCTGCTACAGAATCACTGTACTCTTTCCTAAATCTGTCTCTGCGTCTCCCCTGCTGAAATCCCTCTCCTGGCTTCCTATCAAATCCCATATGCCCCATTCAAATCTCCTCCTCACTTTTAAAGCTTCACACTCTTCTGCTCCTCCTTACATCTCAGCCCCAATTTCTAGCTATTCACCATCCCGGCTCTTGCGTTCCGCTCAAGGATATCATCTCTCTACCCCCTTTGTATCGAAAGCCCTCTCCCGCCTTAAACCTTTCTCACTGACTGCCCCACACCTCTGGAATGCCCTTCCCCTCAGTACCCGGCTAGCACCCTCTCTATCCACCTATAAGACCCACCTTAAAACACATCTGCTTAACGAAGCATATGAGTAGCACCGTGGCTAACACTATACACCTGATACATAAAGCTTGGCAGACGCACTTACCAGTATGCCCTCCTACTGTCTCTGTATGTTCCTCCTACCAATTAGATTGTAAGCTCTTCGGAACAGGGACTCCTTTTCCTAAATGTCACTTTTATGTATGAAGCACTTATTCCCATTACCTGCTATTTGTATTAGTTGTTATTTATATGATTATCACATGTATTACTGCGGTGAAGCGCTATGTACATTAATGGCGCTATATAAATAAAGACATACATACATACATACATACATACATACATACATACTGTATGTGCATCGCAAAACGAAGCAATACATCAAAACCAACTTTTATTTGCACTTCCTTTATCTGGATACATCTCCTCCAAAGTGTAGCACAGGAAAAAGGAACAATAACATGTGAACTATAATGATTTTGTTTACTATAGTATACAAAAGAGAGAGGGAGGACGGTCTTTGGTTGTTTTTTTGGAGGTCTGCATTTCCCTTTCTGTGTTTTTGGAGTCTGCTGTTCTTCAGATAAGGCACACATGCCCGACCCATCCTGTGGGCAGCTCAGATCCCAGGGCACGGTTTAGATGAGATGGGATGTTTATATCATGGCTGCATTCCAAAGACATCACACGGGCTGTCTTGTTAACATTTCCTTAAAAACAACTCAATTGGTTTGAAAGCTAAGGGTTCAGATCCACAAACAAAGATATACATGCATACATACATACATACATACAACACATCCACAAACAAAGATATACATGCATACATACATACATACATACATACATACATACACACATCCACAAACAAAGATATACATCATCCATACAACATACATACATACATACATACATACATACACACACATCCACAAACAAAGATATACATACATACATACATACATACATACATACATACATACACACACATCCACAAAGCTTCGGTAAATCAGTGCTTGGTTACCTAAAACAGGAACAGACATTATGTTCCCTAAGTGAACATGCTATTCTCAAACCTAATTATATGCAAAAACAACGTCCAAACTACATGTCATTTGTATACGGCTAACAGGCATATTATTTATTTATTTATCAAATGTTTTACCAGGAATTAATACATTGAGAGTTACTTCTCGTTTTCAAGTATGTCCTGGGCATAGTGTTATGATGACACATACATAGTTACATAAGTGAACAGGGTATACATTATATACAAGACATTGCATGCACAGTTGAAGATAATATATATTATAGCCGTATGTAACAGTTACAGACCAGATTAAAATGTGAGCCAGGTTTAGTACTGTATTATTGTTGTATAACATTGGGTTATCTTCCAATGCTGTGACTGTGCCACTCTTGGCATTACCCCATGCACACCCCGATATATTGCTATTGCTAAAGTGGAGAGAGAGGAAGGAGATGGAAATAATGCTGGGCAATAATTCTATGTTATTTAAATTATGAAGAACTGTGGCATTACACCCCTAGAGACACTGCCAAAGCCCTATTTTGGGGTCTGGATAGGAGCCTAGTTTAGGTATAACTTAAATAATGTAATGTTAGGTCCCGTCATTAACCTTAAAAGATGTTTGTGGATATGTAATGTTAAGATTTGATGACAATGTTTGTACATATTGCCTACAAACAATGGGAATTCAGACCCAAACGCGTACACATCACAGTACGAGGAGCTGTCAGAGTTCTAAGTTATAATCCACCTGATGTGAGCAACATATGCAAAGACTGATGGATAGAGAAAGGCAATGGAAACTGTCCAAGTATGTTTAAACGCACGCTTTCCAATGCAATTTGTGGAAAAAATGGACAAAATATCTGTGAAAACAGGAACAATCCTATGTTATTTATAATAGTAACAAGTATGTCCAAAAGTTGTAACTAAAGATCCCCGCTCTTCAATTAAGAAAT
Source organism: Ascaphus truei (assembly GCA_036426205.1). Lineage (NCBI taxonomy): Eukaryota > Metazoa > Chordata > Amphibia > Anura > Ascaphidae > Ascaphus > Ascaphus truei. The sequence goes on from CM071568.1 coordinate 9,183,277, forward strand.
ATGAATGGGCTACTGATATTTTGTTGGATGGTACATGCAACATATTGAATAGAAATAAGGCATAAGAAACAGTTAATTATATAAACTATAATGATCTTATTATTGCAGGCTTTAAATGCATCTTACCTGTAATAGAGCTGGGGATTTAGATAGATGTGTATGTGCATTTGTTCCCCCTTCTCCCTTTCTGTATATACTGTACAGTACAAGGACACACCCCAACACCACTCCCCTAGAAACTTTAAGATTTGACATTGCTATGTATTAGGTGAGCTGGGGTCATCAAGAGAAGATTAACTTTGTTGAATTGTGCTTCACACACTTGAAACTTGTGGCATTGCTGTAGCAGGATGGTACAACAGCAGGAAATATACACCTCTGATATCCTGCAATGACCTTCAATGACCTTCAAGAAGATAAAACATGCTTATTAGGGACACTGCTAATAAGGCGACAGGTGGCATGAAGTGCAATGTTGGTCTTTTTCCTTTGTTGTCCACTTCTGCAAGTAACTCTTTGGATTTGTGAAGCTTAATGAAATCAGCTGTCAGCTAAAGATCCCTCATAAGCTTTGCTGCATTTCTAGCGAGCATGAGTGCTGGAACCAGGAATAAAGCACTTTACATGTGTAATGTGGAACAAAAAGCAGACTCCGGACATATTGCGAATGAAATAAAGTTAACGGCATGCAGGGCTGCAGACGATTTCCCGGGGCCCAGGACTACAGTTCTGACCGCCCCCCCACCCCCCAAAAATTTTTTCCCAAAAACCAATGCAAAAAACTTCCAACCACCAAATACATACAAAGAAAATCCCCACCCCCGCAAATATGTACAACCTCCCTAACCCCCCCCCCCCCCCCAATACATACAAAAACCCACACTACCCATACATTAGTAAAAAATAACACATACATTAACCCCCCATACGTGTGTGTGTGTTGGTGGTGTGTGTGTGTGTGTGTGTGGTGTGTGTGGTGGTGATGTTGTGTGTGGTGTGTGGTGTTTGTGTGTGTGTGTGTGTGTGTGTGTGTGTGTGTGTGTGTGTGTGTGTAAAACAATACATTAAAAAAACCTAACCGATACATATAAAAATACCCCCAAGTCCCCCAATACATATAAAAATCATCCCAATACATATACAAATACCCCCAAGCCCCCCAATACATATTAAAATTCGCCCAGGCCCCCCAATACATATAACAATATCCCCAAGCCCCCCAATACATATAAAAATTCCCCCAAGCCCCCAAAACTGCCGGCGCCCTGCAGTCAGAGCCCCATCGGGCGCCATCAGTGGAAACTCGGCGGCGTGGGACAGAGAGAGGAAAGGTCCTGCAGGCAGCTGAGAGCCGGGGCCCGGCCGCGACCGGCAGCAGGGCCTGGCCAGAGGTCGGCAGCCCTGGTGGCATGGAAAAGCTCACTAGCCTTCTAAACGGCACTAGTGCTACATTTAAAAGACTGGGAACCATGGAGGAGATATATCAATGACCCTAGATTCCTTCAACCCCACAATCTCCCATAATATACAGTCTTATCAATTTGAACTTAAAGAGGTAGGGTCTTGTATGCATATCTGTTTGCCCTGGCTGCTTTTATCACCGCAGAACTGTTGATGCACGTAGCTGGTCACATGTGATATTTCTAGACAGAAGTAAAACTTTGCCAACCTTACCACTATCATTACATCATCATTGTAAAGTGGATATGTGTTTAACACTATTCCCTCCAACCCCCCCGACCCCCTTTCTGTACTCTCCCCCTGCCCTCCCGAACATGACACTACATCAAATAAAGCTGAGTTTAAAGAAACTAACAAAACATGCATTCTCGTGGCTTAGACTTTAAGCAGAAATGCATCTTATTCTGACTTAAATTAAATTAAAAAAGCAGCAGCCAATCCTATGCTTCCATATAAGTGAGAACACACCCTAATGCAGGGCGCTCAACGCCAGTCCCCAAGTCCGTCCAACAGGTCAGGTTTTCAAGATACCTCTGCCGAGCCACTGATTGAGCCACCTGTGCTGAAGCTGAGATATCCTTAAATCCTGACCTGTTGGGGGGGGGGGGTCTTGAGGACTGGAGTTAAGCGCCCCTGCTCTAATGTTTCTTTTCACCCCGTTGATGCGTACATTGCAATGCGTTGCTGGGCAGTACAGCACGGAAGGGGTTAAGTTGCTGGGCTTTCCTTCCGCGTGGCATTCAAATTCTCCTCGGCATAAAAAAAAAAAGAATAAGATCTTCGGAAGATCCAAAAGATTGGACAGTGGACTGTTCCGTCTCGCTGCAACGAGCCAAAGAGTTAAGCAGCAGTATCGACATTTACTGTTCATTCTCCACGTGTCTCCCACCGTTATGCACGTGCCCTGCCTCCCCCAGCCCTTAACCTCCTCACGGTATCCCGGGTCTCACTGGTTTTCCCGTCCGCCCACTTGGTCGGTGATATGATGAGCCAAGGAAAGAGCTCACGTGCGGCAGATTCAGCTCATGATGGGACAATACTGTACAGGCTGTAAAATATATGTTGCTCCAGCAAAAGTTGTTATACCAGCTGCCTTTTACTCTTTTCCATTTTGTTTTTGCAAATGTTACCATGAGCAGGCACTGCTAACTCGTGTTTTTTGCTACTGTCTCTTAGGATGTCCTGCTTCCAAGCTATTTCAGTAATGCCCTTGAGAGCAGACGTTTTCATTGAGTGGGTATTTAAAAAATTCCACTGCATGCATATTATATTTATTTCCCTATCCCAGGGAAAAATGTTACACTGCCAACTTCTATTAATTGGTTCACATGAATATATGGAACAAACCCTGTAAATGTGCTTGTTTAAAATACTAAGAGTGTGCTTCTTTTTAACGTGAGCCAAGTTCCCAGTGAGTGGCCTTTTAACTTGCTTCATTAACTTTTAAACGGTAGCAACACAGAAACTTGCATTCGAAGTGTAGTCTGACTGCTGAGTAGAACGTCCGCACTGATTAGTCGTGCAGTGTATAACTTGCTTTGTGTGTCTGGTGGTAGCCACTATTCCAAAGTGCGGGGAGACAGCCTCAGGCGAGGACAATCCCGCTTGTGCAGCCAACACAACATAGACACATCATTTGTTCAAAGTGCAGGTCTCCTCTAAGACGGAGATACAGAGTAGAGCTCTACTCACAAGTTCTTAATGAAGTTCTCCATTTAATGTGACAGCCAAGAACAGAGGACAAACAACGTTTCAGGTCCTATGTGACTTGATGAAAGGTCCCTATGGGACCTGAAACATTGTCTTTCCACTGTTCTTGGCTGCCACATTAAATGGAGAACTTCATTATGAACTTGTGAGTAGATCTCTACTCTGTATCACTGTCTTAGAGGAGACCTGCACTTTGAATGAATTATGTGGTTTGTAGCCACTACCATCTTCACATTATAAGGCTAATAACCATCCTCTCACTGACGAACCCCGCAAGGTCTGTGAGTGGGTTTACTGGTCATGCAAGTCTTTAACCCAAAGCTGTGGAAAATGGCAGGCGTGTTAAAATGGACAAGAAGCAAAAAGTGACACACTGGGTGCTCTTTTGCATGTCATTACCCAGAATCCCTGGTGGCAGTGGAAGTACGGTATGCTAAGAGATAACAAGGAAATGGGTTTGCAGACCAGTCTGAGACGTGTACATGTAGTCACAAGTGCTATTTCTATTTGCTGTACAGTGGATGTTTTTTGTAACTTTTTTACTCACTTAATAATAATAATAATATGTTCTTATATAGCGCTGATAGTTTTACGTAGCGCTTTACAGAGACATTATGCAGGCACAGGTCCCTACCCCATGGAGCTTACAATCTGTGCCTGAAGCACAGAGAGATAAAGTGACTGCCCAAGGCCCACAAAGAGCCAACGCTGGGAATTCAACCAGGTTCCCCTGTTTCAAACTCTCAGTGCCAGTCAGTGTCTTTACTCAATGAGCCGCACCCTCTCCTCTCCCAACTGTATATCCTACTTTGTGTGACTTTATACTGTCCCGGCCAAGCTCAGTCTAAAGCTTGCCGGGAGCTGGCCGGGAGCGTAGCGGGCTAGCCGCGGGTCCGCTCTCCGTTTAAAAACGGAGTTTCCTGCGCGGCGGCCGCTTCAATAGATAAGCGCTAATGGCGCTTACTATTGAAAGCGCCCGAGGCGCGGGAAAACCGGTCGAAACTGGCCCGGTTTCGGCCGGTGACAGCCCGCGCACCGCCCGCGCTATTTTAAAACCACTGTATATACAAAAAAAACAAATGTACAGTATGTGCATTCCCAGGAACTCTAGCTGATAGACATATGGTGAAAATTGATCATAAAGACAAGATCACCCTAATATTATCATCAGTTTATTAATAGATTGTCTGCTTGGCAGCAGCACCGGCATTAGATATTCTGTTTGAAAGTACAATTGATTTCATGTCCTTTTCTACCCATTTCATTATGGACAGATCTTCTGGTGTATTTTTACTTCATCACATGAGAAACAATTTAAAGCTTTCCATCTGGCTTAATCCAATAAAAATAACCATTTATTTTTGGCAAGCCTGGACTGGTACAAATCATATTTGATCTACCGCTAAATTAGGTCCTGGAGGTCCCGGCCGTTGCAGAAGCTTTATTTACATTAGCACAGCAGTTCCCTCTGAAACATTTTATTGGGAAAACGCAGTTCAAGCACTCTTAAAAATATTTAGCATTCTGGTGATAATATGCCTGATTCCCACGTGGAATTACATTGCAGCTCCCTATCTGTAGTTTAACAACTGTATGAATAAAGCAGTTTGGGGGACAGGCGGGTAAATTCATGGGTATTCTGTTGTAGGTGTATATGGTCATTTTTACCCAACATAAGCTACAGATGTAGCAAGGCGCGTTATGATGCAATATGCATCCTATGGAAACTCTGTGATATTCAGCGTTATAACGTGATATTCTGCATTATCTGTAGGTAAAATAAAGATTGCTACATATGTACAGGTGCGCCGATAAGTATTCTAAAACTTGCCTTGGAAAATCTTGGGCTATCACCAACAAGACCCAGGTACATGCTGGGTACATGCTGGGTACATGCTGCAACATTTCAGTGACATTTCTGCAGAGACTAATGGCCCATCGGATTAACACAGCAGGAGTCCCAGGCAGTCCCATTCAGTTTGAATGGGACTGCCAGGGACCCCCGCTGTTAATCCGATGGGCCATTAGTCTGTCTGCAGAAATGTCACTAAAATGTTGCAGCATGTACCCAGCATGTAGTTGGGTCTTGTTGGTGACAGCCCCAGATTTGTTTTAGAATACTCGTCAGCACTACCTAACTTGTGTCTGCTTTTCAACCACTACTACGTTCAAAATGCAGTATCTGTAACCAAGTTAAACGGGTGAGTTCAGAGGATGAAACAATGGACTTGGAGTGGGTTTTCTTATTCATTGTTTTCTTATTCTAAGCCGTGCAAAAAGCAGGCAGTTGCAGTAGGAAATATGATCTAGACGTTTTCACATTCTGTAAATTCTTCCAATCTGTCTCCATGTTCATTTCCGTTGCCGTAATTATACTTACCAACTTTCTGCTGGGCACAAGTCTTTGCATTGAAATCTCCCATAATGATCTTGAGGTGACAATTTCCTTTGTTAAGTTGGTTGATTTTCATGGTTGAAATCTTCCACTGCATTGTCTGTGTGACTTGATGTTAGGGGAGCGCAATCTTTTTCTTCTGCGCCAGCCTGACGACAGTCCCCCTCTCTGCCCCACCCCCTTACCTTGGTTCCCGGCATTCTGGGCGTCATGAGGTAAAGTTGCCATAACAACGCGATGTCACATGACCCTCGGGGCGTCATTTTCCGCCGCGTTGCCATGACGACGCATCTCCAGAAGCCGTCTGAACCCAGGTAAGTGACGTTTACAGAGGCCTTCGCCGCTTCCCTGGCATGTAAGGGAATAAAAAGTGAGCTTGGGTGAACGCACTACAGATGCAGACTTGCAGCAAACACACAAAATAGGTTTAAAAATAAAGTCTGCGCATGCGTGTTCCAAACCTAGGCTTGTGATCCCGGGAGCAGATAAGTGTACTCGTGTGTTAGCGGAAGAAGGGAGCAACGTTGATTGAGCAGACCTTGGGAGTGATTCAAGCATCCTGTGTATCCTGTGGTGCGTCTGAAGCCTAAGTCGAACGCATAGCTCCAGTGGAACGCAGGCAGAGAAAGCAACACTTCCGGGACAGGGATGTAACTTCCGGGAGTGTCCCGCATCAATCGGAACGCCGGTTGGAGGAGGGGGATACTTCGTGGAGCTGAGCTGGGACCGCTGCATACCAATATGGGTTCTCGGCTAGCAAGCGACCCTCACCTCCAACCTAAGAGACCAGGAAGGCATCCAGCGGGTCCTGGACACTGACGCAAGACCACAGGGCTATTGGCTGACTACCCATAGAGGAGAGGGGAGAACAGAGACTTGTGATATAAGACAATATACTTTTATTTCATTTATTTATTCATCTTTTTGTGTGAGTGCACAGTTTATTTTAATATTGTTGATTAAATATATATAAAGATATTTTACATTTCTTGCGCCCTCTATTTTTTCTGTTTTTGAGATTTAATTTAAATGCCTTTGGGAAGCACGCAGGGCCTCTGTAAACACCGCTCCCCCGCAGATAATCTCGCGCCCCCCAGTTTGCGCACCCCTGGATTATTTTCATACTCCTCTATGTTGTTTCGCCATCTCTTGTTAACAATGAAGCCTACTCCACTGACCCTTCCATTTTCTATACCTCTGTAATATAAAAGGTGTCCACTTCCAAGCTGTTTTAATTTTTTTTTAAGTTTGTCTTCCAGTTCTTTCAGTCCTTCTTCACTGGAGAGAGTCGGGCAGATGTAGGTAGCCAGATTTAGGTTTGAATCACATCTTTTATTTATTCTAAAGCGATTCTTAACACCCTCTGCCTTCACGCCTTCTTCCTGAACGCTGTCAAGACCAGGGACAATGAAGCCTCTGGAGAATTAGGGCCACTAGTGTAGCCATGTTTTTTTGCTCCAGTGGTCAGCCGCTCAAGTTAGAACGTGAATTTGGGAGAGAAATAGCAAGCATTAGGCATTAGTCCTTTCATGGACATACAGTATTAGATAAAGTAAAAACTATATTAACTTCTAGTAGATCAACAAAAAAGTTTTTCACACATGTGATAGTGTATACAGAGCTTTCTAAAACAGCTTTCAAAAGTCCCCGGGTGCAGTCTAACTTCCTGCAAATAATCTCAATTTATCCATTGTGGGAACTAGAACTGTGTACTGTAGTGCACAGACTGTTACTGTTCCTGAACCTCTGTAATCCCCCCCCCAATGTTTTTTAAATAAAGAAAAACATCCAAGTATTGTCTGACTAAGATTATGTGGAATGTGTGAAATTCCCTTCTATTGGGCCATGTCCTGCAAAACTAACAAGATTCATGTTCCATAATAACAATCATAGAATAGGCCTTCTGGGAGTTAAGTGACAAGCCACTAATAAGCTTACTGCTCCTAAACTGTCCTTACTGTGTATCTGCTGTTGAACAAAGAATAGTATTGTGTGAGTGTTTTTTTTTTTCCATGTTGCAGCATTAAAATGCCTTCTAAAAACTTGCAAACATTAGATTATAATAAAATGAATAAGCAGCAATTATATACTGTATGATAGACAATTTGTGTACTCTATGAACTCAGCATGTTGGAAGTTTCATTACTTGTGTCATCCATACTGTATGTCTTCAATGTCCTCAATGTGTGGGATTTTATATATATATATATGTAGCCCCGGTAAGAAATGGGGGCTATATATCTTTCTCCTACTGGTGTAAGTCCTGTTAAGGGCAGGCCGCCAGTAGTTATCATGGGTTTTTCCCCCGCTCAAGACCTGCCTGTTTTGATGGAGGCAGGCCCCTGACTCTGTGTGCAGGCCTGAGACAGAGGGGAGGGCCTGCTGACATCATGAGGGGTGGGGCTGTCAAAAGTTAGTCCTGCCTGTTCCTGTAAGTGACAAGTAGTTGAAGTCTGTTCTGTCCTGGGAGCAGAGTGTGCTAGAGTACGTTCTGGTCTGCAAGGGAGAGAGACCTGAGCTGCTCTGTCCTGGGAGCTGAGAGCCATGATTAGAGTGACATCTGCGTTTGGAGAAAAGGGAGAAGGCCAGCCTGTTTAGAGCTGACAGAACTATAAGTGGTGGACCAATGCCCCTCACCCTGCTCAGGGGGTGAGGGGGGAGATCTAGCCTCACCCAGAGGATATACCCTTGGGGTGGGTGCAAGGAGTATTGAAGCTCCATACAGCCATCCTGCAGGGGTACAGCCTGGAGGAAGAGGAGAGGAGGAAAAGACCTGTATACAATTGGAAGCACTGCTGTATATGAACTGTTGTGTACAAGCTGCTGTGTGCTGCTGCCAAAGGAAAAAAGAGACATTGCTGCTTTTATCTAAGACTGAATGTGAGATTGGGATCTTTCGCCCTGGGACCATGGCTTCTCTGGGAGGGTCCCACCTTATTCTTTAAGGCTCACCAGAGTTGGAGGCATTGCACCAAGACTGCTAAGAAGATGGAGGCATATACCCCAGAAGCCTGTCCCTGTTATCCCCTATACCACCGCGGGAGACTCAGGCCCTCCTGTTCCTCACAGGTACGCACCACCCACATACACGTAACCAGCCCTCACTATACCCTAGAGGTCCAATCTGCAATTGGGGGGGGGGGGGACCATGGGTTACATATATATATATATATATATATATATTTTTTTATATATATATATATATATATATATATATATATATATATATATATATCAAGGTGCCGGCATAACTGAGTTAAGGGTTTTATGCACGTGAGCCTGCAACACCTTGCTTTGAAATCGTTTGCAGGCCTCCTTAGCACTATGAGAGCCTCCAATATTATCTCTGAGAGACTCCAGTTTATCTCATACAGTATGAACTTGTGAAAGTCCAAGGCAAAAAAATGGGCACCAGCATTCAGCCAATGTGGGAAACAGCCCTCCATAATAGGCTTAACAGCCTGACATTGCCGGTGACCATTGTTATTGTAACAGTACGGGTAGATATGACTGTTTTTAATAAATGTCAAGCCTGCCATTACCCCTACCTGTCAGTAATACATTTGTATTATGTTATATGTGTGTAACGGTGTTTCCCCCACCCAATGGCAGATAGGGGCAATTACAGGGTGTATGGTGCATATACCTGCTGGCAACAGGAGGGCCGAGTCGTCCGCCGATGGTAGTGGGGACACATATATTCTTAGCAGTGCAGCGCCTCCATCTGCCGTAGACTCCAGGACTTGAAGGTGATCTCCCACGGTAGAACTTATTACCTCCCCCCCAGTAAGGTCACGCACCAGGCAGGAGGTATATTGCAAAACAGGAATGGATTTATTACTACACTCTGCAGTAACAGTTACACAGCAGTCTTCTGCAGGATGCAGTCTGTCAGGTCAGCTATCACTAAAGATGGTCCCTGGACCGTCACTACAGGCCAAGGGCACCCGCAGGGAGGGAAGAGCACATAGGAAGGCCCCAATCTCAGGCTCACAGTTGTGTGACCTGCCTTCCTCAGAGTGGAAGGAACTACCCCTAACTTCAGGGCGCTCATGCCCTTAAGTACAGCCAGGAGAGGCACCAAGTCTGTCCCAGCATTGGGCAATCTCAAACCTGCTGTACCCGCCTCCTCTGAAAACTCAGGGGCAGCACCAGTGAAGGGGGAAAACCCCATAATGACTACTGGCAGGCTTGCTGTACCAGGGCTTACTGCCAGGATAAGGGCAGAATAGTAGCCAGGGATGACCCTGCTATATATGTATTTGTATTCTGTAGCCTGGTCCAACACTTCAGAGACAAGTGGTTCATTTGGTTTTCAGCTGGACTGTTGCAAAGTGGTCTGTTATCTTCCCTGTGTTTGGTGTTGCCCTTCCCCCACCAATCAGGTGCTGGGTCATATTGCAAACACCTAGCTAGATGAGATAAGGTCAGCTCTTTGTTAGCTGTGAGGTCGGAGTGTTTTAGTTGCAGCAGCTAGGAGAAGCTGGAAGTAACTGGGATGCTGTAGGAAGAAGGAAGGGTACATCTCTTTAGGGAGATCCCTGCACCTATGTTTATAGGGTAATCCCAGTTTCCCAGTTGTAAGTGTGTGTGTTGTTTTGCTGTAAATAGTTGTGGCTATTTCTTTTTCCAATAAATTAATTTTATAAACTGTGTGTTTCTGTCTGGCGAATTGATCGCTGGTGTGTTAGTCCTGGTCTCCCATGACAGGCTTTTTTCTCGTGGAAGCGGTGGGATCGCTGGGCTTAGCACCGATGTTCTTCTAGGAATATGTGTCCTGAGTAAGGGCTAAATTTTCCAGACCACATACAGTATGCGAGTTTTAAATGTGTGTTTGTTTAACACTATGCGTACCCCATGATGTAGTGCTGAAGGGGCTCTGCACTCTGGTGCTGTGGTCCAAAGAGTTAAATGTTATTTGGTGTGCTGCTGCCGTCTATGTTTTCCTGTGGATTTCATATTGGGAGATTGGCATTTCCCTGGCAGTTGTATTGTATTGTATGTCTTTATTTATATAGCGCCATTAATGTACATAGCGCTTCACAGCACTAATACAAGTGACAATCATATAAATAACAAATAATATAAATAACACAAAGGGGAGAAGTGCTTCAGACATAACAGTAACATTTTGGAAAGGGAGTCCCTGCTCCGAAGAGCTTACAATCTAATTGGTTGGTTCGGAAGGGCATATAGAGACAGTAGGAGGGTGTTCTGGTAAGTTCATCTGCAAAGGGCCAAGGTTTATGTATACAGTGAAAAACTATCACTCATAGAGCTACTCATGTGCTTCCTTAAGCAGGTGTATTTTGAGTTGGGTCTTAAAGGTGGATAGAGAGGGTGCTAGTCGGGTATTGAGGGGAAGGGCATTCCAGAGGTGTGGTGCAGTCAGTGAGAAAGGTTTAAGGCAGGAGAGGGCTTTAGGTACAAAAGGGGTAGAGAGAAGACATCCTTGAGCAGAAATCGAGTCGGGATGGTGCATAGCGAGAAAGTAGGGCTGAGATGTAAGGAGGGGCAGAAAAGTGTAAAACTTTAAAAGAGAGGAGAATTGAATGTGTGATACGGGATTTGATAGGAACCCAGGAGAGGGATTTCAGCAGGGGATGCGCTGAGACAGATTTAGGAAAGAGTAGAGTGATTCTGGCAGCAGCGTTTAGGATAGATTGTAGGGGAGACAGGTGAGAGGCAGGAAGACCAGACAGCAGGAGTAGTTGAGACGGGAGAGAATGAGGGCCTGTGTCAGAGTTTTTGCAGTCGAGCAACAGAGGGAATGGCGTATCTTTGTAATATTGCGGAGGAAAAAACGACAGGTTTTGGCTACCTTTTGAATGTGAGAGGAGTCGAGTGTGACCCCTGAGCAGTGTGCTTGTGCTACTGGGTGTTCAACTATCATTTGATAAAAATCATTTTTGTAATTATTGTCTTTTGAGCCTACCATTGTCATTGTACTCTATCCCCTCTCTCTCACACACTCCCCCCTCTATCCTGCAAACACTCTCCCTCTCCCACCCTCATCCAGTCTTTCTCCCCCCAGCATCCTCTCCCTCCCCCCTCACCCTCACCCCACTCATCCTCCCCCTGTCTTCCTCTCCTTTCCCCTTCTCTCCCTCAACCCCTCATCCTCTCCCCCTCATCCTCCTCCCTCCTTATCCTCTCCCACCATCCCATCCTTTCACCCCTCCCCCCATCCTTTCACCCCTCCTCATCCTCTCACCTCCCTCACTCTCTCTCACCCTCCCTTCCCCCATTTAAATTCCATACCTGGCTGTGGAGGGGAGCAGTGGAGGTCCTCCCTGGCAGCAGACACCGGACGTTTTCACTTATTTCTGGGCCAGATCGCTGTGCCAAAGTCCGCCTCTGCCGCCACACGCCTCCACCTCCTCTGCTCCCGCTGCCATCCCTGCCGGCACCATCACCCTCCGCCACCCCAAATATGTGCTGCACAATCACCTTGTGTTAAAACCGGCTCTGCATGTCTGCAAGTACAATTTTGGGTTCGGCTTTTGTCTCTGAATACAGCTTTGAACATTCTACAAATTGTCCTGTACCATAATAATTACGCCATATGTCTCCCAAATGTATTTGTGTCTAACTAAAAAAATATGTTACCAGCATTGCTACAATTAAACATTTTACAATGTGCCCAATATTTAACCTTTCATTTATTTTCTCCCAAAAAAAAATATCAATATTCCCACACTCCAGAACATCCATTTGAAACAAATGTTATATTTACTACAATGTTGATTAGATTGAAAGTTCTGGAGAAGCAGATGCTACATTAATGGAATCCAAACACTTGACTCCACTGGGTGACATTAGATTGAGGTTCCGTGCCAAATACGATTTAATTGAGATTTTCCATTTAATAGTAAAAAATGTTTACAGTGACTAAAAAAAACCACCCAATGAGAAGTAATGTATTCAATGGATGAGGCATGTACGTACAAAACAACACTAAAGAAAGTGCAGATAGAGGTTTGTTTTGACGCATTCATTTGTTTTGAAAGTCTGCATCAAATGTACTGTAAAAAGCGTTTTGTACATGTGTGTGGCCCTTAAGGTATCCCAAATCAAGAGCAGAACACAATTAACGAACAACAGTAAATCGAGGGAGAAACCGGTCATTTGTTAATGGAAAGTAGAAATCCTCTGGGTCATTCACGTGGCTGTCTAGTTTGTTTCCTAAACCACGCACACGTCTGTATATGCATTTCAGGGAAAAACTTTATTTTGGTCCTAGTTTGCTCAGAAAAGAGACACAAATAATGTGCCGAGTGTGAAAGCTGCCAGTTTCAATTTACTTCCTTGGATGAGCGCCCATAACAGACGGACAAGAAAGTATGTTCCTGGAAAGTGGTAATATGATTCGCATTGTCTTAGTTATTTTGTTTTAATAGACGCAGCAGTTGCTTATCTTTAAGGAAGTGTAAATACGTAAGCTGCCGACCGATCCGTTCTCCCACGACCGATCGGCAAAGATCCGGCTTCCCACTATGGCTGCCTATTGCAAAAGAGCTGTCTGTCAATGGTTGTTATAGCAAATGAAGGAAGCTTAATCCAATAGAATTTATTAAAAAGGGTATAAATAGTAAGGGGGGGGGAATAAAAAATATGCAGTAAGTATTATCTAATATTACAAAACTGATGTATAAAAAAAAACACATATAGGATTTTGAATATATTAATAATTTAAAACTCATTAAAAAAAGGCATAAAAAGTGTGGGGAAAAAAATATAAAATGTATTAAGTATTATCTAATATTACACAATTGATTTATTTTAAAAAAAAACGTAGGATTTTTAATGTACTGTATTGTATTGCTGCTTTAATCCCACATCATATAAATACAAGAGCAGTATATCCCCAGGTTTCTTTGAAAGACTGAAGTCTGATAGCTCGGCTTGGGATTTGGGAAGCTTTCTGCAACTTGTATTTTGTTGTAGATCACCCAATTTCAGCAACGTTTTACAAGGTACAGTATACTATACCACCATAGCATCCAAGTTGTTTAAGGACGAGAAAATGTATCCATTTGTCATTTCCCTTAAATAAAAGTTCTCTCGTTCCCATTTAAATCAATGGACACCTGAGACATCACTCTGGTTTTCCTTCCAAATCTCCCTGTTGGGGAAGATCACATATGGACCTGTATGTACAATATTCAAATCCTTCAGCTAATGTCAGAGGCATAAACTATCAGGTTAAACCTATACAAGTATGTGTGTCTTAAATCAATAGTTAGGCAATTAAAGCTTTCTGTTTGTGATGCAGATTGCACCGAAGTGGAGATTTTTTTTATATTAGGAAATGTCCCCTGTTCATTTATAGCTATTGAACACAGATGGTTCCATTACACCTTTAGCTACCAGATACGGTATAACTGGAAAGTATCCTGGCCTCTCCTACTGCAAAAGGGCTATGATTAAGTTGATGTTTTTTTCCCAAATCCCCAAATATTAAAACAAATAATTGATGTCCTATTACCTTGATAGTTCAGAGGCACAAAGACTAGCCCCCCAACATCTAAGGCTGGGGCAACACGATGAGGTGGGCCGGCCCCTATAGGGCAGTGGTTATATGGCATGTGCAGGGGTGTTAGATCAGGGGGGGGGGGTTGTATGGGGAACTTAGGGCTAGGGATGAAGAGGAGGGACCACTCACCTCATGGCCCGAGCGGAGTAGGATGGTATCATATCACAGGTCCTACGCACCGACTTCCAGGCCCTCCCAGGCGGCAGCAGAAGAAGATCCAGAGTTGCTCAGCCTGCTAGCTGAGGCAGAGAGGAGAGGAACTACATGGCAGAGGGAGCAGCTGTCTGCAGTCTGAGCTGATGTCGGTTCTGGGCAGGGTGCCAGGCCCACCCACATAGAGACAAAGGCAGCTTGTAGCAGTGAAGAGAGGGATTCTGCTGGGTTTTGGAAGGCTGATAGGTCTGATTGGCCCCAAGAGGTGCACCAGGTATGGCGCCAATTCAGACCTCTGGAGAAAAAAAGCCCCAGCGCACCAGCCTCCAGCAGCACTCTTTGGAGAAGAGGCCCCTCCTTGGCTGGAAGAGCAGCGTGTGGTCTTTGCTGCAAACCAGAAGAGCAGAGGGACTCCTGTCGGTCTCGCTCCCCCACCCACCAGCAGTGCAGGTTTTTGATGAGGAAAGCGGGACAGGAAGGTCATGCGGGCCTCAGGAGGGCCCCCACTACACAGAGGGGATTCTACCAGTGTTTTCTACCCCAGTTTCCCCTTATCTTCCCTTATCCAGCCCTCCCCCTCTGCAGTACTCCCTCCTACATTTCCCGGGCCCGCAGGAAAATCCCTTGCATTACTGTACCTTTTCCACCAACTCATTTTGCTCAATTCCAGGATTAGAGGCAGGATTACCAGTGGCAAAGATGTGGCATCTGAGGATCTGCACGTGTTGGGAGCAGTGGTTTCGGAGCCCACAATGGCTGGGGATCAGCTTCAGGATGCTCGCTGTCTGGATACAAAGTCACTGCAAATATGAGCGAAATCATGGGTAATACTAGCCCAGACATGCTAGGTGCACTGCCTAATTTTGGAGTGATTTGTGAAGGTAGGCAGGCACGGAGAAACATGGAGGCTGAGGGCAATATGCAGGGGAGAGGCGCTAACACGTTACGTGCAGGAGGGGTACGGGCATCAGTTGCTTATTTAACGCATATAGCCACTCCTTTACTGCATCTCAGGTTGAGCCCACTCACAAGGTGTAGGATACGGTATATCAAAGAGTTTAAGTCAAGCCCCAGGTAGCGCTTTCAAGGAAGCGTATATGTGTGTAGCAAGCCTCTTACGCATGCACCTCCTATGCATGAACCTCCTAGACGCCATAAAGAAATAAGCGGATGAGGGAAATTCGTTGAAATCCTGTTATTACACCCGGGGTTTAAGGAGGGTGGGTGCACTAAATGGGGGGTGGGAGGTTTGATAGGTGAGAAGGAACTGCAAAAATGCTCATCCCTTTTCAAGTATCTCGATAACATGTGGAAAGCTTATAAGGCGTTCGGAGGCGTGCTGGTCTTATGATGAGCAGTTCCATCATAAGATGGGTGTGCGCAAGCAGGTGATCTGGGTCCATAAGGACATGGACCTATGGCTTGAATGAATGATTCCTCCAGTTATACACCGAGCAGCCGGGCGCAGGTCTGCGAGTTTTCTGTTGGTTGTACAATGACAGCCAGTGCAAGTGAGGTCAAGCATGCAAATGTAGGCACTAGATAGTGCTCACTATGTGGAGGGACCAACTCAACTTTTAGATGCTTTAGAAAATCCCAGGCTGGTGGACCAGAAGGTGAGGTTTGTACGAAGGGCACTGATGCCGGTGAGCGCAGAGACAATGCTGCTATGGCTAAAGTGATGTCCCAATAGGCAAGCAGCCAAGATGTTATATGAGGGTTTTGCTCTGGTTTCATGATCCCATTTTTAGGGGACAGAGTGGCGGATTGCGGGGGTAATTTGAGGTCAGTTACAAAACACAGCAAGGTGGTTAGGAATAAGATCACTAAGGAGATGTCATTGGGTAAGATGGCGGGTCTTTTTCCGCACCCCCCACTAGATGATTTGTGGATCTCCCCATTAGGAGAAGGAGCAGGGTGTTTTTTTCCTTAATACATACGGTGAGACGGTCAACGACGGGATTAACCAGGAACTGTGTACAGGGAATTGCACATCCTTCAACCCCCCAGCCACATTGGTTTGGAGGTGCGGAAGGGGTTGTTTACTGGTTAAGGCCAATATAGAATCTGCCTTCTACCTGTTGCCAGTTCAGCCAAAGCCATTTCATTTGCTGGGTTGGTTTTTCGATGTTTTTTTTTCATTGATTCATGTTTACCTGTGTGAACTGCAAAGTGTTCAGTTCACTTTTGGAGTGGGCTGTTAAGCAGAAGTCAGGCCTGGGTAGTGTCTTTCATTATTGGGATGATTCTTCGTTTATAGATCCAGCGTAGTCCGCAGTCTGTTGTACTGTTTTGAGAAGATAGCAAATATGGTTCCGGGTTCCTTAAGTGAGGGAAAAAACAGAGGGCCCTGTTGTGAAATTATATTTTTGGGCTATGGAAATAGACTTGGTCGAAATGGTTTCCAGAATACCCAAACGAAAATTGGATGAACTCAGTGATCTAGTTGACGTAGTGTTGGCCGTAAAGAAGGTTAACCTCTAGATGTTACAGGTGTTGATCGGCCATTTTATTTTTTCACATGCGGGATCATGCCTATGAGTAGGATGTTTAATAGGCCGCTGTCGCTCACCACAGTTGGATCACCGGCCACCACACTTCATCCGCTTGTCAAAACAAGTTAAGGGTGATTTATGGATGTGGATAGGTTTCCTAGCAGAATATAATGGCATGTCGTTGTGGTTGCAAGACCCCATGTCCAGCAATGATATTTGTTATTTAAGGTGCATATTATACAGGTTGCTGGTGCACGGAAAGGAGGTCGGACATTGTTCTACTTGATCTGTTCCTGCTGGTAGAAGCCATCAAGTTATGGGGCAGCTTGTGGGGGGGGGAGTGCGGAATGACATGGGTCAGAAGCGGATGCAGGAATTAGTTCAGAACATATAACAGGACATCGCCAAAGTGTTGCTAGTTTTCCCTGGTGTGTTGCTGGTATGTTCCAAAATTGTTCCGAGGTTACAATGGAGGGCTGCTAGTTATCCAGTCCAGTTAATCATTATAGGAAAAAGTTGAATAAGGCCATGGCTACATTTGTGTTGAACATGGGGGGAGTGGTTGTTAGCCGCGTGGACTTGGAAGATGCTCATGCTGGTTTATTCAGGCATGACGGTGTTCTCTTGTCAGAGGTGGGTACTGGCATTTTTTATTTAGGCTTCCAGGAGGCTTTGGAGAGGTCAGTCGGTTGGTGGGTTTCAGCAAGGCCAATTTAAGAGGTTAAAGGGCCTTGTCAGTGGCGGTTGTTATGGTACCGACTGGGTCAATGAGTATCAGGTTTGGTCATATAGCCCAGTTATTAATTGGTATTCGTCCCGCCCCGGGCCGCTGGTGTTCGGGAGTGTCCTCTTTGGATGACGCGGTATGGTTGTATTGTTGGCTGTTCAACAGCAACAGGGGGTCATGAGCCACAGCAAAGACTGTGGGTCTTGACCTGATACGGGTCAGTCTAAGTTAGGATTAAAATTATGTTGTATCATCAGTTCCTCCAATCAGTTGTCACCTGTCTTCCTTTGGCAGTAGGTGCTCCTCGGCCTACCACAGTCATTCATTTGGTCACAAGGCCCAGATCCTCAAAAAAGTTTTCAGCTTCAGCATGCCTTTAATCCTATTCATATGAATGGGAATAGATGCATACTAAAGCTTAGCACCCTTTTGTGAATCTGGGCCAAAGTGGGATGACATGAATAGATTAACAATGGGGTGAGAATCTCTGCCTATTTAAACACGCATTTTATGTGTAGTTACAGTATATGTAAGATAAATGAGTTTGTGGAAATAATTGGTGTGTGATGGGCCCATAACATATGCCTGCATCAGGCACAGAGGGAATAAATTTAATTAAAAGAATTTTCTAGCAGAAAGTGCACAATGTGAAAAAAAACATTGGGAACCGCTGTTACAGTACATAGGCACTACGTTTTCAGATAAATAATATGAAAGTATTAAAATAATGTAATTATCGTTGACGGTCACTTAACAAACTGTAAAAAAAAAATGAGTCCTGTGTGAGAAAGTTGCTTTATCTCCCTGTGCCTCAGTCACCATAAATATAATTATCAGCTTTTTGGGTCAGGGAGTCATTGCGGCTACACATGTCCCTTATGTTCTAGAAGTAGGTTCTTCACAGTTCTGACTGGGGTCCTCAGTGTAAATCCTGTAAATAGTCTTTAAGTGTTAGTGGTAGCAAATTATACAAGTCAGCGCCTGTTAAAAGGATCAGGAAACCTAATGTTTGTGGGAGAGAGATACAACATTTTCCTGTTGGGTTTCTCCAACCGCAGCCTGAACTCGCTGTCCTTATAGGGTTGCCTATACTGCAGCCTGTGTTCACTTCAAATCTGAGAGTAATTATGTTTAATGGACTAATCTGACGTGACACCATTGATACTCGGGGAATGGGGGTTACATGTATTTTAATCAGGATTCTAACAATCTTTGCTCCCAGTAGATGGGACAGCCCCTCACAGGACCCTTCTTCATTTCCAAAGATCCCAAGGAGTCCCTTGAGTATTTGAAAGCCCTGTACACAGTGGCAGATTTCTCATTAAGCCCGGGACGAGGGCGGCAAAATTTTGGGTCGGCAAAAATGTTCGCCCTCATATACTTTTTCTGCACTCTCAGGCTTATCAGGCCTGATGGGAAGTCACTTAGCTGTTGCGGTCGCATCCTTACCTGCCGACCTCCTCCTCCTTCTGAACCGTCTTACGGCGTCTCGTTGCCATGGCAATGCTCCGTCGCAGCGTCAACTGATGTTGTGGTGTTGCGTTATCATGGCAATGCGACACCGTGCAACGTCACGTTGATGACGTCGGCTGTGTCATTTGGCGCTGCGGTTCAGAAGGAGGAGGGGGCGGCAGCAAGCAGAAGGCCACAGCAGCTAAGTGTCACAGGGCCCTGTACATATCACATCTAAGAAGATATCTCTTATTGTTTCGCTAAGACAAATACAGCTACTAGAACTTTGCCCTTGTTAAAATTGGGAAAACCAGTGTTGTGTGATTGCTTTTCCCAAGTTCTATTAAAATCTAAACATAAGCATTTCCCACCCCCTTATTCTGGTATTTATATGGCAGAAATAAGCCATTTACAAAAGTAGCAAACCTGAGTATATTAAAATTGAGTAAGAAAAACTGCTACTTTTACCATTTTAAAACGTTTTGTTGCAACATGTGTTGGTGGGGTGGAGGTCATTTATTTAACATGAACTTCAAATGTCTCGTGTCCAGAGCTTTTATTTGACACATCTTTATTTTTCTGGGGGGGGTTTATAATAAATGTAAAATGTTAGTATTTTTCTTTTTTCGGAGGCATAATCATACACTGGCGACACACTTTATTCGAGCTTGGCTAGTCCCACGAATTCGGGTATACCCGGGTGTATTGAGGTTTGTGACTGTTTTCTGCCCGAGTGCATTGAGTTATTTTCCAAGCAGGGATTGAAGCATTTTATTCCCGCTGGCTGCAATACTGCACAGTATATATATATATACTGCATTACAATTCATGAATTTATGTCATCTGGTAGACACGCGAAGCATTGCAGCCTATTAAATCCTAATCATTATCATTTAACAGATCAGCCGCCCATCAGCCAGGCATGAACCCAGGCTGGGAAGGCAAATGCAACGGGGCTTGTCAGAGGTGAGGAGTGGCGCATTCCAGGTATCTGCCAGGTACATACCGGGTATTTGCTCGAATAAAGTGTGTCGGTGCAGTATGCCATTTTTAGAGGTGCATAGTATTCACCGTTCAGCAAAGCAGACTGTGGTGTGCTCTAACAAACCATACTTTACGTCACAATCACAATAGATCCAACTCTGAATAGCGCAGTGTCAGATCACTGCAAGACCCATTGCCCCTGTCTCGCATCCTACATCTTATCCTTATACTCCAGCATGTCTTGTCCTCTCATTTCGGGGAGGGGGAACCTGATAAGGCGGGGGGGGGACAGAGACCTCTGTATTCAGTGTGTGGCAAGGATGACCCCGACAGAGGAAAGTCGTGGTGAGCCTACAAGAAGCTTGGCTCCACCTCCGGGATCGGCGAAACTGACCATCCTCTGCCAATGGATCTGGCTCTTCCCCCCTGGCAGCATCCCTGCTCATTTTAGTATTTGTACGTTTTAGATGGGGTTTTTGGCTGCTATGTATAGCTGTGGTGGAGTTTAATACAGTGAGGGAATTCAAAACTGCTCAGAATACACACAAGGCTATCCTAAATATTAAAAAAAGATGAGCATCCAATACTGTAGGGTCTGAGCTCGCACGGTGGATAGGAGAATGACTCAAGGAGATCGTATCTGCTATTAACTTCCTAGAAAATAAAGGTTTTCTCTCACTTTATGGAAAATAAAGGTTTTAATTCTGTGCAAACAATATGAGCTTTAAGGAGGAAGAGAACACCCCTTTGCATTATGAATTAAGAGTGTATAAAGGTGCATGCCAAGTTGAATGCATCCTTTTTTTTTTTTACCATGGGTAAGAAGCAGGGTGTCTCCCAAGCTCAGCTGAGTTGCCCCTGGTTCCCGAGATCTAGACGTGGAAAGGTGTCAAGGTTACGTCCTGGTTGTTTAAATCCCCCTGCATCTTGTGGGGCAAAAGGGAGCCACTCGGGTGATGTCAAAGCTTCCTATTGGCCCACATCACGCAGGGGATTGACACCTCCATTTTGTTTCGCCCTGGTGGGGAGGAACCGGCGGCCCCTTGACCTGTAGGTATATCCAGAACCAGGGTATCCACGGAGCGAACAGTAATGGCTCCAGCTCAGGAGACCCCCTGCTTCCCACCCATTGTAAATATAGGGGCAGGGAGGTAAAAAAAAAAAAGGGGGAAGCTGTTCCTTTAAATTAATAAAGAAGATGTTACATTGATAACTGTGGTAATGTCATTACAACTGCAATATATGATACAATGTAACACTTCATCTTTAAATCTACGCTGTTCTGCAGCGTGAGCTGTTGAACATGTGCTCTGCAAATACAATATATGTCTGCATATGACGTCTGCTCTCACAGGCGCTTCCAAATGTTTGTGTTAAAATAATTAAAAAGAATGCATAAATTACACATTTTCCAACAGTTAATACAAATTGCCAAGCAAGTGTTTTCTATTAACTGTAGCCCTGAATTTACATTTCACAAGCAGTCCCGGCTCTCTTGTTTATACGGTGTATCACAAAAGATTATACTTCGCTGTCATACTTTTCTAATTAAACTAATTATCCTCTTCAGTTGAAGATAAACTAGAAATAATTCATCTTTCAACACAGTGTCCAAAGAAACGTATGGAATATATGTGTGTCTGTGTCACATATATACACACACACACATATATATATATTTTAAGTTATGGTGGGTGAAAAAGACGACAAAAAACCTCCACCGTTAGCATATAGCCAATAAAGACATGTGAATGTGCTCACAAGTGATATTCTTTATTGGGGACACACACATACATACCAATTGAATGGTGCCTAGTTAATGCTTAGTTAACATATACTCTGTAATCATGTAAGTTTGCACTGATGTACCAGCAAAAAAAAGGGGGAAAGAATTTTAACATATATATAAAAAGTCAAATGGTGTAGTGGGCTGCTGATCACAGATTGCAATAAATAATAACAGATAAGGAAAATGAGTGTGAAGTGGATCTATCAAAACTGGCAAAATATATAAAAAATATATGTGAAAAATTAAAAACAAAAAGTCCAAAATATGAAAAATATATCAAAAGCACAAAAATTGTCCACTTGTGAATGTGGTTGCACTTGCATGACGTTATGCAAATATATAGGATTTGGGCAGCCTTCTCAGTAGGCACAACGACCTCCCTTCACAGATCTATATAAGAAAAACAAAGAAAAAAAGCGCCCGATCCTAGTGCATTAAAAATGGTAAAAAATTTATATCCAGTGATCACAATTAAAAACTCATAAACATCTGTTGTAATCGAGCGTTTTATGAGATAATCTCATGCCCCAGCGTGTCGGTGTAACTCCGCTCTGCTCCAACTTCAGCACAATCTCCTACAGGAACCTGTTCCCTCCGGCACTCTCAAGTGTGTCACCTCCTTGGCGGTCCTCCATCAACTTGTTCAGAGTTAGTTTTTGTTCCGGGCAGGTCACGTCTCCACGGAGGCAGGGTATTTGCTCACTCCACCGGTGTACACTGTGTAACCGCCGCTCGCAGCAACTCTTCACAGCAACCCACTGTGCATCTGCATTGCCCCAAATGCGCACAGCCTGATGGGGCTCCCCAAGAGCAGCACCCCTAAGGGTTAACATTTGCTTGTTCTCTGTGGAACGTCAACCCCACCCACTGGAATGTTAATGAACCATGAGGACACAAAGAGCTTTTGTTCACAGCTGCATTGCATCTCAGCCACCCACCCCACTGTGCATCTGCATTGCCCCAAAGGCGGACAGCCTTTGGCGCAGCCGAAGGGCAGCCAAAGGGTGTGAGCCGTTTGCTGCCGTTTGGTGCCGTTCGCTAATGTCTGGTGATGTTAAAGCTGCTCTATTTCAATCTAAAACTCACAATCCTTTTATCCCTTGTACCCATTTTTCCAACTCTATCTGTCCGTGATTTGACTGTATAACCCCTGTTCTTTAATGTAACCATGTATTTTTTTATAACTCTGTGCCCAGGACATACTTGGAAACGAGAGGTAACTCTCAATGTATTACTTCCTGGTTAAACATTTTTATAAATAAAAATAAATAAACACTTAAAAACCCTACGCGTTTCTTCAGATCAACTGATTTCTTCAGGGGATGGATTCTGGGTAAGTTGGTAGCATATAAATACTGATGAATCAGACTGCTCTCCTAAAGTATTGCATCCTATGTAGATAGGGTAAGCAGGTGCAAAGAGGTAATCAATATAACATACTCAGAGAACCCAAAAGAAGGGCTCAAAAAACCCCACTAGAATTTATTTATTTATTTGTTTATAAAATATTTTACCAGGAAGTAAAGAATGCACTCATAGCAATTAATTGATTTACTCTGCTTTTCATCCATGGCGGAAATAGTAGCATTTGCAGTATCTAGCTCAGTCTTGAGACCTTCCAATTCTGTCCTGGCTAAAGAGTAAATTGTGAGCACATCTTTTTGTAGCCTCACGTTATTTTTCTGTAGCTCTGTGTTACCATCTTCCTTTTGTTTCAATTGTTCACGGAGCATATCACAGTCGTGCCTGGCATTTTTCAGGGCATCTTCAGGGCTGGTCAAGGGATCGTCACTCACTGGTTCCGGCTCCACTTCCCTGGGATGGTTGGTTCAGGGTTCCTCACTGTTGGCACCAGACAGACACTTCTTTGGGGTACATGACTTCTGCCTTGGGCCCTCTGGATATTCGGTTAACCGCGGGACGAATTCTCCATTTTCTCTAGGCTGCAGGGCAACTCGGCCCCCCTTTTCCTCCACAGGATCTGCGGACGTGTCTGTTCCTTCCACGGTAAGTGAAGAACCGCTTTTCTTTTTCCGCTTTTTTGTTTTGGATGACTCCGCCCCATCCGGAATACTGGGGTCTCATTCTTTATTTGGTACTTTAGCAGCTTTATTATATACACCAGACTTTTCTTGCAGTTGCTTTAGCTGACAGAAATATTGGGTGATCTGCTGCTCCCGCTCTTTCTCTTGTCGACCATATTCGTCATCATAGAGGGCGGTCTTTTCTGTTCGTGCCGAGTTCAGGCACCCCACCATTCTTGGGGTGTTTTGTGGATGTGACTTGGTTCGGGTTCCCCGTAAGAGTTGTCTTCCTCTTTATTGGACTGGAAGGGCCACTCTTCAGTGGGGTAGGGTTCATTACAGGAACGCTGCATCTTGTCCTCCATTTTTAGGCTATCAGGTATAATTTTCTTCCTGATCTCAGGAGGCGCTATTGCAACTGTTGCCACTGTATTTGCTAGAACCCCCAACAGTTCTAGTCCTACAGGTGGGCATATTTTGCTTGTAGAGGTCGTAGCTCTCACAGGCATCTCTGTAGACTTTTCCTTTCCTGGATAAGTTCCAC
The DNA here is from genome assembly GCA_036426205.1 of Ascaphus truei. NCBI lineage: Eukaryota > Metazoa > Chordata > Amphibia > Anura > Ascaphidae > Ascaphus > Ascaphus truei. Next base: position 9,207,547 of record CM071568.1, read on the forward strand.
AATATCAGCAGTACTGTGCACGCATTTTCTCTCATCGGGTATACAGGAAGTGCAGGATGTGCAGTTGCTAGGTAAAACGTCTATTTGCTTTACACCATTTACTTGCTAGGTATAATCTCTCATTAGGTATGCTGAATGTGTAGTTGCTAGGTAAAAACTTCTGTTTGCTTTACACCATTTACTTGCTAGGTGCATCCCTCCGCTTCAGCAACAGAATTTTGTTTTCTGCTTGAGTTCAGTAATTTTCAGTCTCATCTTTGGGTATTATGGCATTCACACTTCACACTTTGGGTGTCTGTTTTGCTCCCAAGATATATAGGCAGACTCTTTTTTCTTGCAGAAAAAAAAACATTCTTTGCAGTGGAATATTTCTTTCACTCCCGGCAAGGTGACTCAACACTCAGCAATTGGCTTTGGAATACCTTTTACACAGTTCAGCAATCCCTTTTTCCCCTGTAGGGCAATTTTACACTCAGCATTTGTTTGCTAAAAATTCCCCAGCTTCAGCACAGTCTTACATCAATTTTCACACTTTTCTGCATATACTCCATTCACAGCTGGTAGTCCTATGCGGTGTGGCAACCTTTATTTGCAAAATCAGTACCGCTCGTGGGTCACCATCTGTATTCACTGCTTCAGCGAAACTTTTGAAAACAACAAACACCTATCCCTTTTTAAGGGCTGACTCACTTCTTGAACCCTGACTATGGCTGGAAGGCAAAACCCCTATTTCAATGACCATATTACACTTTGTGATAGGCAAATAAGGTTTAGCTGCTTCAGCAGTCTCTCTCCTCTTGGGATTGGGGAAAAAAGTCCATCTGTGGTTTTGTAACTATCAGTGCAGTGGTGTGTATCACTTTAACTCTGGTCTCTGCTACATGAGATTTTTTTTTTTTTTTTTTTAAATTGCTCAGACTGTTTGTAGGCAAAAAGCATAAAAAAAATTTCACAGAAAAAATCTCCGGTCCTTTTTAACTTCAAAGACGACCTCTCGTCCCACTTCGGACACCATATGTAGGCGGACGCTCACAGAGGTACACAATGGAGACTTTTGTAAGGGGAAATTATACCAAGGCTTTATTGTGCCTTTTCCTTAACATCAGGAAACCATCCAAACAAGGGGGAAACAAAGCTTCTATTCACTTGGGAGTATTTCTAGTGAAATACTATGCAGTTCACAACTCCCTTAGATAAGCATGTCTCCCCGCCCCAAACACATAGCATGAAATGAACAGATATAAAAAGTCTTGTAAATAAAAGTCTTATCTGTTAGCTGGGCTGCTGTAGGGGAAGCTTCTCTGCTCTCCTGGATCCACACCCTTGTGTGCACAGAAAATGTCAGCATCCAGGTTTAGAAGTCTTATTTGTCAGCTCCAGAAATCTGTGTTCTCTTGGTTAGTCTCTCCTGGGAGACTCAAGAACCTCTGCTCTGTCTCCAAAGTTCAGTCACACGTGAGCTAAGGAGTCTCACTTCCTGTCTCAAAAGGACAGGCTTTTGTAAGCAATCTAATCAGGCAGGTGGTGTTTGTTAATTGACTACCAGCAGTTAATCACCACACTGCTGGATTAGAGGCACATTACCTGAACAGGGATAACTCCCCTGTTACAATCCTATATAAAGATAACATCCTGAGGTCAAACGAACAGATCCAAAATAGGGATTAAGAGGGTGACCAAAACAAAAATATATTATTACATCAAATAATACACACTAAATGGTTAAAATCCATAAAATTGTTCCCCACAGAGGAGATCCGGAGAAAAAGAGGGATTGGTATTTATAATAGATACACTTGTGAGGATTTTAAATATACTTTTTAATTTATTTGGCTTATTAAACTATCTATTTGGAGGAACAGTAATTGACAATTTAAATATTTATAAATTATATTGTCACTTGTATAAAGAAAACCCTATCTTTTCCTATGTGTATGACTCATAAATTGGATTTCATATTTAACCCTGATTCAAAGAATCAAGACTCAATTGAACCATATTCCAGCTGTTACTCATTAGTGACTATATTCCTGATTCTTACATTCTAAATCGCTACTTAGATGAGAACTAATTTATTAGTACCTGGTCTTTGAGCACACATCCTATCATGTCCCAAATTGATAGTTTTACAGGACCTGTCAAACATCAATGTTCTGTTTAACATTTAATAACAGGATTTGTTTTTGAGGAGAAACAGAGTTCTCTGTCAACAATCATTTGACCGCTTTCACCTGAAAAATGAATAGTGCAAAGAAGTAAATGAACAGAGCAAGTCATCGTTCATTTTCACATGCTTCTGCCAAGTCTGCGCTGTATGGCAATCCTATATAAATGTGAATAATTATCGTGTATATTACTTAAATGTGCTATCCTAAATGTTGTGTTCACTTATTTTCATACTTAAATATATCTTTAGAGATATGTGTGTGTGATTTACAGCGAGTAAAAAAATTCTTATTAAATATATATTAAGTGTGTAGCCCTGTTTCTTGCTGAATACAGTATGCTACCAATGCTGTCTAACCTGTTGGCTCGCAGGGCCTAAGCCTCCGCCACGTAGAGCCTGGGGCGATAAGTATATGTACAGATAAGTTCTTACCAAGTGCAGCGCCTCCACCTGTGATGGTTCCCAGCAGAGCGGCAGTGGTTCCTCACAGGACAATAATGCAATACTACGCACACAGCATATAAAAGGACCAGTGGCTTTACTTACGGTAACCATAACCATGCATGTCATTCATTAAGTATACTCTACTAGGAGACACAGTAGCTAACGCGTCTCGCAGGACGCGACCCTTCACTGTGTGCCCACACAGTGTCCAATTCCCCCACACCACAACCCCACCCCTAAAGTAAGGTATATGTGTGTGTGACTGCGCAGCCACTTATGTACTGATTTTATAGTTGGTGCACTTATGGATGTTACCTGCCGAGCGCTCCAGCGCTCGGACCTACAAACAGACTTCGCAAAGGATCCGACGATGAAGATGTGTCAGGGGTACCTTCCGGGACGATCTCACCCGGTTGGCTGCTGCTGTGCTTGAAGAGGTCTGATCCCAAACCTCTGTGATGGTGGTGGCGACAGTCTCTGGGTCTTGACACTTCTCTCACTAATGTGACAGGTTCCTATACTAGGGACTGTCCCTACATTAACTCTAGCTGACTGTGACTCAGGGTATATCTGGGCCTGGGGTATGGGGCCTAGTGTAGAGGTGTTGTTTAGCATAATATCCCAGTGTTTATTGAAAACCGATTTTATTTTTAAAAAAAGCACTGTTGTACTGTGTAACAAAAATGGATGATTTCTGATTTTTTCTGGAATTTATCAATTCTCTACTCTTATTATAAGGATATAGTTGTTTCTTTTTTTATTTATCCAAAAGAACCTTCTGGTCCATTTGACTTATTTGTTTATATGTCTCTTGGATAATATTCTTATTACATCCTTTGGCCACAAATTTATCAACCTCTAGAGTCTAGAGAACAATTTCTCCTGACTGAGAAATTGGTCCCAGGGGATATTCTCCAGCCATTTCTTATAGTGGTTGCTGGTATTGTGCAAATAATTATTAGTGGCTACTTTTTTGAAATGTGTCCTGGTCACAATATTGTTCTCCACATTTGCCATCAGCTCTAAGTCTAAAAAAGTGACTTTTGATCTATTGGTCTAAAACGTAAAGCGTATACCCATGTCGTTGTTATTGAAGGAACTCAATATATCCGTCAGATCATCTAATTCCCTGTCCCAAATAACAAAAGGTCGTCTATGAAACGGCCATAGAACACCAGAACCACCCCCAGCCCCGCATCACCCCACACATGGGAATCCTCCCACAATTCCATGTAGAGGTTAGCATAGCTGGGGGTGAATCTAGTGCAGGTGGGGAAGGCAGGGGAGAGGGAAGGCAGGGGCGGGGGCAAGGGGGGTGTCACTGTGTGTGTCAGTGTCTGTCCCTGTGTGTGTCATTATGTCTGTCCCTGTGTGTGTCCCTGTGTGTGTCAGTGTGTCTGTCACTGTGTGTGTCAGTGTGTCTGTCACTTTGTGTGTCTGGGGGGGGTCACAAATGGATGGGGGGTCAAAAACGGAGCAGGGGGGTCAAAAACGGAGCTGGGGGTCAAAAACGGAGCTGGGGGGTTTGGGGTAAAAAACGGAGCTTGGGGGTGGTCAAAAACGGAGCTGGGGGGAGTCGGAAACGGAGCTGGGGCACAGGAGCTGGGGGTCAAACACGGAGCTGGGGGGTCAAAAACGGAGCTGGGGGGTCAAAAACAGAGCTGGGGCTGTAGGCACAGAGGTGTGAGCTGGGAGGGGAGGCTGCAGGCACAGGGGTGTGAGCTGGGAGGGGAGGCTGTAGGCACAGGGGTGTGAGCTGGGAGGGGAGGCTGTAGGCACAGTGGTGTGAGCTGGGAGGGGGGCTGTAGGCGCAGGGCTATGAGGCGGCGGTTTAGTTACCTACCTGGGCGGGAGGTGGCGGCGGCTGGTGTTTGTGTGTGTGTGTGTGTCACTGTTAGACCACACCGGCCAATGAGAGGTGTGCGGGGGTGGGCGGGCCAAGGGAGCCATCTCATTGGCCTGAGGCGGAGTGACGGGCCAAAGGTACAATGTGATTGCCCCTAGACACAGGGACGTACAATGTTTTCAAATATTTATATATATAGATACCAATAATCGTGTTGTAAAGTATTCATAAGTACGAAAAATGGCAGCCGCGCTTGCATAGCGTTATAAGCGGATTTGCATTGTAACGGATCGCGTTATAACGGGGTTGAGCTGTACATACATACATACATACATACAAATGTAACTTTTTATTTTTGCTGGTAAAACAATACAAAAAGTAAACTAAGCGTTAAAAAAATCTATTTTAAAAACAATATTATTTTTTTCTATGCACATTTGCAAGGAAATTAAAAAATGACATTCATATACAGGCATACCCCACATTAACGTACGCAATTGGACCGGAGCATGTATGTAAAGCGAAACTGTACTTAAAGTGAAGCACTACCTTTTCCCACTTATCGATGCATGTACTGTACTGCAATCGTTATATACGTGCATAACTGATGTAAATAACGCATTTGTAACAGGCTCTATAGTCTCCCTGCTTGCGCACAGCTTCTGTACAGGTAGGGAGCCGGTATTGCTGTTCAGGACGTGATGACAGGCGCATGCGTGAGCTGCCGTTTGCCTATTGGGCGATATGTACTTACTCGCGAGTGTACTTAAAGTGAGTGTACTTAAAGTGGGGTATGCCTGTATATATACATTGTATATATTTTAAAATATATTTTGTACTCAAATTTTTAATTAAATCTAAGAAACTATCCCTTTAATACAAGTATTCTATTCTATTCACAGGTTTATGCCAGATCAGACCTCGAAGTTTAGTTAATACATAAAATGGGGAAAATGACAACACCTTACGTGATACATCCCGCCAACAGATATATCAAGTGATCACACCTTGCCCCTTCCCCCAACCTGTCCTGTAACTCAATGCAGCTTCGACCTCCTGTATCACACTAGCAGACAGCATAAGGCACCGCACATCATTTTAGTCATGACCATGGATTTTTTGCTGATTGATATTCTATTTACAGAAACAAAATCATTTTCCACGATCATTTATGTTAAAGCCCCATCATGGTCATAAGGAAAACAACAATGAATGTATGTATGTGTTGTTATTATTATTGTTATTATTAGTAGTAGTAGTAGTAGTATTTATAACATGCCAATATGTTCCACAGTGAAGTACAAGTGGATAAAAGATAATAACAAATGTAACAGATTAACGTCACACAATAAAACAATAGGTCAGGAGTTGGAAAGAGGAACCCAAAAGAATCAATGAGGAGGAGGGGATTGGGTTCTGAGGAAACCAGGGTAGCAGCGAGCTTGGCATTTACCGAGCCCTGGATGCATTGGCATTTACCGAGCCCTGGATGCATTGGCATTTACCGAGCCCTGGATGCATGTACAGTATCTGCTGCATTATAAATATCAGAAACGCCACGACCAAGAAGAGTCTTAACTGTGATAATTTGCATTTCTTCGCAGTGCTCCAGGAACATTAACACTTGATACTCTACATCTGCATGCTAATCAAGTAAACGGTATACAGCTCAACCCCGTTATAACGCGATCCATTACAACGTGAATCCGCTTATAACGCGATGCAAGCGCGGCTCCCAATTTCCGTATTTTTGACTACTTCACAACACGATTATTGGTATCGTAAATACTTTATTGTACAATGCATATAATTATACATTATTTCTAACGCGATCAGCTTCTAATGCGATGGGATTCTCTGGAACCGAAGCACAGCGTTATAAGGGTGTTGAGCTGTATATGAATTATTGATGCCGTACTAATTTCCACCCGGAAATGAAAATCCGGCAGTTGTTATGGAATGACCTTCTCAATGGGGAGAAGACTGGTAGGTAAGGACTTTGTGGTTGATTATCCGGTAAAGTAACCTACAGGAATAGAGGGGATCTGAGGTTTTCCTATAGAAAGGAGTGTAACACCCCACCAAATGAAGACAAAAAGTACTTTTTTTCCCGTGACTCACTCTTTGCGACATTCATTCAATGACTCACATTTAGTCATTCTTCTCATTCTTCATTATGAGAGCGCAGTTTATAGTAGCATTTACGATGAGATTTCAAAGGAAAGAAGCTGCATTTGTGTGTAATGTAAACTATGATTCCCTGAACCATAATTAACTTTTCCAGCAAGACATCATTGAGACGTACTGTACGTCAGCTAAGGAACAATGTTGTGAATGTGTATGTAGCTCTGTAGTTTTTCCTGTTTGGAGATTCCTTTGTATTTAGGGTTGGCTGGTGTCCAGTATTGAACCGGACTGTCCTGTATTTGGACTCTCTGCCCAGTAAAGAATTAGAGGTAACACTGGACGTGTGTGTGTCCGGTATTACCCTTCTGACACAGTGACCTGACCGGCTTGGGGGGCTCCAGGATTTCCCCGAGCAGGGAGAGAGCAGGACTGTTGCTTGCAGGCTGGGCAGCTTCCTCCATTCTGATTGACGGCATTACCCAGGAGCAGAGGTGGAGCCTAGGAGAGGAGGAAACAGCATGGAGCGGAGAAAGGTGTGTGTGTCTTGAGCACATCGCACCTTTCATCATTGTGCCCAGTATTTTTGAAGAAGCCACCTGGCAACCCTATTTGTATCCATCTCAGCTATTTGTTTCCTTAGCAATATAAGATCCTTAGTATGGTACATGTATACTCACAGCTAGTGGCAGATTTACAGATCCGCTGCCCATAGACTCTTACCTTGGTGCTGCCCGAGCCACCGCCTCCTCCTTCGTGCCGCCCTCTTCCTTCAGCGTCGCTGCGTCAAACCACACTACGACATCGCATGTCGTCGCGTTGCCATGGCAATGTGACGTCATATGGTGTCATGTTTCCATAGTAAGATTCTGTTGCGGCGTCATTTGTCATTGTGACATCATGTGACATCAACGCGAGGAGGTAAGAACTTTAGAGAGGCCCCTCGCTCTCCCCTGGCAATCAGTAAGGGAGGAAAGTGGGGCCTCTGTATATGGGGGGGAGGGTGGAAGGGAAATTGTCCACCCCCAAATATGGCCGCCGTAGGCCCAGGCTTATCAGGCTTAATGGGAAATAAGCCACTGCTCACAGCCCTACTTGAGGCTAAAAATCTCTGTCCCAGCTTGGGACGCATGTAAATTTCCCTACAAATGTCTCATTATTGTTGTTCTCCCCAGTAAGGAATGAAATGGTGGCCATTTCTACAGTATGTCTTCTAAAAGGCAGAATATACCAACTAAAAAAGATTGCAAGGACTTGTGACTGGTGCAGTTATGCATAGAATTCACTGCACTGGGAATTCCTACATTCAATAATATGGAACAAAATATGAGTGTCTTATGCAGGTTGAGGTAAAGGCCCAGGTTTACTAAACAATGGTATTCCTTAATAACTTCAGTGCTTAAGGGGCCAGCAATGCAGTGCTGTTGATAAATGCAATGTGTAATGCGTTGCTGGCCCTTAAAAGGTTAAATCAGATTACCGCTTATTTATGTAACACATATCCCTCCTCCCCCCCCCCCCCCCCTCTGGGAGATGTTGCTGCTACATGGAGTGTGGTGGTGCATACCTGCTGGCTCACAGCAGATCTGAGTCTCCCGCATGGTGGCAGGGGATTTCAGAACAGGCTTCTGGGGTAACAACTGATTCGTACGCACGGTGACAGCGCCTCCATCTCTTGCAGGCCCCAGGAATGAGGGGAGCAATCCCTGCAGGAGAGTTCTCTTCCCTTCCCCTGATAGATTGCAGTCTCAGGCAGGAAGGTATAGTAAAACAGGAACACTTTATTTCACACTGTAGACTTCACAGCATACAACAGCAACAAGCAGATATTCGGGCCTTCACCCTCAGGATGTTTCCCTGGACACTCACTGCAGGTACAGGGGCCCCACAGCTGTCCTTGCTCTTCTCTTACTCCCTGGTGGAGTAAGAGGAATAGTCTCCCTCCACTCCCCTATGGGAGGGAACACAGATTGGCAGAGCCCTGCACAACTGTTATTGGGGTAGACCAGCCTCTCTCAAGGGTAAAGGCAACTCACTAAATCAGGAAGTGCAGCTCCTTAAGTACAGGAAAAGCAGGAACCAGTCCTGAGTCTCTGATTGGACACAAGGCCTGGTTGCACTGCCTCCCCTGTGACTCACTGAAACTGCAGGAGGTGGGAAAAACCCATGATTACTCCTGGCAAGCCTGCTCTACTAGGGCTTACTACCAGGAGGAGGGCAGACTGGTAGCCAGAAAACCAGCCATGGCTACATTTAAAAAAAATATCTCACAAGAACAATGTCCAAAGCCATGTGTAATGATTCTCCTGCCTTTGGGATGTGAGGGATTAGGATTATGAGGGTACTGTATGAGCATGACTGGAAATACATGCTGTTGTATAGTATTCTCCCACTAGATGGCAGGGTTTGTTTTTCCTGTATTGAGTAGGATATCAGATTCAGGTCTAGATACATGAAGCTGCAGTAATGAAAAAATGTGGCACTTACGGGCCCCCCACCCCCCCCCCACCCAAGTGTTATTTTTTAGAGCCATGCAGCATTGCAACGCCGCTAAAAATGACTCATTCTTTGTCAGATCCATGAAAAAATGGGATTAAAGAGACAATCCAAGGGGGTGAATATTTAGCAATTTATTTTTATATATATATATATATATACTGTATATATATATATATATATAATATATAATATATATGTGTGTGTGAGAGCTAACCAAGACCATCACACGTCATCACGGTCCTCAATGAGCAGTATGAAGCCTTAGATTAGAATTAGATTGTAAGCTCTTTGGGGCAGCAACTCCTTTTCCTAATGTTACTTTAATGTCTGAAGCTCTTCTTCCCATTATGTGCTATTTGTATTTGTAATTTATATTACTATGTCACGTGTATTACTGCTGTGAAGCTCTATACCTTAATGGTGCCATTTAAATACAGATACACATACATCTTAGCACCGCTTAGTTAATATGGTCCGAAGTCTTGGGGAATAAAGTGCATGCTAATTAGTTCAACAAGATAATGTTGGCTTTTTTCCCCTCAGGACAGAGCTAGAAGTAAAAGCTTTCTTCTGAATTCGCCAGCATCACAGTCAAGGGGAAATTAACCCTTTCATAGCTGGGAAGGGGGGGGGAGGCGGATGTTGCAGGCTCATTTGCCAGCAAAAAAAATAACTCCCCCTCATTTTAAATAATGGGTATGGTAAAAGTCTAAGGCTAAGGCCCCGTTGCACGCGTCCGCACGGCTGTCTTGCTTGCCGGCGGCGTGTGCAACTCACTGCACCGCGATCTGCGGTCTGCAGGAAACTTTTTTTTTTAGCGGGGGTGGGCGGGTGTCATGACGTGGGGAGCGGGGCCATTACACACAGGCACACACAGACACATGGAAACCCCTCTGCCATGTTGCTTCTCTGACTTTACACCCAACGCTTCCCTCCTGCAACTCCCCTCCACTCACACAGGCACTCATACACACAGGCACTCATACACACAGGCACTCATACACACAGGCACTCATACACACAGGCACTCATACACACAGGCACTCATACACACAGGCACTCATATACACAGGCACTCATACACACAGGCACTGATACACACAGGCACTCATACACACAGGCACTCATACACACAGGCACTCATACACACAGGGGGAAATTGGAACGGGGAAATCGGAACGGGGGGGGGGGGAATCGGCATGTTTACACGCAGCCTGCTCAGCCCCTGCTGCAGTGCAAGGGCAAGAATATACACACACCACACACACTTTTCCCCCCGCAGCTCCTTCCCTGCTCCTCTACCAAGCCGCCTCCCATCTAGCTCCTTCCCTCCCCTCCTTCCCTCATTGGCTGACTGTCGCACCCCGTGACGCGTCAGAGCTGCAAATCACTAGGAGCTTGCAGCATCGGCCGGCAGACGCGTCACAGCACTCAGTCAGCCAAGTCGGAAGGAGCCAGCGGGGACCTCCACACTGAAGGAAAGGGGTTGGAGGTCCGCTGCCGCGCGCGCCACCATACGCAGCGGGACCGAAGCCTAAAACTGCGTAACCAGAGGAGACTTGTAGCGCAGAACATTTTATTGCGGATACAAAAAAAAAAATGTCTGCACTTTATTGGGAAACAGCAGCCGCCATGTAAACATAGCGTAGTTATTAGTACGCTTTGCAGACGCCACTTTCCTCGCCACTCACTGCGTTTTATCTGAAACCGTTTCATCAGAAAGTAAAAGCTGAAAATATCCAGAAATACTTCCCGGAAACATGTTTCCTGCGCGATGTTTTTACACACTCCCCAATGGCCGTAATCCCCAACACAAAACGGCCTCGTAATCTTTATTACACCGGATAGCACGATCATTTCATATTCACAGACGCGGGCCGGTCTCTGTTCTTTTCTTTATAACACCATATTTGGTGAATTTCAGCAAACACTCCGACAGGATATTGCCAAACACGTTGATAGATTGAAATGAAATGGCTCGGATAATTTCTTGGGTGATTTAACCCTTCCTTATAAATAGAGGGATAAATCATGAAGGGAAACTAAACATTGAAAGGCAGAAAGTTAAACAGAGTAGGATCCTGTTCCCGAATCACCACGCGTTGCAGATGTCCCAAATAAAAGAGTGTTAAAATCTACTACGGTTATTAACCTATCCCTGTCTCCGAGAGACCATTAAAAAAAGACTTCAATAACTGGGACGATTTCACTATGTCTTGGATAGGTAGAATTAATGTAATTAAAATGAATGTTCTCCCGAGCGTTTTATACTTATTTCAGACCAACTCAATTAGAATTACCACTCTCATTCATGCAAAATGTACAAATCCAAGCACACAAGTTTATAAATGGGGTTTTTTTTACCCATTTTCCCATCTTGGCGTATGACTTAATTGAATGATGTTTTGTCATATTTACCCTAATTCTTTCTATCTTTGATACTTTGTGGTACATGTTCTTGTTACAAAATGTCAGTGTTACAGACCCTAATGTGCATAACGTCAATAGTCTTTCTGTAAAACCTGTAACAACATACTGTATAAAGAATTAGAAAAATACATCTACAATACTTCTCCATCTAAAATGTTACCTTCCTTCATACTAATAGGCACAGAAGACACTGAGACATGCATCAAGGCAAATATAGCACAAAATGTATGCGGATTGCATCTTTTCCCTCTTTTCGGCTCTTTGGGGTCTATTCATTGAACTTCGATAAGTGATTATTAATAATAATAATATGTTCTTGTATAGCGCTGCTAGTTTTAAGTAGCGCTTTACATAGACATTTTGAAGGCACAGTCCCTGCCCCATGGAGCTTACAATAATCTATGTTTTTGGTGCCTGAGGCACAGGGAGATAAATGACTTGCCCAAGGTCACCAGGAGCCAACACCGGGAATTGAACCAGGTTCCCCTGCTTCAAACTCTCAGTGCCAGCCAGTGTCTTTACTCACTGAGCCACTCCCTCTCCCTATGCACTATAAATGCCCTTTTAGTATGATATTGCATGTGTAGATATTCACAAAGCTCCGATAACTGTGCAATATTGCACTAAAACGGCTTTTTACCAAGCTATAATACTCTGGCTATAACAAGTAGTGCGATAAGCCAAAAAATGCCCCATATCGCATTTTTTTGCCAGAAACTGCTATACACTAAACTCCGATATGCATATATAGGACAGCAGGAGGTTACAGTAATCAAGACGGGAGAGAATGAGGGCCTGAGTCAGAGTTTTAGCAGTCGAGCAACAGAGGAAAGGGCGTATCTTTGTGATATTGCGGAGGAAAAAGCGACAGGTTTTACAAACATTTTGAATGTGAGAGGAGAATGTGTGAGAGGAGTCAAGTGTGACCCCTAGGCAGCGTGCTTGGGCTACTGGGTGAATGATCGTACTTCCAACAGTAATGTGGAAGGAGGTAGTAGGGCCAGGTTTGGGAGGAAGTATGAGGAGCTCTGTTTTTGCCATGTTAAGCTTAAGGCGGTGGAGGGCCATCCAGGATGACATCGCAGAGAGACATTCAGAAACTTTAGTCTGTACAGCAGGTGTAAGGTCAGGGGTTGAAAAGTAGATTTTTGTGTCGTCAGCATAGAGGTGATATTTAAACCCAAGAGATGTTATTAGGTCACCTAGAGAGAGTTTGTAAAGAGAAAAGAGAAGAGGTCCCAGGACAGAGCCCTGGGGTACCCCTACAGAGAGATCAATGGAGAAGGAGGTGGTGTTAGCAGAAGAGACACTGAAAGTACGATGGGAGAGGTAAGAGGAGATCCAGGATAGAGCTTTGTTACGAATACCAAGAGTATGGAGAATGTAAAGGAGAAGAGCGAGGTCCACGGTATCAAATGCTGCAGAGAGGTTGAGTAATATGAGCAGAGTGTAATGACCTCTGTCTTTTGCAGGTGACATTAATTGATGATTCTCAATTCACTGCAGGTGCCCTCTTTGGTGACGGCCTGTCTGTTGGACGCAACACTTGGGTCCCATGAAAGTTTTATGTTGCTTGCTGCCAGAGTGCAAGTTCCATTCGCCTCTCTCCATCCTCTGTGTAAAAACCCAGCTCCTCCTCACATTCATTCCTAGAGGCTACTAAGGTGCAGTATATCATGTGTTTCACTTGTGTGCTAGCATCTGTATATTGAGAGATGTGTGTAAATGGTACTGATGTCTGTGTGTTGTATGTTAATGTTGATGTGTTGATGTTTGTGCTTTGATGTACAACTGTAGGTGTAAATATGTGCTGATCATTCATGTGTGTGTTAATGTATGTGAGTGAGAGTGTAAATCGATGCATGTATAATTTTATTTATATAGTGTCGACAGTGTGGGCAGCGCTTTACAAAATTACAATACAGGGAAAATAAACAACGGGTTTAAGAGCAGCAAGTATATGAGAACATAACAGCAAAGGAGACCCTGCCCAGCCAAAGAGCTTACAGTCTAAGAAGTATATTGGGAGACTTACAGACAATAGTAGGAGTAGGTAGGAGACATGAGTGAAAAAGACGTAAGAGGGTTGTACGGTTACAAGGTTCAAAGATGAGACAATCTTGGGTTGAGCGTAAGATGTGAGTAGGGCGGTAATGAGAGATCAGAGATGAGATAAGGAGGTGCAGAGGAGTGTAAAGCTATTAAAGAAATACTAATATATGCCTTTGTTCTCTCCCATATTAATTAGTGCAACATTCTTTTATCTTATGTCTCTACCTTACAACTGTGTACCATCAGCATAGAGATGATAGATGAAGCCAAATTAGTTAATGTGGTCACTCAACTATAACATATATAGAGAGAGGAGTAGGGGACCTACTGTAAGACAGAGTCTTGAGGAACAACAACAGAGATATGTAGAGGTAGACGAGGAATTAGCAAACGAGACACTGAAGGAGCAAGGGGAGATGTAGCAGGAAAACCAAGAGAGGGCTGTGCCATCGATGCAAATAGAGTGAAGAACGTGCAGAAGAAGGAAACAGGAGTGCTCAAGAAGAATCAGAATAGTAAAGATTCCTTGATATTTGGTAATGTGGAGATCATTAGCTACTTTAGTGAGTACAGTTTCACTTGAGTATGCCATGCGGAAGCCTGATTATATAGGTCTACAGTAGTAGGTTATGGGAGTGGAGGAAATGAAGTACCAGTATGCATAAGGACACAAGGCATTCCAGAAGTTTAGAGGCAAAAGGCAAGAGAGAGACTGAGGGCTGATTGTTGATAGGAGAGGTGGGTCAATGTGATATTATTAATAGGTCAGACAATAGCATGCTTAGAAATAGATGGAAAAAGTGACAGAGCAAAGAGATAAGTTAAAGATATGAGTGAAGATGGGGATAAGGGTAGAAGCTAGGGGTTTAAGGAGAGGTTGAAGAGAAGAACAGTTAAGACGCTTCTCATATATAACTGGAGAAAATGAGTCAATGGTGGAAGAAGGAGGATTGGGAAGAAGAGGTGTGGAAGGGACAGAGGGGATTTCTCTGCAGATAGATTCTAGCTAGACCCTGACATAATCAGCAACGTCTTGTGGTGCAGTGGAAAGAGCACAGTATATTGTAGAGAGAGGCTGAAAAAGGAAGTCAAAGTCACAGCAGAGGTGGCATGGATTAGGTTTGGGTATGTTTATTAGAAAGATCTGATTTGCAAGAAAAAAAAGCAGTGTTAAAGCAGGAATTAGTAGTGAAGGAAATATGCTGGAAAGTGGCATTCAGCAAAACGAGTGCAGGAGCAGAATAAGTGTGTATGTGCGTTTAACCAGGGTTGGGGGTGGAAGCGTTGTGATTGCATGAAGGAGGAGCATACGTTTCTAGTGACGAGGCAAGAACAGAGCTGTAAATTGTAACAAAGCTGTTTGGGTCAGAGGAGGGGGGTAGTGAAGAAAGTTTCAATGTTAAGATGGGTTCCAAGGACTGAAGGTCAATTCAATGCAAGTCGTACTATAGGTATAGCAAGGATAAACTGGAGGTTGAGAATGAGGAATGTGAGAGAGGGAAAATGAGATGAGGTTATGGTCAGAGAAGTAGAAAAGAGATTTTGAGAAATCAGAAAAAGGACCGTTTTTAGTAAATACAAGGTCAAGGAAGTAGCCGTCCTTGTGGGGGCTGGAAGCTATCCATTGGTGGATAACAAAGGAGGAAGTGAGAGAGGAGAGATGCACAGGTAGGAAAGGGTTCCTCAATGTAAGTTACAGGAGAATGGGTGTGTCAGAAGAGAGGAGGGAGGATGACTGGGATTCAAGTCAGAAAGGAAAAGAGAGTGTAGGATGTAGAGTTAGAGTGGCCTGGAGATGACAGTAATATGCAGAGCGGAAAGAAAAGGTGAACTGTGTGGACCTTAAAGGATGAGAATGTCAGGGAAGAAGGTGTAATGATGAATACAAAAGCAGCACTCACAGTAGTCCAGTAGTAACTGCCCAGACCTCCATAAGGAGCCGTGTGCAGATGAGGAAAGTAAAGAGTCTGCACTCCAGAGGACTTTTGCTGTAAAGGTTTACTGAGTGATCAACGTTTCAGTCCCTGTATGTCCTCTGGAGGCTCGATACTTTCCTCAGGGAAGAAAGTTTAGCCAGGAGCTGAATCTTTTAGTGAGATAAAATAACTCCTACTCCACCAGTCGTCCTCCAAAGTGTGTGAGAGAAGGAGAAACCTCTGTAGGATAGAGCACCCCAGAGCAGAGTTAGAGTGTGAGAGCCAGTTAGTAAGAGAGCTAGCATTCCATAGAATGTATGAAGAATGGAGAAAGCAGGGGACGAATATCAGGTTGGAAGGTTTCAAGATTTTAGATGGCAGAGAGGGGACAGATGGTAGTTGAGGGTATATGGTAGGGGCCAGATTGTGAAATGTCTCCTGCAGCCAAAAAGAAAAGGAGGGATTGGGACATGAGGCGTAAGGGAGAATTGTAAGAGCATGCAGAGGTAGGTGGTAAAAGTGAATGCAGGAACCAGTGGAGTGTATAACTGTAAAGAACGGGAGAGAGGGAAAATAGAGTAGGGAGAGTTGTGGGGTAAGGTTAATGGAGGTGGAAGTGTTTTTGATCTAACAGCCAGAAGAAAGACTATGAGGATAAATGTACAGGGGGAAAGTCAGGAAAGAGCAAATGAGATGGGTTTGGGATTTTAGGAGAATGATTGAGATAGAAGGTGGTACAGTAGGTTAAAGTATCGGATGCTGGTGGTTCAGGCTGACAAGGTTTTCAACTGTGGGAATTGTAGATGAGGGAGCTCACAGGAAGGTTTCAAATTGTATCCGGATATGGATGAAGATGTTTAGCATTCAGAAAGACAGAAATCCATATTTTTCCAACTCCTGTTTAACTCCTTGTATAACTCCAGATACAATTATAAATGCTCACACGTTTAAATGTGAGCAATGCCTTCCCCAAGCTAAGTGTGAAGTTATTCATTTAAGTGTGATAGCACCAATTTGACACTACCACATGGAAAACCAAAGTGAATTCAATGAGACATGTTGTGAGGTAGCAATGAATCTGCACTTCGTATCGTATTCGTATTTCATAGAGTAAGGTGCTTAGGGCCAGATCCACAAACTCTGCTAAGTCAGGGGTCATAACATACTGGTATTAAAACAGTAACAGGCGTTATGTACCCTGATGTTAACGTGAATCCACAAAGCTAGTTACATGCAAAAACAGCCATTGGTTCTTATTAGCATAGGCTTAAAGGCATGTTCAGTTAGTACTGCCTCGCGTTAGCTGGAAATAACATGACTCCTGTTTAGTCTGTCTTACCTAGAGGGGGCGTTAGCTCACTGCAGGCCCTAAATATGTGGATTGGGGGAGGGGGAGAGAGAGGGAGAGAGAGAGAGAGAGAGACAGAGAGACAACATGTGGAGAGACACCTATGCACCAAAATGACCACACCAGAGATACTTGGTATATATGTTAGTATAGCTATGCAAAGTATATTTAAATTAATTGAAGCAGCACCTGTCACTCACACACTCCACTTTCAGGTCATACCTAACAAACAGAAAAAGAAAAGAGGTTGGGGCGCTCACTATTTGTATAGGCTTGTGATGTTGCCTGTGTGGTAGTGTGTAACCAAAGAAAAGGGTAGTGTATACTTGCCCTTGTTGTTTTCTGCAGCTGGACCAGTAGAGAAGATAAAGCCCGGGATCTTCTTGTAGTTGCAGTGGAGGTGGAGGGTTGGTCAGCGCACGGGATTTTGCTCGAACGTAGAGATAAGATGATAGGAAGATATGGAACACGGTATTAGTGTTTTAGTAATCGAACGGTACAATACAGCCAAAAGAACTTTGGAATTAAAAATGTATGAAAAATATATTTTTAAAAAAGCTTAAAACTATTTGGAATTAAAGAACCTTGGTAATTAAAAGTAAAAATATATAAATGTATAAATATCTAAAAATAGATTAGAAAATCCTTAAATAAAATCCTTAAATAAAATTTAAATGGAATTGTGTGTTTTTTTATTTTTTGTGAACAGAAGCAGAATATGTGCTATATGTGGATGACTAACAGGGTGTGTTTATATAGCCTGTTGTTGGTCTGAGGTAAAAAGGGGATAATGGGGCTGGTTAGCAGAGTTTAATGTGCAGTCTTTCCTTCACGGAATGCTGCTAAAAACAATAACTTTCTCACCCTCCTAGTGGGGGCAGTACGTGAGTTGCTTCTCTCCCGGGGGCCCAAATAGGAAGAAAAGGGCCGAACTCGGTGAGTGAGCAAAATAAAATTTATTAGATACAGAAAACAAAGTCAAAATGACACTCACGGTACAGCTTTAAAACAGCCCAGCATCAGCCTGATCGTCCAGTGATATTCCTCTCACCAGTACAGCCCCGTTGTCGCGTCCGACGGCGGGACCGGAAAGGAGGTCTCACGGATGTCAGCGCTGGCTAGGTCCTTCAATCAATGGGCTCCGGCAGGGAACAACTAGTTTCGCAAATGCTTCGTCAGGCACTGACGAAGCATTATTGCGAAACTAGTTGTTCCCTGCCGGAGCCATTATTGAAGGCCTAGCCAGCCTGCTGACATCCGGTGAACCTCCTCTTCCGGTCCCGCCGTCGGACGCGACCACGGGAGCTGTACTGGTGAGAGGAATATCACTGGACGATCAGCTGATGCTGGGCTGTTTTAAAGCTGTACCGTGAGTGTCATTTTGACTTTGTTTTCTGTATCTAATAAATTTTATTTTGCTCACTCACCGAGTTCGTCCCTTTTCTTCTATTTGGGCCCCCGGAAGACGCAACTCACGTACTGCCCCCACTAGGAGGGTGAGAAAGTTATTGTTTTTTGCAGCATTCCGTTAAGGAAAGACTGCACTTAAACTCTGCTAACCAGCCCCATTATCCCCTTTTTACCTCAGACCAACAACAGGCTATATAAACACACCCTGTTAGTCATCCACTATAGCATATTCTGCTTCTGTTCACAAAAAATAAAAAAACACACAATTCCATTTAAATTTTATTTAAGGATTTTATTAAGGATTTTCTAATCTATTTTTAGATATTTATACATTTATATATTTTTACTTTTAATACCAAGGTTCTTAATTCCAAATAGTTTTAAGCTTTTTAAAAATATATTTTTCATACATTTTTAATTCAAAGTTCTTTGGCTGTATTGTACCGTTCGATTACTAAAACACTAATACCGTGTTCCATATCTTCCTATCATCTTATCTCTACGTTCGAGCAAAATCCCGTGCGCTGACCAACCCTCCACCTCCACTCCATACCTAACAAACACATTGTTAAATCCCTGCGGTAACTATACAGTAACTGAGCTCTGTGGAATCGCGTTGCTAAACGGAACATCTCTTTTGCATATCAGCAATAACGTCCATTATACTTAACGCAGGGTCTGTCACGGCTGAACACAGCACTAGTGAGCTTTGAACATGCCCACTAGCACCTAATGATGTGTTAACGTAAGTTAACGACTTGTTAAGTCAATAACGGAGCTCAGTGGAAACGTGCTACATTTAACAGAGCTATTTACGTGTAGCACATTATTAGCGTGACAAATGGCTGAGAAGATGTTAACGGGGGGGGGGGGGGATCCAGTGTATGAAATCCATGGAGAGCTAATCAGATGACCACATTAAATTACAAAATCGTGCCGCGTTGATTGGGGACTGCCCCTAAAAAACAAGCAAAGGGCATAAGGGTCCCTGGGGTGGACACTTTTATGGAAGTGCACCATAGGGCACTGAAGAGTTTACAAGACTCTCCCATCATCAAATAGGGGCATTAATCTCCCCTTTCAATATCACAGGCTCTGCCATGGTACAGTGATGTTTAACTGCACAGCACTAATAGGGGGAAATACACAGGAAGAATACATTTGTTTATATCGGGGTACTTAATAATCACCTCAGAGCCAGCCTTTCTGATTTTATACTATGTTGTATAACCACATGAGAACTCATTTATTTTCCATCTTGCTTACAGACTATTTGAGTAATAACTATGGAGTGCACTTTTACCCAAAAATCGGACTTCAGCAACACAACAATGAACAACACCTCTACATACACAGAGAAGCCCTTCGTAAACCAATTGGCACATCTGGATGAAACGTTGCACGATAAGTTTTACGGCCTGTGGATTGCTCTGATGATTCTCAACAGCATCATTTTCCTGGTGGGCATAGTACTGAATAGCTTGGCCATCTATGTATTTTGCTTTCGAACCAAGACCAAAACCACATCAGTTATCTATACTATAAATCTGATTGTGACTGATCTCCTTGTGGGTCTTTCCTTGCCAACACGCATCATCATGTACTACAGCAGAGGGAATTGCGTGACCTGTTCCTTTGTGCACATCTTCACATACTTTGTCAACATGTATTGCAGTATACTTTTTCTGACTTGCATCTGTGTAGATCGCTACTTGGCCATCGTGCAGGTGGAAGCCTCACGCAGGTGGAGAAATTCCAACTATGCCAAAGGAATATGTATCTTTATTTGGGTATTTGCTGTGGTGGTCACTTTTACCATCTTGACCACTTCCATAAACCATCCATCGTGCTGCCTTTTTCAGCTCTTTTCACTGACGGTCTTTGAGTACTTTGTCCCTCTCATAATCATCACCTTCTACACCATAAGGATCATGTGTGCTTTGTCCAGATCAACTCTTATGCACCAGAGCCGAGAGAGGCGTATGAAAGCTGTCCAGCTCCTCATCACCGTGCTGATTATCTTCACAATATGTTTCACCCCTTTTCACGTCAGCCAAGTGGCCATCTGCATCAACCCATCCATGCCCCGGGATGTCAGCCTTATTGTCTACCATGTGACTGTAACTCTGAGTAGCCTCAACAGCTGTATGGATCCTATAGTGTACTGCTTTGTCACCAACAACTTTCAGTCCACCATGAGAAGCATCTTCAGAAAACAGCCTCAGCAAATTAGTGTAGATATACTGAGTCTTCACAAGAGTTCCAAGGGTTCAGGCACAACCACTGCAATTTCAAATGCGATAGTGAGCCTTCCGTTACAAAGCAGTACACACATCTAGCCAGTGTGTGGGTACTTCAGTTACTCTGGACAATGAATGCAGCATGTGAAGGCCTGAAACTGTTTGTCTGGATCACTTCTTTATATACAAGGCAATGACTGAGGTTTTTAGAGATAATCTGCTCTTTAAGAACCACCAATCCAAATGTAAAAGAGACAATTCTGTCCATTCAGATAGAGAAGTAGGAAGTGACTATACGAAAAGTTAACAAAAATGTCTTTGAATGTTTTTCTTAACTGACTATGTATCGCCATGCTTATTTGATGCATTTTAAGCAATATTTGAAAAATAAATTATTTTGTCTTCATTAAAAGAGCAAGCAATGTTTTTTTTCAGTACTATTGATATTATTTTGTATTTGTAAAAAGCAATTGCTGAAAGGAAATGATCATTCTTCAAATGCTTGACTAATTCTAGTCATCTGTACATACAGTAGTAATCATCAGATTATTTATCTTAGAGTATTGTAAAAATACACTGATACAATACTGTAAACATGTAGGGATTTGTTGCAAGACCTGAATTGCAAATGTGTAGATAATGTATATACTATACTGTTAACATTATTTCAAATAATATTAAACTGTGTTAAATCCAGATGTGTTTTGCAATAAAAGAAAAAAAAAAAGGAAGTCACAGTTTTTTGGAAATGGTGTGTAGTTCCGTTCCGTTCTATATTTCAGGTCAAGATGGGAAAAATTGATCACTGGATCACCCAAACGTGTGCTGTGGCATCTGGAATTCTGCATTGTTCCCAACCATCTTTCCAGAGTTCTCTGGCCAGCAAAGACCACTTACTTGTGTTTGGGGGTGATGCAAGCGTGATAGCTGTGAGAGCTTAGCTTCAGTGTGTAAACCCATTCTGAGGAAGGAAGACTACTGTATGTATGTCTGGGTGTGATAAGGTGTCTATGTATGCCTGGGATAAGAGTATGTGCACAGTATGTCTGGGATAAAAAGTGCAGTGCTGTAGGTGAATGTCTGGGATGCGGAGTCTGAGTATGCCTGGGAGAAGGAGTCTGTTTAGGCCTGAGAGCAGGAGTCTGTGTATGTCTGGGAGCAGGAGTGGGTGTATGTCTGGGAACAGGAGTGTTTGTATGTCTGGGATAAGGAGTCTGTGTATGCCTGGGATAAGGAGTCTGTGTATGCCTGGTAGCAGGAGTGGGTGTATGTCTGTGAGCAGGAGTTAGTGTATGTCTGGGAGCAGGAGTGGGTGTATGTCTGTGAGCAGGAGTCTGTGTATGCCTGGGATAAGGAGTCTGTGTATGTCTGTGAGCAGGAGTCTGTGTATG
>CM071568.1:9229511-9252719 GCA_036426205.1 Ascaphus truei
GCCGGTGTATGTCTGGGAGAAGGAGTCGTGTATGTCTGGGAGAAGGAGTCGGTGTATGTCTGGGAGAAGGAGTCGGTGTATGTCTGGGATAAGGAGTCGTGTATGGTGGTGTAAGTCTAGGAGAAGGAGTGGGTATATGTCGGAGTTCCTTGGAACTAGAGAGAGTGCAGAGAAGAGCCACCAAATTAATAAAGGGGATGGACAATCTATCTTATGAGGAGAGGCTTGCTAAATTAGATTTATTTACATTAGAAAGAAGCGTCTAAGACGGATAAGATAACTATATACAATATATTCGGGGACAGTACAAGGAGCTTTCAAAAGAACTATTCATCCAATAGGCAGTACAAAGGACTCGGGCCCATCCCTTAAGGTTGGAGTAAAGGAGATTTCACAGCAACAAAGGAAAGGGTTCTTTACAGTAAGGGCAGTTAAAATGTGGAATTCATTACCCATAGAGACTGTGATGATAGATACACTAGATGTGTTCAAAAAAGGTTGGAGATCTTTTAGATAGGAAAGGTATACAGGGATATACCAAATAAGTATACATGGGAAGGATGTTGATCCAGGGATTAATCCGATTGCCAATTCTTGGAGTCAGGAAGGAATGTATTTTCCCCTTTGAGAATATATTGGATGATATGACACGGGGTTTTTTGTTTGCCTTCCTCTGGATCAATAAGTAAGTATAGATAAGGATAAAGTATCTATTGTCAAATTTAGCTAGGTTGAACTTGATGGACCTACGCTTTTTTCAACCTCATCTACTATGTAACTATGTAACTATGTCTGGGAGAAAGGAGTCGGTGTATGTCTGGGAGAGGAGGAGGCGTGTATGTCTGGGGAAGGCGAGTCGGTGTATGTCTGGGAGAAGGAGTCGGTGTATGTCTGGGATAAGGGGAGTCGGTGGTATTTTTTTGGTGTAATGAAGTTCTAGGAGAAGGAGTGGGTATATGTCGGAGTTCCTTGGAACTAGAGAGAGTGCAGAGAAGAGCCACCAAATTAATAAAGGGGATGGACAATCTATCTTATGAGGAGAGGCTTGCTAAATTAGATTTATTTACATTAGAAAAGAAGCGTCTAAGACGGGATAAGATAACTATATACAAATATATTCGGGGACAGTACAAGGAGCTTTCAAAAGAACTATTCATCCAATAGGCAGTACAAAGGACTCGGGCCCATCCCTTAAGGTTGGAGTAAAGGAGATTTCACAGCAACAAAGGAAAGGGTTCTTTACAGTAAGGGCAGTTAAAATGTGGAATTCATTACCCATAGAGACTGTGATGATAGATACACTAGATGTGTTCAAAAAAAGGTTGGACATCTTTTTAGATAGGAAAGGTATACAGGGATATACCAAATAAGTATACATGGGAAGGATGTTGATCCAGGGATTAATCCGATTGCCAATTCTTGGAGTCAGGAAGGAATGTATTTTTCCCCTTATGAGATATCATTGGATGATATGACACTGGGGTTTTTTGTTTGCCTTCCTCTGGATCAATAAGTAAGTATAGATATAGGATAAAGTATCTATTGTCTAAATTTAGCATAGGTTGAACTTGATGGACCTACGTCTTTTTTCAACCTCATCTACTATGTAACTATGTAACTATGTCTGGGAGAAGGCGTCGGTGTATGTCTGGGAGAAGGAGTCGTGTATGTCTGGAGAAGGAGTCGGTTAATGCCTGGAGAAGGAGTCGGTGTATGTCTGGGAGAAGGAGTGGGTGTATGGCTGGGATAAGGAGTCTGTGTATGTCTGGGAGAAGGAGTCGTGTATGTCTGGGAGAAGGAGTCTGTATATGCCTGTGAGAAGGAGTCGGTGTATGTCTGGGAGAAGGAGTCGGTGTACAGTATGTCTGGGAGATAATTACAGAGATAATTACAGAAAAATAGTACAAAATGACGTTCCAAATACATGATGGTATTCTTAAACATGGTTGCACCGCTTTCTTTCTGTTTCTGAGTGGACCTTAATGTCATGATAAAACATCTGTTTCCTCCATCTTTCTTTTAACCCGTCTTTTTCTCTTCATGGTGTTATCATTCTCTCCCTCCTGCCTCTCTCCTTGTCTCTCCTTTCCAGTCTTTATACAGGGAAAACTACCCAGTCAGCTTGTTACAACTAACTCCACTTCCAGCTAATGTCCTACAGCTAACTTGATGTGATCTCATAAGAAACTGCCCACATCTCCATACATAGAATACCAAATATTCTCAGATCTCCTTATCGATCCAACCTAACTGTCATAGCCTCTCCGGTTGCACCAGCTAAAACCTACAGTTGTCAATAATCACTCAGTGTCACCCTGAACAGGGTTTCTCTATAAAGACCTTTTAGAGACAGCTGTACCCTTAATATAACTCTCCAATGTAACTGAACATACAATCAGATATTAAATGTATGAAAGGAAGACCTCAAACTTCTCCAGCAATGATGTTCCGATTCAGAATATATACTGACATGCCTGACACTCTGACTTGATAACGGATTCACTAATTACAATATAATAGTCGTTAAAATTGGATTTCTTACAGATGTCTACGTATCTGGGGGAGGGAATTATACGTGGAAGTACCTAAGTGTTTGAGAAGATGGGTCTATTTATTAAACCTACTGTATGTGTGCCAGTGGAAAGGAAGAACATGCTCTTGTGGTGTGGTCTGAGGACCCGGCCCACAGAGCTCAGTTAAGTGAGTTCATGTCATATTAACCTAAGTTAACGTCACGTTAGGTCTTAACGTTATCTTCAAAGTCCAATATCGTAACGTTAAGTCCTGTTATCGTCCGGAATGGTCCGCTGAGGTCTAGTGGACTGGAGCACCAATAGTGGGAGGACATATAGCGTACCCCCTTGGGTGGGAGATATTGTCACTGAGAACTCCAGGGCTGGAGACAGTGGGTCACTGTTGCAGGGTACATGCAACCACACATGCGGGTTCTCTTGATAAGGCTTCTTTATTGAGCCTTAAAAATATACAGCACACAAAAACAAAATAGCTTCTCTTCAGCAGACAAAAACAAAATAGTTTCTCTTCAGCATAGAAAACAAGGCAGCTTCTCTTCAGCATGCAGGACACAGACAGTTCATACACATGTACTTTGAAAAACAGACCTTATAGCAGTAATCTCTTCAGTCTTTCAGTCCTGTCTCCTGACCAGCTAGCCTGCATGTGTGTACAGCCTGGGGGTTTTAAAACACCTTGATTATGCAGCTGGGGTCAGACTAATTAAGCAGCCCTTCTCAACTGAAACTTAACCTCGTCACTGCTGCACTGCAAACTTAAACATAGGTTTGCCAGGTATATGGCTGGTGACGTTCATTCACCCTGTCACAGTCACATTCCTATGTGCATGAACAATGTATGTTTATGTAATTTAATGTTATAGTGTGTATATGTTATGCTTATGTTACTTACGTTGGTAAAGCTATATATATTGTTACTCCATTGCCATGTGCGTCCTTATTTTGTCAAATATAGTTTCCTGGAAAGGATTACCCCTGTGCTTAGGCAAGGCCCCTGTCAGGTGCAGACACCGCCTAACTCGTTATCCCAATCTCTCATTCAGCGGAGGCTCAGGATCCATCCTATTTACTAACAGGTGAGCGCCAGGACACCTTCCCCCAAATTTCAGATGAGAGGACAACTAATGGCATTTCTTACCCAGATCCATATCCACTTCTATGGAAATCTTGCTATAT
The DNA here is from genome assembly GCA_036426205.1 of Ascaphus truei. NCBI lineage: Eukaryota > Metazoa > Chordata > Amphibia > Anura > Ascaphidae > Ascaphus > Ascaphus truei. The sequence goes on from CM071568.1 coordinate 9,233,222, forward strand.
TTATGACTGCTTTTTAACCTGATGAGAATAAAATAATGAATAGCACACGGTGGAGGTAATTAATCAAAGTCTCTCTGGCATGACACTGGTGCAAAATAATAGCACTGAATAATTAACAAAACAAATCCCATGGCAAAGATATTTTCTATCAATCTGGTGCCGTTTTTACATCAGCGTTTGCAGAATGATACAGTAATTAGTCTGCCTTAGCTAACGCAAATCCAACAGGGTTACATATTAATGCTTCCTAGCTTCGAAACTAGAATAAAGGCTGGGATTGACCAAGCCGCGATGCCGGGTATCTCACTCTGATCTTGCAGGTAACCGCCATTGACTTGAATGGCAGTAACCAACGGATCAGGGTGGAAAAACCCACAACACATTGTGATGAATACAGGTCCAGGCGACCCAGGAGCAGGCAAGCTCCATAAGATTGGTCGCCCGGGCGAGTGAATCGCTCCGGCATCGCGTCCTGGCGGAGGTGTCCCCCTCCCTGCCCCTGAAAAAGATGACATCAGCCAGACGGGACCCGTGGAGAAGAGCCCATCCCTTACCTGCCGTCTGAAGAAGAGTTCTGGCCCAGACGCGTCCATCCCGGAGGCTGTGGATGTTCCGGAACATCAGAGGAGCTCCGGGCCTACGGATGATGCCGGCGCTGTGAAGAACCTGATTACTTGCTCAAATTGCAGTCCCCAGATGTATTACCCCCAAATTTAAAAGTGAGTTCAAGGTGATGTACTTTAAAGCAGGTTACTAGCCATATTTCTTATTTTACTTATGCAATCTTCATAGCTAACAGTCAAGTGAAGTAATACAATACATTATTTAATGCTAGGCATGCATCCGAGTAGAGAGAAAACTCTATTTAATGATCTACTTAGCTGTATTTTGTCTCCGAGGGCCTCCCTGAAGCTAACAATATTCACTAATTAACATTGCTGTTTTTACATTGTTGCATTGTTGCAAAAAATACAGTTAAATCTCCCAAACCAGGGTTTTTTTGGAAGAAATACCAAGGCAGCCGTGTCCGGGAAAACCTACCCTCCCCCTCACAGTTAAAATAAGTGACATTTTTGATCTTGACTGAAATAACACGGATTATAAAACCTAATTCTTTCTCTTTTGCGCCTTTGTGTATACATACAACACATACTGCAAGGATTTACATTGTATATCAATCTCTCTGACTTCTGCTTCTTCTGAAATATATTCATAAATATAACAAAAAAAGATGCTTTACATAAGCAATGCCAAAGTGAGTCATCCAAGGCAAGCTGAGAAAAATAAGGCATTCTTTTATTATAGTTTATATTTAATTGTATTCAGAATTTACCTTAATAAGCTAAATTATTGAGATGACCCATTTTTCACCTTCGGAAACTGGAACAAAAAAATGCAAAGACAAATATTTATGACCAGTGTTTAGTTTTAGTTCCATTAATGGGGGTGGGGGGTGGGGGGAGAATTCAACTACTGGCACATAGTCTCCCCTTCTGTGTTCTCCATTTTCTTGACACCCTAAGGCTATTTTGGCAATACGCCAAGTCACAACAATTTAAACAATTAAGTCATTTCAGTTCAATTTTGTTTTGAAGAATTAAAAAGCATTCTCAATCTGTCCAGATAACTCCAGTGCGGTATCAATGGATGAATCGACGTCAAAATATATTTGAAAACTGACGTGACAAGACGGCAGATACAGGCCCATATTTAGTAAGCGGTGCTATGCCATTCTGGCCCCTGAAATAAAACTTACGACCCATTCACTTCTGAATTCGGAAGAGATCTTATGGGGTAGGACAGCATAATACAGTAAATATAGCCTGTAGTCCGTAGTAGTTTCCAACTTTCACAAAGTTGTCCTAATAGTTTGTAAGATCAATGGTAAATCGGCAAAAGCTGGATCAGATCATGGTAACTGTCCCTACCCAATGCTCCTGTAGCAGAATCCTTTCCCATTGGGAGATAGTCATTTCTTAACTTGTCACAGTAAGGTACATTGCAGGGGTGGCCAACTTCAGTCCTCAAGGGCCAACCACCCACCTGTGCTGAAGCAGGGATAGCCTGAAAACCTGACCCTCGAGAACTGGGGATGGCCACCCCTGGTATAGAGTATAGATTGGCACCATTGTCTGATGTATTCTCATCCAGAGGAGGCGTGGCACTGGGAAGAACTACATGTACTGTATGAAGGTATGTGAGGATTTCACAGCATCTGCTATGATAATTTACACTTCAAGTCTCTTTCAAGATTGTATGCAGCTCCATACAAACAAATGGTAGGGCATGTGATATTTATCGCGTTATTTGTGAACTTATTTGTGCATTAATGGATGTAATAACGGCTGCCACATGTGTACGCGCAATGATACATGGTAGTAAAATTGACAGAGAGGGAGAGAGAAATGCCGACACTGGCTCACCTAGTCTACATGTGGCGACAACACAAAGACACATCACGTCAAACGGATCATTTACTTCACGCAAATGAGGGTTTTAGAAGCAATAGTTTTGTATAGATTATTAGTATTGAATATGGCAACAAATCCCGATTTTTACCACTACAATCTTCCATCAAAATTGCATTGTTAATCTCGCAATTTAATAGATAGACCCCTTTTGCTTTGAAATTAACATGAGACATATTATCTAAGTTTATTCTAGTATTTTTGGATGATGTTCCACCTGCCAACACAGTGAACCAATAGCAAGGATTTGTTTAAATGTGTGGCACCTCATAAAAAAAAGTGTGTGTGTGTGTGTGTGTGTGTGTGTGCGTGCGTGCGTGCGTGCGTGTGTGTGTGTGTGTGTGCAGAGCATGCACATTTTAAGTGAAACTTCTTTGTCTTTTGTCACTGTTTTGTCACAGAAATTGTATTTGTATGTAACGGTATTTCTGGCCCGGCCTGACCCACCCAATCTCACATTGGCCCCTGTGGTCTAACCGGACCCCATTACAGTGTGGATATGTCATATGGTGCACCTGCTGGCTACAGGACTCCTGAGTCTCCCGCATGATGGTGTGTGGGGAGAACCCGTCAGACAGGCAGCTGAGGTAGTGTGCTGAGTCTCACCTAGTTACAGTGCAGCGCCTCCACCTCACCAGGGTCCCTGCGTCCGCATGGGGATGATCCTGGCGAGGAACTCCTCCGTGGTGCTCCTCTCTGTACACTCATTCCAGATAGATACACGAGAGGGTTTCTGGCTGAACTCATCTTTATTGACACGGCAGGGCAACTGCCCTCCACAAGGAGTATCTTCAGCCGCTCATCTCGCCAGTGCTCCCTTTGGTTAGGTTTGTCACCCAGATCAGGGATTCACTATTCCCGCAGGAATCACTGTCCTGTGCCAGCTCCCTGGACACAGCCTCCTATGGAGTTCTATAACATAACTGACAGAACTCCTCCTCAGCTCTGACAAGAGCTTTCCAGCAACACTCAGCAACCAACTACTTTGCAACTCCACATCAGAACTAACTTTAGAACACAGTGCTGTGCCTTATGTAAGCTTCTGATGCTGACACATCTCTGACATCACTAACCATGGAGTCAGAGCATGTGACCAGTCCCAGCCATACACAGAGCACCCCACCAGGGTGTGAGGGGAAACCTCCATGATTACTGCTGGCATGCCCACACTTACCAGGCCTTACTGCCAGCAGGAGAGATGACTGTAGGCATTTTACATGACCGCTACATTCTCCCCCTGGTGAATCCCATCGTCCTCGCTGGGACCTAATTTTGCATACCTCTTTCCAGGAAGCACTGCAACACAAAACATAATTAACATCACACAAATTTTCTCATAATGCAGTACAAATGAATACAGTACATATCTCCATCATAAACATTACAGATACATCCTAACATAGATGTATAACAACCAGGGTTACTCCCTTATGGAGTATCCATTAGTGGTACTACCATACCCTCTTACGGTGGCTTGCGCACAGCATGGTCCACTGGGCTTAAAGCAGCAATGCTGTAACCCTCTGGGTGACACATCTCATCTAACCCGCCAGGATCCCAATCTTCTTCCCCTGATCCTTCCTCCTCATCAGTGCCATATCCCCTATCCTCACCAGTGGAACCCATTTTAAACTCAATTTCTCCTTCCATGAGGGGTTCAGGGACATACAGGTACTCCAACCTGTGGGGCGCTTTGTACTTAGCTATAATAGCCCTCTCGGCCCGGCTGCTCCTAGTCAGCTCTGCGTTCCCTGCCCTCCCTGGCAACACCCATGACAGGGGCTCGTCTGTGTCCACGGGGTCAGATAATATCCCTGGCTCCATAGGCTCTATATTATGCTGACATATCTGAAACCATCGTTCCTGCATCTTCCTCTTCTTCTGGGCCGGTGTAAATTCCCCCACCGCCCACCATTGGGTCTCCTTACGTTCCTCAGACCCCCACTCCAGTGAGTCCCCCTCCTCTGTATCCCCCTAAGAAGATACCCCAGAGGTTCTTGATGAAAGGGGCCTAGACCACCTCTCTTGTTTGGAGCTATCCTGAGACTTAACTACGGCCACACTAGGTACCCATCGGGACTCGGATACTTTTCCCAACTGCCCTCCACCCCTCGATCCACCATCAGAGGCATAGCTGTTCAGTCTCTCCCCAGTCCATTTCTCACCGGTTCCCTGACCCTCCGACATTCCCAAACTGGACGTGGACCCACGGGAAAAGTGACAGGACAGGGGCTTTACCTAGGGCATGGGTTGGGCATAGGGACAGAAATGGCATCCGCGGGGTTCCGACCCGCTCTCTGCCTTCGGATAGTCCCTTATCATTGGGCGACTTGCCGCGTGGTTGGGCCTCACCCGTCTCAGCTCTCCTCGCAGCCTGCCAGCTCTTTGTTGACACAGGTGATCGGAAGCACTGCCCGATCGCTGAGGCGTTGTGTTTCTCTCTCTGGTCGTTCCGCTACCTCCGCCGGAGTGGCGTCATCACCGGAACCGATACTCCCCATCTCCGCATGGATCCCCAAGCGGATCTCTTCCTCCACAACGACATCCCGCCGCGGAAGTGATGGGTCTGCTCTCCGCTCCGCTTGGGCCTGGGCTGGCCTTCCTCCGCCGCCACCACCCGGCCCTGGGAGGGTAGGAGTTATCTCACCGCTCCGTCGGCTCGGGATGGGAATCTTCTCCTCCTTCCGCGCTGTAAGTCACCACGGCCGTGGGACTCCGCCTCTCGGGTTGGTTCTTGCACCGGCGACACGAGACTCCGCTCCGCCACGACACAGTTAAGTGCCGGTTCTTTTCCATCACCTCTGTAGTGGTCCGCCGGTAGGCCATCACCACCGTCGTTAGGTCGCTTGTTCCTCTTTCAAGTAGCCGAACTCCGACTCGGGGGAGTGGCACTGCCGCAGGGACCGACGGTGAGGTTCCGGTTCTCACCGCGGTTGTAGACCCCTTTCTCTTCAGGCTCCGTTCTGCTCGTAGGAGCGATCCCCATCTCCGGGATCAACTGGTTCGGTGGCAGCCGCACCGGGGCTTCACCGTCAGCATGGCTGTGTCCGCCCCCGCCTTTACTACCAGGGAGCCTCCTGGCAATAAATAGGGATATACCCCAATGTCCATCTCGCTCTTGGTAGTTGCTGGTTACAGGAGACACTTGCACAATGGTCTCTCCTGTTCACCAGCTCGCAACTTGGGACAGAAGCTCACACCCAGCTCCTCCCTCAGACAACTCGGGTCTTGGCTGGCAGAGATAGAGCACCCTCCCCCTGGTGATATTTGGGGAGGTCCCCCAAGTTAATTGGATGCCCCGGCACAGGGGCTGAACTTTCACAGTCCTGGGGGGCGTGGCCTCCGATTTCGCCCCTTATCCCCAACAGGTGTGGATTCTTCTTTTGGCGCCAATCCCGGACAACTTTTCTGCAAGTTTTTGCATTTGCGCATTTTCGGCAACTGGCCCACGCGGTCTCCCCCGGGTAGCGGGAACCCCATTTTGGATCGCTCTGCAATCCATATTCGCGCAGCTGCACCTCATATTCCTCTATCTCACCAATAGCCTCCTTAAGGGCAGGGGGTCACCCCGCATCCAGGAGCACCGCATCTTGCCACGATAGGATGGTCAGGTCTCGCTCCTCTCAAATTTGATCACTAAGGTACCCTCCACCCATGGCCTTAATATAATCCCCCTTTCGCATCTCCCGTAAGGCGATTCCAATCCGCAGGAGGAACCCAGGTAGATCCTCTCCTTCTTCCTGATAAAGACTGAGGGTACCGCTTCATCAATTGTCCCATGTCTCTTTACAACGCACACACACCCATGTGCGCTCTCTCCATTAGCCTCTGTCCGCCATTTGGACTATCCCGCACGCGCGGTCCCTCCATTCTTGCGGTCGCCATTTTCCGCTGCTGTTACTGTACTGAGGCTCCTTTCTGCGGGGCAGCCACCACACCAGTACATAAAGATTTGCTCAGATGCACCACCACATGTGTACCTTATCTAGGGTGTGACCCAGTGTTTGCACTACCTCAGGCTAGGCTCACTCCTCTCAGTGTCTGCTGTGACTCCTTCCTCCCATTCTGTGCTCCCTACGGTGAGTGTCTGAAATGGGCTAGGTACTCTGGCTCTGCCATGCAGTACTTGGGCGTCTACCTTCTTGGTCAGCCTAGCGCAGACCCTCTCCAGGACTCTGACCAAGTTAACAGGCTGTCCCTTCTGCATCCTACCAACTAGCACTGCCTCAAGGTGACTCGGTCAGCATAGCCCCTCCAGACCCCTCACTCCTTCAGGCCCCTAGGTTGTCCCTGCAACGACAATATCCCGTCAGCCCCCTGACCACCCCTAGGTCCGTCCCTACGCAGCACAAAGTGGCAGCAGACACTCTCCCTGTTTCCAAGTGACCTAGCTAAAAGCCTGTCCTGTTGACGATCTGATCTCAGCAGCTCGCCTCCAAAGTCGCGGTATTTCTGGCCCGGCCTACCCACCCAATCTCACATTGGCCCCTGTGGTCTAACCGGACCCCATTACAGTGTGGATATGCATATGGTGCACCTGCTGGCTACAGGACTCCTGAGTCTCCCGCATGATGGGTGTGTGGGAGAACCCGTCAGACAGGCAGCTGAGTGAGTGTGCTGATGTCTCACCTAGTTACAGTGCAGCGCCTCCACCTCACCAGGGTCCCTGCGTCCGCATGGGGTGATCCTGGCGAGGAACTCCTCCGTGGTGCTCCTCTCTGTACACTCATTCCAGATAGATAACCGAGAGGGTTTCTGGCTGAACTCATCTTTATTGACACGCAGGGCAACTGCCCTCCACAAGAGTATCTTCAGCCGCTCATTCGCGCCAGTGCTCCCTTTGGTTAGGTTTGTCACCCAGATCAGGGATTCACTATTCCCGCAGGAATCACTTCCTGTGCCAGCTCCCTGGACCACGCCTCTATGGAGTTCTATAACATAACTGACAGAACTCCTCCTCACCTCTGACAAGAGCTTTCCAGCAACCTCAGCAACCAACAACACTTTTTGCAACTCCACTCATCAGAACTAACTTTAGAACACAGTGCTGTGCCTTATGTAGCTTCTGATGCTGACACATCTCTGAACTCACTAACCATGGAGTCAGAGCATGTGACCAGTCCCAGCCATACACAGAGCACCCCACCAGGGTGTGAGGGAAAACCTCCTTTTACCTGCTGGCAGCCCACCCTTACCAGCCTTACTGCCAGCAGGAGAGATGACTGAGCATTTTACATGACCGCTACATGTAATTGTGATGTTCTATTACAAATCAAAACAACATTTCAGTGCCAAAACACAAAGAAGTTTGCCTTTGAATGCTGTTTTTAGCTATTTGCACTTCTATATTTATAGTAACTGTGAATCCCTTGTGTGTATGTGTGAGTATGCGTGTCTGTGTGTGTGTCATTCAGTGTGTGTGTGGGTGTCAGTCAGTCAGTCAGTCAGTCAGTCCGTCAGTCAGTCAGTCAGTCATTCAGTCAGTCGTGTGTGTGTGTGTGTGTGTGTGTGTGTGTGTGTGTGTGTGTGGTGGTGTTGTGTGTGTGTGTGTGTGTGTGTGTGTGTGTGTGCCACTCCGTGTGTGTGTGTGTGTCAGTCAGTCAGTCACAATATTGTGAATAATAGAAGCGCAAAATAACAACAACAATAAATACTCGTTAGGTTACTCTGTGCAGCTTTAAATAAACTGTAGCAGTGTCAGCTTAACCTTCAGCACCTGTCAGCATTGGACTGCAATATTTATTTATTTATTTATTTATTTATAAAATATTTTACCAGGAAGTAATACATTGGGAGTTACCTCTCGTTTTCAAGTATGTCCTGGGCACAGAGTAAAACAAATAATACATGGTTACAAATACAGTTACATAAATGAACAGGGTATACATTATATACAAGACATTGCGTGCACAGTTAAAGAAAATATATATTATGGGCGTATGAAACAGTTACAGACCAGGTTAAAATGTGAGACAGCCTTAGATTTGAAAGAACATAAACTGGTGGTGGATGTGAGAGTCTCTGGTAGGTTGTTCCAGTTTTGGGGTGCACGGTAAGAGAAGGAGGAACGTCCGGATACTTTGTTGAGCCTTGGGACCATGAACAGTCTTTTGGAGTCTGATCTCAGGTGATAAGTGCTGCAAGTGGTAGGGGTGAGGAGCTTGTTCAGGTAGATGGGTAGCTTGCCCATGAAGAATTTAAAGGCAAGACAGAAAAGGTGAACTTTGCGCCTAGACTCTAGTGATGACCAATCTAGTTCTTTGAGCATTTCGCAGTGATGTGTGTTGTAGTTGCATTGGAGAACAAAACGACAAATTGAATTGTAGAGGGTGTGTCAAGTTTGCTAAGGTGGGTTTGAGGTGCCGAGCCATATACTATATCTCCATAGTCAATAATTGGCATTAGCATCTGCTGTGCGATACGCTTTCTGACCAGGAGACTTAGGGAGGATTTGTTCCTGTAAAGTACCCCTAGTTTGGCATAGGTCTTGGTTGTCAGGGTATCAATGTGCATCCCGAATGTTAAGTGAGAGTCAAACCATAAGCCCAGGTATTTAAAACTAGTGACAGGGGTTAGGGTGGTGTTAGCGTTGGTTCTAATCAGGAGCTCAGTCACTGGAAGCTTTAAAAATTTAGTCTTGGTCCCAAATACCATTGTTACATATTGTCAGTGTTTAAAAACAGTTTGTTTTGGGAAATCCAGTTTTCGAGTCTCAAAAAGGCAGACTGAAGTATGTGTTGAAGGTCAGAGAGGCTATGGCTGTGTGCATATAGGATTGTGTCGTCTGCATACATGTGTATTGAGGCTTCCTTACAAGCTGTGGGAAGATCATTAATGAACACTGAGAAGAGAAGGAGCCCCAGAACAGAGCCTTGCGGGACACCACAGGTGATATCCAGGGGGTTGGAGTTAGAGACTTAAATGGACACATGTTGGGATCTTCCTGATAGGTAGGACTGAAACCAGTTTAAAGCATGCTTCCCTATTCCGGAGCTCTGGAGTTTGTTAAGCAGGATAGCATGATCGACTGTGTCAAAAGCCTTTGCAAAATCTAGGAATACTGCACCAGTGAGTTGTCCCCGTTCCATTCCACACTGGATTTCATTGCAAAATTTTAGCAGGGTAGTTATGGTGGAGTGTTTGGGGCGAAAGCCAGATTGGAATTGGCTAGGGAAATTTGTCGTGGTATAGAAATTGCTTAATTGGGAGTGGACACATTTTCCCATGACTTTGGATAGAATTGGGAGAAGTGAGATTGGCCTGTAGTTTGAGACAGTGTTTTTGTCCCCATTTTTGAAGATTGGGACAACTCTGGCAGTTTTCCAGGTCTTAGGGATATGGCCTGCAGACAGGATAGAGTTGACTATGGATGCAATTGGTTTGGCAATGGCTGGGGCACCAAGTCGTAGGAACCTAGATTGTAGTAAGTCAGGTCCACATTGGCTGCTTAGTTTTAGTTTGAGGAACGCTTGTATAATCTCCTCTTCAGATACTGGGCCAAATTGAAAATTGTGGGCAGTGTTGGGAGGGGGTGGGACTATAGGGGTACTCCCAGGATGAGATTCAGGTTTGTGGTTTGGGCTGCGTTTCGCTAATAAGTTAGTGGCACACCCACAAAGTAATCATTGAATGCATTTGCAATGTCAGTGGGGTTTGTCAGAGTAATATCCCCCTTAGTGATATTACTTGGTTGTTGATGGTTAGGAGGCTGGAATATATTGTTGATAACCTTTTAGAAGTTAGCTGGGTTTGATGTATTTTGGTGGAGATTGTCAGAGTAATATTGTGCTTTTGCATGCCTTGTTTGCCTTGTGCACATGTTCCGCATGCATCTGTAGTGATTGAGTTCCTTGGTAGTGCCAGTTACTTTGTAGCTTTTCCACAAGGAATCCCTGAGCTGGTAGAGTGCAATAAGGTCAGTTGTAACCCATGGAAGGTGGGCCCCCCGTACCCTTATTTTGCGTAGTGGAGCATGGGTATCGCAGAGTTTTAAGAACTCGGATTGGAAAAGTCGAGCGCAGAATCAGGGTCGGGAATTAAATCGATTCTGTGCCATGGGCAGTTGGTAAGGTCATCCAGAAACTGTTGTGGGTTAAAGTTTGTAAATGTTCTAGTAAGGAGAACTTTAGGGCTTGAATGGGGCGGTTTAATTTTCCTTACACAGTACACTATTGCATGGTCACTGAAAATGTCAGGAAGGATGCCAGAGGATTGGATTCTGCTGGGGTTTGAGGAGAGAATCAAGTCTAGCAACGAATTGTTATGCGATTTCAGGTTTATCCGTGTGGGTTGGGAAATGATTTGCGATAGGTTAAAGTGACTTGAGTTGTATCTGGATTTTGTGGTTTTTAGGGTCAAGCCAATTGAAGTTGAAATCCCCAAGAACTAGCAGCTCACTCTTCTCATTCAGAGAGGAAATGGAGCCAAGAAATTGGGTAATATCAGTCAGGGATTGTAGAGGGGCTTTAGGGGGGGCGGTAGATGCCAGCAAGCAAAATGGGCTTAGAAAAGGGGAGGCAGATTTTGCCAACTAGAATTTCAAAAGAGGGTGGGCTTGGGGGGCAATTTAACAGTGTAAATTGTAAGGTGTCTGCAATATAAAATAACACCCCTCCTCCTCTCTTTGACCTATCTCTCCTAAAAATGGAGTATCCCTGAATGGCGATATTTGCATCAGGGGTTTTATGGGTTAGCCATGTTTCTGTGTGAACTATGGCTTTGGGTTTATGCATAAGGCACCATGCCCTTAGTTCGTCCAGTTTGGGCAGCAGGCTCCGGATGTTTATATGGGCGACAGATAGCCCTTTTTGGAATTTAAAGGTGAAATTCTCAGGAGCATGGGACATAGCTGAAGTGGGAAGACCTGGGTTAGGTTCAATATCACCTGCTAAAGAGAGTAACAGTACGAGTAGGAATTTGAGTAGTTGTTTGGAAGTTGTAAATTTGTGGTGTTTGCCATTAGAGTGAGCAGTGGTTGGTGTGCTGCTTTTTAGAGTTCTCCACCAACATTCCGTTGATAGTGCAAGGCTTTTGAGTAGTCCAGGGTGTATGGTGATGTTGGGTGTTGGCCAGGATGGAGGAGTTTGTAGTGGATAGAGGGAGTAACATCTCCATGAGGCCAGGAGAAAGAAAAAAGTTAAGATACATAGCAGGTTCATTATGCCAGAGGTAGGCAGTGCTGCAAGGAGCTGTTGTGAAGAAAGTGAGTATGTGCAGTCTAAACAGCAGGGGTGTGCCTGTTCCTTGTCAAATGTTTTGGTGCATTGCAATGCTAGAATCAGTTCAGGGTTTCAGTGTATTGTGCAGTCAGTTTTGGGAGAGGCTGCAGTGAAATAAGTTGTAAAGGGGTGGAGGGTTAAAATATGCAGGTTAGCAAGAATGGGATCATAGTGGGATCTGAATAGCTTACCGTTTGTTGTCTTGAGTAAAAGAGTTTGCAGAAAGATGCAGTCACCAGTCACCTCTAGTCAAACTATTGTCTAACTATAACTTGTCACTTAAAAGCTCACTTTAAATGGCTCACTATATCATGGCAATGCAGTTCCTGTAAATGCAGGGGGGGTATTAGTTTTATACAGCTAAAACAGTCACATGGCCCTCCCCCTCCCCAATAAATCAGCTTGTTCCAGTTGGTTAATTAACAGCACAGAGTTAAGAGGGGGGGGGAGGGGAAAAACACCTTTTGATATTCAAACATACATACTTATATCAATGCTAAAGGCCAGAGTTAATCTTTTAAACAGGACTTGCACATCAGGAACATACTTATATCAATGCTAAAGGCCAGAGTCAATCTTTTAAACAGGACTTGCCCATCAGGAACATACTTATATCAATGCTAAAGGCCAGAGTCAATCTTTTAAACAGGACTTGCACATCAGGAACAAACCTGTGAAGAGAATGCAATTAGATCCATGTCATATCAGCTGAGGTTATTGGTCTTGCATGAAGAAAGTAAGTATATTAACTATAGTCTATACACCATATATACCAGTGATACCCGGTGAAAAATGCGCTCATGTGATGTAGTGAACAAATCACTCGCATGGATGGTAACAGGAGAAAAGCTGGTCACGTTCTAACTCTCTATTAAGAAATACATAAAGAGGACATAGCGTGACACATAGCGTGACGTTTATTGCACATGCAGATCAAATGAAATGGGGATAGGACACACTCACATTCTCCCAGATTTCAAACACATTGAGTGCTTTAGGGGCACACTCTCGCCACTCTCGATAACCCGTAATCCTCCGGAACGGAAAGTCCATAGTTATATAGCCCCGCGTCTTAACCTCGGATCCTCCGATCCTCGTGGTGAATGGCGCCGTCATCCACACTTCCGCGTCTGCGCGCGCATACAGATACGGTGGCTCACAGGGGACAGGACTCTTCCTCACCGGCGACGGGATCCTCAGAGGGCCAAAAAACCCTACGAGTTTCGCCTTCCTTCTGTGACGGCTTCCTCAGGGGTTGTGGATATTCCTTGCTCTGCCCTTTCAGTATTTATAGGCACACTAATCTACATTTGTCCAATCAAAAAAGGCGCCAATGGGATTATCCTATTGCCTCTAATTGCATCTCATTCCGTTGCATTACAAAACTGACAAACTGAAGGGTACTAGATTTCCTTAAATTGTACAAAACTCAAATATAACTTTAATACATATATTATACACATAATAATAAAATCCTTACTAATAAAAGGGAAACATATAAATAACTAACATACACTTTTAAAATACTAAATGGTAATTTAAACTACCTAACACTACATATTCAATCATGAAATGTCTCAATCGTGACATGGCCGTCACATGGTACTTGAGCCAGTCAGAGCGTGGGAACTAAATCCCATCTCTGATTGGCTCAAGTACCATGTGACTCCCTTTGGATGATGTCACATCCTTTTCCCCCCAAACCCTGTCACATGGTCTACTAAAGACAATCAGAGATGGGATTTAGCTCCCACGCTCAGATTGGCTCCAGTACCATGTGACGGCGGCCATCTTGCTTTTGATGACGTCATCTTAAAGGGAAATGAAGCACAGCCATTCTGATTGGCTGGCTTCATATCCTTTACATTACGTCATTAAAAAAAAAAAAACACCACATGGTTTTTACTGGCCAATTAGGGCCATGGGAACCATTTGATGGAAAATGTGACGTCATAGGCCTATAAGAGCCTATGTCGTCTCATTTTTGAGCCAGACGCCGAGGAGGAGGGACCTCCTCTCCCAAGAAGAGGACCAGGGCGTGCCGGAAGAAGGTAAAGAAGACCCCAGAAGAGGCTGAAGAACATAGAAGAAGACACAGAAGACCCCCGAAGTGTGACAGTATGGATTACAAAATTTAAGAAAGACTTGGTTTTGTTTTTTTACCTGTTCTGCATGTGGATTGGTTCGAGAGCATGCGATGTCCCCGGGATTCGGTGAGTGATGTCATCTAAAGGTAAGGAAACAAAAGAAATGTATTTTTTTTTTACTTTTACAGGTTTTTAATTTTTTTTAAATGTGATTGTTTTTTTTATGTCCATTTATTGCCCCTGTATGTATGTATGACCCTATATCCATACAGAAATACATACAAACATAAAGGGACACTCAATGGTTGTATAGTATTTTAATTTTTGATGTAATTGAATTGTTTTTTATGTCCATTTCTTGTCCCTGTATGTATGTATGTCTCTATAGATATACATACTGTACATACAGGGATAATCTATGCTTGTTTTGTATGTTTATTTTGAATGTAATTTAATTGTTTTTTATGCTCATTTATTGCCTGTGTATGTATGTATGTATATATGTCTGTATGTCTATATGGATATACATACATACAGTACATACAGGGATAATCAATACTTGTTTTGCAAATGTTTGTTTGGCTTGTTTTGGTGTATTTAAAATGTATTTGGCTGCATTGTGTACAAATGTGTGTGTAATGTAATTTTAATTTAGTTAGATGTATTTTTTTGTGGTGTGTGCAATAGTTTATTTCAGGGGGGGCTGGCTTTTTAATAGTGGCTTATTTTTGGTAGTTAGATTTTGGCTGATGGTGTTACTTTGAACATGCATTTGTTTCTGAATGGTATGGTTTTATGATTTGAAGAGTGAATTGTGTAATTGATTTGTGTTGGATTGTAATTGATTTTGGATTCGATTAATTGATTGATAGTATTTTTTTCTGTTTACTTCTTGCTTTTTTTTTTTTATGATTGTTTGGATGGCATTGTATCTTGTTTATAATTGTTTCTTTTAATTTGAACATTGATTTGGCATAGTGTTACATGATGCACAGATTAATTGAGTCATGGACACAGTGTACAATTCAATTGTTTGATTGGCATTTGGTATATATTTATTTGGCTAGTTGCTGTGTTTTCTTGGGAGATGACATTTATTTTCTTTTGCAATGTGCTGTTTTGATTTTGAGATGCAATGTGCTGTTTTAATTTTGAGATGCTATGTGATTTGCTATTGAGATGTGCTGTTTTTATTTGTGTATTTTTGGTTATCCTTAGCCATTTATTAGTATATTGGTTAATCATGCCCATATTTTATATATACATACACACAAATGATGAAGCCACTGTAAAAATGAATGGGTGAAGGGTGGGGGTACTTGCCTGGGGAGGGTGGTTAGGCCTTGTGGGGGGTAGTGGGTGAGTGTTAACCCCTTAATTACTTTTGTGGTTATTAACCCCTAAGGTGATTAAGGGGTTAGGGGATATTAGAGTATATTTGCAATATATTTTCTGACAACAGAAGACAGAGGGATCTTGCAGTTTCAAGAGAAGGATGACCATAATATTTGCTATGGTAAGTAGAACTGTATTTATTTACTTTATTTATGCATGCTAATGTTGGGTTTAATAATGGGAAAATAATCTATTATCCATATCTGGATTGTCGGGGACACCCGCCAGCCTGTATGGATGGTGTGCCTGCAAAAAGGTAAACAATGAAACATTTTCTAAGTCCAGCTCCTTTTGCGCCTGCCTTTGGCTGACGTGTTTTTTTTTTGCGCGTTTTTAAAGCACGATCACTTATTACAGCTTTGAGAATCGCGAAGACTGGCAGAAATCGGCGCATTTAGCTGATTGGACGAACTTTGTTGGACTTAGAAAAAATTCTTGAAAATAGCCAGTTTAAGAACGCAAACTCCCTGTTATCACAGCTCAGTGAATCGCGCCGAGCACAATATCACGTTCTTAAATCACTTATCGGTCTTAAAAGCACTTATCACAGCTTGGTGCATTCCCCCCTCATATTGTTGCAGCTGAACAGCAAAGAAAAGTCACTTCAGAAATGAATCAGAGGAAAGAATGGTTTGTTTGCAATGAAAACATGAAAAAGTCTAATTATAGTATTGTTTTCATGTGTTATTAACATAACAGTTTAGAGAGGACTAAACGTTCACAATATTTCGTTTTCAGAGTCTTTCTGAAGACTCCGGGTTTTTTCTCCTCCTTTCAGAGGTCTCGTAACACTTACAAACTGTGCAAAACAACATTTAAACATCAATTAATTTAGCGAATTGTCACAATAGGCTAAGAAAAGAAAAGCATAAGAGAGCAAATGCCACTTAAACAGGTGTGCGTATATATAAATATAGCATAGCCTCCGGCCGCTATTCTTCTGTTGGGCCCCCATAGTTTAAGTCCTGGTAGGTACAGGCAATGTGAGGGGTTAACTCTCTCGTGAAGGCCTAGTTTGCTATTGCTGCCTGGATGCATGTTACTGCATCCAGGGGCAGGCCTAGCAACAACCTGAGTGTGACATCCTGGGCGGTTACTGACTGGGTCGCATGCAGTTAATGTGATGCCTATCAGTATCAGACTTGCCCGGTTAGGGGGCAGGGTTACAGTCCCATCCCCTGGGTATATAGTGGCACTCTCCCAGAAGTGATTCAGTCTGTCTCCCCTTCCACTGAGGAATGGGATTGAGTGTGATATCCTGAGTACCATTAGGGATAAGGAGCTGGACGGGGCCTGCAGGGCCTTATACAAAAAAGAAGGCTTTGACTTCTGACTGTATGACAATAAACATCAATTGAACTATCTATCTGTGTGGCTACATGACTGGGCCACAAAGAAGTGTCAGCATGGACTATCCTGGTCATCTCAGGATACTCACTAGCTGGAGATGCTATACACCGAGATGAACCACCTTGAAAACCTGTCCTGATATCTCCCCACACCATCGTGGAGCACTCAGAGCCTCCTGTTCCTGCCAAACAGGTATGCACCGCACCAGCAACACCAGGTAGCCGAATGATCTCACTTAGGGTGGGGGAACAAGTGCTACTGATTGAGGCGCTGCAGAGATCAGCATCAGGACAGGTTTTCACAGCAGGACTAGGATTTTGTTCGCCAGGACTTTGTATTTGTATGTGACAGTGCTTTAGGGCTCTAGGGAGTGCAGGACATTGGGTTCTGTGCCTTGCAGCCCTGCAGTACCATCAGTATAGCTGGCAGGTATCTTGTGGGGGGGGGGGGGCGATTGAGTCTCCCTGCTAGAAGAGTTGCACTGTACTCTGGCAGTCCCCTTAGCGTGGGGCTGCCGCACAGCGACCTACGTGCCGAAGTAAGGTGGGGAAAGCTCTCTGAGGCAACGCCAGGGAGGTTATTGACCAACCGGGAATCCAAGAAAAGTGGGTGTAGTTCTCTAAGGCATTTTCAGGGAGACTAATAAGCGTATTTGATGGACTGTGTCAAAGGGATACAGTCCACACTAAGAAGTCCCTTTATCTGTGCACTACAGAGCAAATGATTTATATATAATAATGAGCCTGTAGAGTCTACAAACAAAGCGGTCTAAGAACAAAGTTTAATAGCATAATAAATTGCATATACTAAAAATATAAGTTCCTGAAATAATGGATACTCCTTGGTGAATATATGGATAGACAGACACGTGTGTGTATATATTTCCTTATAAATGTGTGTAACTTCTCCAGATGTCTTTGATGAATTCGGTACACTCACTAGTATAAGGTAAGCCCAGAGAATATCTGATCTCCTTGCTCTTTAAAGTCAAACCTTGTATAAGGTGCTATCCCGATGCAGAGATCTCATATGTCAATGTCTGGTGAACCGTGGTTGCTAATAGTCTCAGACGCTCTGTTACCTGTCTGTACATATTTGTGTTATTACATATGTATATGGTGCAACATAGGTGAGAGCAAGGACATGAGATAACACAGTGATTGTGAGCGCTAGTGGTTCTGCATTAGTCACAGAGATTAGCACCAACAGATGTCTCAGATGTTGATTTCCACAGTGTGTGGTAAGCCTGATCTCACACGATGTGTCCAAGAACGATATTGACTGTGATCATAACCAGCATTCCTACTTCTTTAAGTTTGTAGTTATGAACATCTGTCCGGTGATAGGCCGGTAGAGTGTGTTACTTAGCAGCATCATTTTATAATCTCTCATGCAATTTAGTGCACCTCAGTTTTTTCCTTGTGCCTGTATATGGTATACGGTTTTGCGGCTGTTAGGTTAACACTGTCGTGATGTTGGTGAGTATAAACATCTTCTTGAAGGTATTAATGCTGCACAGATGAAAATGGATAGTTCTGGTCAGGAGGATCTCGCATCTACAAGTATGCCGATGTTTTGTGACCCACTGATGTGAGTACTTGTCGGTACGCCTGTCTATATATTATATACAACCCTCCTTACCCAAGTCCAAAGGAGTGTACAGCAGCGCGCGCGTGTCCGTAGCTGCCGCTGAAGTAAGCAGGGGAAGAAAACGCCAGATGAGAGTGAGCCTCCTCACTATGAGGAACTCCAGCACACCTCCAACACACATAGGATTGCTATATATCTCTCGCAATAAGCGGGGGGTAACCCTGTAAGCGAGGGGGGGGGCGGGGGACGAAGGGGGAAGTTGCGAGAGAGATGCTTTAAAAGATCTCTTTTTTCCTGTAAGGGCATTATTGTCTTTTATATTGTTATTTTTATAACACTATTGCATTTCAATGCACTTTTCTCTCTTTTTCTCTCTATGGGCCTTATTCAGAAAGCCTCGATAAGGCCCTTATCGAGCACTTATCGACCAAAATGGCTACTGGTATTCAGATAGCCTCGATAAGTGCTCGATAACGGCCTGTATCGACGCAAAATTTTATCTCCGTCCGAAATTCGCTGACTGAGCAGCGATCAGGCCCTTATCGACCATTTTCGGAGGGTTGATAAACTCCCGCTATTCAGAGACCCGCGAGTCGGGTGTCGCGGCCCATCGCAGCCCATCGCAGGCTTAAAAAACGATTTTCTCCCCAAATCCACTTCCCCACAAAATTGTTGGACAATTGGTGGGGAAATGCCTCGATGAGCTGCGATGGGTCGGGACTTAGAAGAAATCAGGCCCCTTTCCTGCCTCGGATTGATGCCGGGGGTCTCCGGAGCTGATAGCCATTAATAGCAGCTCCGGAGCTCCCCGGCATGCATGCGAGGCAGGAAACATGAATGTACAGCAACTTCATTACCTTAGCGGCTAACCGCTAAGGCAATGAAGGGGTTAAACAGCCGTGCCAGGATTACTGTAAGAAACATACAGTACAATACAATACAGTGGCTATCGGGGGTGGGTGAAGGGGGAATTTGGCCCTTAGTTTAGGCCCTTTGTTTAGGCATTGCGGGGGGGTTGCGGGGGGAGTTAACCCCTTCATTACCTTAGCGGTTAATACCGCTAAGGTAATAAAGGGGTTAACCCAACCGCTACCCCCCCACAAGGTCTAAACACCCATCCTTAGGGCTAATACCCTCTTCACTCACCCGTGAGGCCTAAGCACCCACCCCAGACTGACTATACCCACCCTATACCCATTGAGTAGTATAGTGGTACATCATACCCATATAATAATAATATGGGCATGATAAGCCTCTATAGCACTCAATGGGCACCCTAATAAAAATACAGTAATACACAAGACTCACAGTAATAAAACCTAACTATACTCCCAAAAAACAACCTTCACTAAATAAAATCAGTAGCCAGCTAATCCAATCAATAGAAGCG